>CAJQUN010000030.1:4027945-4454091 GCA_907163345.1 Haberlea rhodopensis
CAGTCTATACTTGCTAATTAACGTAAAGACCTATTTTAACTGAGATTGAGGTAATGAGAAAAGAGCACCTAGACTCCATATAATTCAGTTTCTCATCAAAATCATCTTCTTAAAATTGAAATCGTAGGGCAGCACTAGAACCGAAATAGATTCAATTCCTATTCACACAGGAACCGAGCAAAATTAAGAACCGGGTGAAATTATATATTTTTTTAAAATATAGTTTTTTAAGTACTTGATTTAACGCACCGATTGCCTATAACTCTGTTTTATTTGTTTTTTCTGTTTCACAATGTCTTCCTGCTTCAAAATGATATAACAATTGACACCATATACATAGCTAGCATGATGGTTATCGCATCTTCCTCGTTTGAGAGGTAACTGAGATTCGAGTCTTTAAAGTTATACACATTCGCCACTCTCCCATAAAAAAATGATATAATAGTTCTTCACCTCAATGCTTTGTAATTTGATTTATGTTATGAACGAAATAGGTTTTTTTTTTCTTTCTATGATTACTTCTTTAAAGCTTTAGGCAAGAAGTCATTGATTATACACTGTTGTGGAGAACAATTCCATCAACATTGTGTACAAATTTTAGTATAATGTGATGGAGTTGTGCTTTCATCCCATATCGGCTTGGAAAGAAAATCGGCAAACTCCTTGTATATAAAAGAAGGCTTGGATCTTCTTGTTTAGGCAATCACTCAATAACTTGCATAGCAATTTTTGACTTTAGATAAAATTTCTTTGTTGCTTTTCTTGTACATGATAATAGATTAAAGTATAAGTTTTGCTTTTACGAAACTGTATAGATGTGTTTGGGGGTGACAAGATAAATTGTGTAGTTGTAATATTTTCTACATAGTGTATTTTCTTTTTTGGTCCTGGTGATTTTTCTCATAATTGTGAATTTTTCACGTTAAAATTGTGTCATTATTATTTCTCTTGTTTGCTTTCTTTTTCCTAAAAGGAGGTAGATCGTTAGAGGTAAATTTTGAGAGTCAAAGTCCCTAAATTTTGAAAGTCAAAGTCCCAACAGGATTAGCATATTTAAATAAAAAAACAAAACTTACATTATGGAAAGTACTTATATAATTAAAAAAATTACTAATTAACAAAGGATTATCCCCATTTCACCTACTACATCATCCATACTTTACTCTACCGCTTAATAATGGAATTTTTTTGGGTGTATTCAGTGCACCCAAAAACCAACACAACAATATATATATATATAGATTTGTACGTATGTTGCTCTTTGGTACACTAAAGTCTTTTCCACTTAGTAATCATTGTATTTTATACATTGAAATAGTTACCAATCAACTCGAATATAATGTAGATATACATATATTTTATATGGTCAATGTTATTTGTACTCCAAAATTTGTTAATCATGCTCCAATTTATATATAAAATTTATTGTTCAGATGAAGTGTGATTAACAAAGTTGGAAGTTGGAGTGTAAATAACATAACTCATTTTATATATATTTGTATAGTTGAAATTGTAGAATAATAAGTGTATGGCCTGCGGAACAATGAATTGAACCGTTTTGATCAATACGATCTGCTTGGTTACATTAAATGGTGAAAACAATTTTATTCAAAAATTATATATATTATCAAATTTATATTTAATTTTTAAAATATTAAATTTCCTGCCAAGATTCCAATATTATATGTAGTGTCACATTTTACATTTAAATCGTTATTTTTTTAAATAAATTTTGGATATTTGAAAGAAAATTTCTTGCATATACCTGTGTGGACCTGGTACATGCACACACACATATATGTATATATATATGTGTATGCATATATATTTGCATATGTATGAATATATATACCAAAACTCACTCCCGATGCATGCAAGAATTTTTCGAAATTAAAATCTGCTAGTGAAACATTGCAAATTTTTTCACAAGTCATTTTCGATCTGTTGGATTTTTTGGATATGTCAAAGCTAACGTGCGTTGTCTTAGTTCTTGACTTCAATGGCATTACCATTTAATATTATGCACCATCCAACACAATAATGTAATTTGAATGAGATATTCATAAATAAAGATTTATAATTTCCATTTCATAAAGAAACAACACAAGGATTCAACAATAGGTCATGAAAGGTGATAATGGTGCGGGGCCAACAAAAACTATATATCAAAATCATCTCGTGAGGGGCGGATGCACACCTGGGCGAGGGCGGCAAACTGCCCCTCCAAAAAAAAAACATTTTTACTTAATCTTTTTTTTAAAAAAATTGTGTTTTATCTCTCGAAATTTGTAGTTGCTATCCTAAAATTATATTTTACTCTTCTAAAATTAATTTCGACCCCCTAAAATTTCTTTGCCCTCCATTTTTTGTTTTAATATTTTTGCCCCCTACCAAATTTTTTTTGCGTCAGCCTCTAATCTCAGCCTGGCCAATCAAGCATGGCTTACATATGTAAAATTGGTCCATACGAGCCGCAGTACGACGTTCCATGAGTCAAAATTGCTCGATAGAGCAAGAGTCCAACGTGCTGGTCGAACACCACCTATGAATATGCCAGCGAATGACATCTATAGTAGCAGCAGCATGTGCAGTTTAATGTTGGGTTCGAATCATTTGAAATCCCTTGAGGCAAATAAATTAATCAGATGCAATAGAATAAATAACAAATTGTTCAATCACTCTATAAACTCGGATTTTTAGATGAAAATAATTCAACATAGTATCAGAGTTTTTTGGCTAACATCAAAGTTTTGAGTTCAAACTCACAAACAACAACTCCATCCACATGAAATATTCACTTGATGAACCAAAAAAAAAGGAACAAACGGGCCCACAAGTGACGGTAGTGTAAGAGAATAAATAATAAATTGTTCAATATTTCTACAAGCTCGAGCTTTTAGATGATAATACAATTCAACAAATCCGACCTTACTTACACCCATTCTCATAACAGTATTGTCAACAAAATCTCACCGTGTCATTGTACCATAAATATGTTTAAGATGCATAAAATGCAAATTTCAAATTTCTGACAAATGACAAGATTCAAGAAACCAGTTTAAACAAAGGGGCCCGTATTCAATCAAGACTTTTATTGACTTTTTTTAAATGATAGACTTTTATGGAGTTAATATATTTATATTGACTTTTATAGAATTTCACGGAGTTATAAAAATATTTGTATAGACTCTTGTTATCACCTTTTCCGGGAGTTGAAGAATTTGATATCAAACAGAACCCAACAATTAGCAAACCAGCAATCCCCAATACATCATGCTTGGACCCGAACTGATCTTAAGTGCAAATATTTCTTAATTCACATTGATTTTTTTTAATATAAGCGTGCCCCTTTTTTTATGACAAAGTAACGCACAGACACTACCACTGAGTGCACATTGGATAAATCTTAGGCTAACACAGTAGCTTACTACGCCAACCAGGTAAATGGCACTAGGCAAACCCGATGCGAGAGTCTCAGATCAAAAAAAGGTTGGCATGGGGAATTGAACTCATGATCTTATGGTCCCAAACTCACACTGCACCACCAACTCGAACACCACCTTGGGGGCAAACGTGCACCTTTTTAGTTTATCTCGTGTGTTTTCATATTATATTGTATGAAAATCATTTATAATAACAAAGAGTCATAATTTTCACTTTAATTTCATTTTAAAATGATTGCACTTTAATGTGAATACAATAATTTATGAGTATAATATATTTAAAAAATAATAATTATATTTATCAATAATGACAAACCAATTACACAAAAGACAATAAATCAATTAGTGTAGTGATTAGTTTTAGGAGAAAAAATATAGTTTATTACTGTTTCAATATTAAGAAATAATGAGAAAAATTTTGAGGTGATATTTTTTTTGTTTTAGAAATCAAGATAACCAAGGCTTTACACTTTTGGTATGAGACTCCGCTGTAATATTTATTACAATAACTATTTCATAGATCTCGAGGTATGCCACAATTAAATGAACCTTTAAGCAATTAATTATAAATCGAGTGAATTCATTTGAATTTGTAAGTTCAAATATTTGGCTCTTAGATTAGAATGTTTCTATGCCAATAGAATAATAGTCGATCGGGTTTATAATATATTAGTAGTCAATGCACTCAAATTGTGGGTGAAAACTATTGAACTGATGTTGTGTTTTGGATTACTTATTTAAATATTTTCTAGTTTACTTTTCGTTAAAGTTCGAAAAGTTGTTTTTAATAAAATATTTAGTATTTAATATTTAAATAAAAAATCAGCTTAGTGAATTCAAAAAATCATCTGCTTCTGTTCTTTAGAAAATCAATAGCAGAAGTAAGCAAATAAAACATTCAAAAATTATTTTTGTTTTTTTTCATTTACAGATAAACACTTTTCAAAAGTAATCTATAATACTCCATAAATCTAGTTGTTCGGGGTAAGTTTTGATATTAAATTTAATGCTTTAAAAATTAAAAATTGCAATGTAAAAATAAGTGAATTTTAGGGGCTATGGAAGTTATTTCAAGAAAATATCAATAAATTACTCGTCCATATAAGGAAAAGCAATGAGTAAAATATATACAACACGGATATATAGCAATTTATATTTTAAATTAAGATATTTGATTTTAAATATTTTAAATAATTTGTTATAGAATCTACTATAAAAGAGTTGGGTTCTGCCTTTATTTTAATTCATTATTATAGAATCTATGCATAAGAAAGATGCATTTTTTAAAAAAAATATTTCCTTTTTTTATAACTTATAGTGATTTAATTTAAACCATCATCACAAAGTAAATATAAGTTTCAGTAATTTACAACATTAATTTTACATGATATATTACGTTTTATTATATGATAATAATGTTGAAAGATAATATGAGTGAGAGGTTTCTTAAATATTTATTTAATGCAAAATTAGTTAATATAATCATTGATGCTCAGTAGTCTATATATAACAAAATTACCTTACTTGTTGTCTATTTATGTTACTTTTACTTAAAATTGAAAAAATAAGGGACGCCTCTTTCCTTCTAGTCCACTGCATCGAGCCCTGGAAAAAAAGGTGGTCTTGGAAATATGGGACCATTGATAGATCTTATTTCAATGAGAACTTGATGAATCGATCCATCTATATATCTTATGGCTATATCGGGTGTTACTCGACTAATAATGATTTTTTAGCAAAAATATCGAGTGTTTGCTATATTAAGATAAAAAAACAACTTAAAATTTTCATTAATTACAAATTATCACTGCTTAACTTAAAACACGTATAAGCATCACATAACTTATTCTTTATTTCTGTTTTTACCTACTTTTTTAGAAAAACAATAGAAAAAACAAGGAATCAACACACAAAAATATATTTTTTGGTTTGATAATCATATAAGCACTTCTTTGCAAAAGCGCAGTAGAGAAAACTGCGAGTGCTTTTTACCTATTTATAATACTAAAAGATAGGAATTATTATGTTAAAAAAAGATAGGAATTATTATTTATATCTTTTCATTTATTTATGTATAAAATATATGGTAAACAAATGTATAATATAACAATTGAATTCGTAGTGCCCAAATTTAGTTTGTTAATTTTAAAATGGGGAAATTACAGAAATCATCAAATATTTTGGTCCAAATTTTATTTTACAACCATTATTTGAAAACTTACAGTTTACATCCCTAACTTTAATATATTGTAACACTTTGCATCCCCTATTGACTCGGTTTGATATTTTTATCGAAAATTTATCTCCATATTCTATCGACATACTTCATCAAACTTAGAACCCCTTAAGCTAGTTATTACAGATTAAAAAAACCCACAATAAATTTTCGGGATGTCAAAATTCATTTTTGTCCGAAATCAAACAACTAAATAATTTTGATATCAAAAATATTTTTAATTTTTTTTAAAAATTTACAATAGCTAGCTTAAGGG
Organism: Haberlea rhodopensis; assembly: GCA_907163345.1. Taxonomy (NCBI): domain Eukaryota; kingdom Viridiplantae; phylum Streptophyta; class Magnoliopsida; order Lamiales; family Gesneriaceae; genus Haberlea; species Haberlea rhodopensis. Next base: position 4,033,881 of record CAJQUN010000030.1, read on the forward strand.
GTTATGTGCTTGAGTACGTAAGATGATAATTGAATGTCATGTTGAATCTTCGATAAAAATATCAAATCGAGTCAAGAGTATGCAAAGTGTTACAATTTATGAAAGTTTGGATATAAACAATAATTTTTTAAATAGTGGTTGCAAATTGAAATTTGACTCATATGGTTTTGTAATTTTCCCTTTTAAACTTTTAAATCAGTGAAATACATAATCAATGCAATCAAATTCACTTTAAATGGAGAGAATTTAAAAGTAAAGTTACTAAATTATATTCTTTATTGCTAAGAAAGATTAAGAACTCAAGGATTAATTTAATAAATATAATTGAAGGATTACATTTTTAAAAAAATTAAAAGTAAATTTTAATTTTTTTGAATGATTTATTAAAATAAATATACGGCAATTGATCAAAAAATCTGAGTTAATTTAAATAAACTTTCCCGTTATTATTTTCAAATGTGTATGTACATTCCATTTTCTTTTCCGTTTATTATTGTTAAGAAAATTCAGGACAGTTTTGACTCGGCGATCTTAAGACACGTAGACAAATTTAGAAAGAAGGGGCTCTGGAAATAGTAAAATAGGAGTGGAAAGCGCAAAGTGTTATTTTTTGGAGTTTTACGAGTTTTGAACTGTGCCTTCGCCCCGGTCTCACGCTCCCCTCTCTACACACACACATGTATATATACCCAATTTCTACTTTCACACACACTCACTCTATTCGAAATCTCACCACGGCTATACATACACTTATTTGTGTATCTATCTATTCTGTTGGATGATCGATCTTGGAGAATCGGAACAGTAGCTCAGCTGTCGGAGCTACCGATGAAAATGCTGAGTGAGCTCAGCTCCACTTTTCTCTCATTTTAATGCATTTTCATATTAGCTGTATACTTTTATGCTGGTAATGTTTCTTGCATTCGTCGATTTGACGGATTTCCTGAGGCATTATTGTTTTTTGGATTTTGTATTTTGCAGTCTTCGTTTGAGTTTTATTTTGAAATTTAAAAAATTATGCAGATCTGTGAAGTTGAGCTATGTTTTGATTTGATTTTATTGTTTTAGCTTTTTAGATGTTACTTATTGCTTCATAAGTGTATGACGGTGGTGTTCGAATTCGAAGTTCACCTTGTAAATGTAATGTAGCTAAGATGACGTTTTCTTTTTCCCGAGTTTGGTTTACTTGGTCGATATCTTCGTAAGAAGATTGGTATTAGGAAAAGCTCGACGTTAACTATTTGTTCTTTTGGTGCTTTCGGGATTTTGGATTCATAAACTGAGCTCTAGGAAATCATAATTGTTTTCGATGGAAACATATATTTAGATTTGAATTGAAAGAATTTTGATGATTTTAGTTCCGGGGGGGGGGGGGAGGGGGGGGTCTAATTTATTTTGAATTTTGGACGTAGAGGGTAAACTGGTAGAAATTTGACTAACACGCGGAAATTGGTAGAATCGCGCAAAGAATGAGGGAATCAGATTGCTTGTAAAAAAAAAATTTGTTTGAAAATAGATTTTAAATCTATGGTATTGCCAGCCGGAAATTTTAATTTCTCACTGATTTCTGCTACTGCCAGATGAAGCTGGAGCTCCTAAAGCATACGTGAACACCTTAAACAGCTGTGATTTTTTTGTATACCTCATCTTTTCATATTCTCCGCAATTGATGAAAGATTCCAACTTTGATTTCACCTTCGCCTATAACCATAAAGAACGCATTTAGAGCTCATGAATCAAAATTTTCCCCTTGCATCATTGCTTGTCTCATATATTTATTCAAGCTCAATGTAAATACTTTGTTGTAACTGTACTCGCTTCTGTCAATTTTTTTATGCATATTGGCCAGCTGTGAATTTATATAGGTAATGTTGGCCATCTGTGATTTATATAGGTAATGCACACAATAAAACTATAACATGTCAAATATGAAAAATGAAATGAAAAACTGAATGTTGAGTTCATGCCGTTCAGATTAAGTATGATCAAGTGATGCAGTCCAAGACTAGCATATATTTGAAAGGGAGGCAGTGTGCTCTCCTGCCTACTTTCGGAAATATAATATTTAAGTAATATGTGTACAGGTGATGCGGTTTCCAACTTGACAGTATGCGGTCACAAGGATAGCTTGTTACTTGCCTAACAGTGTAGAATCTCTTCTGAAATAATGCAGGTGACTTGCCAGTTTCAATTCTTTTCATGGTTGGAGTTCCAGTAGTTCTCACAGCAACTATAATTTTTTCAATTGAGTTCTACCTCTAATGCTTTTCTCCATATGATTCATGTATAAATACAGCTTCTACAGTAGATCTAGCTTGTTATAACATTGCATTCATTTTCTACCCGCAGCAATTATGAAGTCATATCAGTTTGGTTCTACAAGCTGTCATCTCATGAGGCAAACAGGCATGAATAACGAGAATACATCTTCCAACATCACAGGGTCAAATCTGCGAATCACAAGAGCACGGGCAAAAGCCTCGGGTTCTTTAGGAGAATTGCCCCCTTTATATCCTTCAGAAAAACAGGATGACAAACGGGTCTTGTGTACAAACTCTAAAAGAGCAGCATCGTATGACAACAAACCAGCATCAAGTTCAGCTGCTTGTTCTCAGAAAAAGAAAAGGGCTGTTCTCAAGGATATGACTAACATCACTTGTGATAATTTTTACACAAACTGCATCAGTGCAGCTGCAGGTCATGTAAGATAATCATCACCGCTTAGCAAATTTAGCATTAATTTCATCTATGCAATGTCAAGATTATTCTCTCGTGATCATCCTATTTCTCAAGTAGTTGACAGCAAATGTTCAATTGTTTTCTCAAATTTTTGTCCATGGATTTTTTTTTTTTTGCACTCGGTACATTTTGTGAAGTGCTGTCTGTAGACTTCAAAATTTGGACACACAAACTCACCAATTGTGGACATGTCTTGCTCTCAGACCAGCAACCAGGAAACAAAAGGGTCGAGACAAAATATTGGGAAGGTGCCAACTGCTTCTTTTGCTAAAAAGTTTCAGGTTCTTGGGTATAAAAGGAGAAGTGTAACAGAAAAAATGAACATTCTAATGGTGGAGGAATCACAAAAAATTGGTCCCGTAGTGAACTTGGCAATTGAACCAACTGAAGTAGTTGATGAAAAAATGTCGAGTGAAGCAGGTCTGATTCCTTTGGAGACAATGTCCATTAAGCACATTCCACTGCTATGTCCATCCAATAGTGGTAAGACTTTGTATTATGCTTTTCAAAAAACTAAAACCTGAAGGTTCTTCCCTACTGATTAGTGATAAATGCAATATGTGGACTCTCAACGGTCACAGCCTCCAACTTTCCAAATGAGTGGTATTAGTCCTACACAGGGAGGCCTAGCCATCGGCATGTTATTAATTCATAATTTGTACACGAATTCCTCTTGGTGATTGTAGAATAACAGTTTCAGAATGCCTGAAATGTTTACATAGGAAATAAATGTTTCTGTCGGTAGTTATTTTTATGAGCATTTTCATATGCCAATTCATATTATTTCATACAATATCACATTATCAACATTGCACAATAACATTTTAACTTCTCCAGTTATGTTCATGTCTCAACATAACATTGAAAAAAGTTTCTGAAACCTTTAGCTTGATTATTTTTGGGTGGTTTTTGTTCAAAAAGCCCCGGTAATAATGAAAAGAAAAGATCTGATATGATCCTCCTACGGCTCAATCTTGTGGTTTGATCAGTCTTTTTTTAACAAATGTTATCAATACATATTATACATTAATGACACTCAAGTATTTTGCTGATGCAAATTGTGTTCGAAATAAAACCTGCACCTGAAGCTGGGACTTCATCCTTGCCTTTGCCATCGCATTTCGTATCATAGATCTCTGAAAACCTATTATTCTTGTAAATTGATTGAAGAAAGTATGTATCAAATTAATGTTGTCTCTAGTTTTTGCTAAAGAGTTTTAACAGTTTTTGGGTTATCATGCAGAGAACGGCAATCTTTTGAATAAGCAGGACAAGTTGGGTGATAGGGGCATCACCGATATAGATTCAGAAACGCATCCGCTGATGTGTAGCATGTATGCTGCTGACATATATTCTAATTTGCGAGCAATACAGGTCTGTGAGGTTGCCATAGCTTCATTAATTCATTTTGTCTAGCTTATTCCTTTCTGTCATGGCTTGAATACCAGACAGCTTGTCACAATTCTATATATTCAATTGAGAAACTGCAGCATGAATTGCTTCCAACTTGGATTCTTTACTAAAAAAACTTGGATTCTTTAAAAAATTAAATCTCTGTTATAATGTTATAGGTGCCAAAAGGTCGTTGTTTCTCTGAACTGACTGATGAAGTACTGTTGTGTGCTTTCACTTTATACTTCTCTTTCAGATTTACCGAAAACCTTCGGTTGATTATATGGAAAAAATGCAGAGTGATATCACCAAGGCAATGAGGGGTATTCTGGTTGATTGGCTAGTGGAGGTTAGTTCACTCAAAGTTTCAAACAAATATTGCTCCCTAAATCAAATAATTTGGTTTTGGGCACCAGCCATCACTCTTTCAAGGTTTAGTGGAGTCTATTTGACCTACATTTATATTTTCATCTGGATCTGTTGCTACTGGTGTAAAGGTTCCTCATCATTTTAAACTAGCACCTTCCTTTGTGTCTATTGACCACTCCCCTTCCATTCTAAAACTTTTCTTTAGCATTTTCATCTTCACGTTATTGGACAACAAAATTCGGTGATACATATAATACAACTTAGCTAGGAGAGTAGCCTTAGGCCCTTAAGTGTTACATAGGAATATAAAAACATGTTTGGGAGGTGAGGGGAGGGTAGCAGGGCTACCCAGGGCCATTATGTAACTTTCTCGTTGGTTTTTACTTTTAACATTTCCTCCTAAGATTATTTTCTTTAAATTCTATTTTATTTTTCCTTGTGGTTTCACATCCTTTGTCTTTTTTTTTGTTTCCCAGGTTTCTGAAGAATATAGGCTGATCCCTGATACACTCTACCTTACTGTACATCTGATAGACAGATTTCTATCGGCGAGTAACATTGAGAAGCAAAAGTTGCAACTACTTGGAGTAACATGCATGCTGATTGCTTCGTAAGTTACATACAATAAGTAGAGCACATGTTAGCTTTGCAAGTTCATTTTGCTACGTGCAACTGTCTTTATAGTCCTTATCACATGGATCATGGCTATATTTCTGCCAACGATTAACGTGTTTCTAATCAGTTTTGAAAATGTTGATCCTGTAAATGCTAGTGTGGTAGAGTCATTTTTTTTTCTTCTGTAAAATAAAATACGCAGTTCCAATCTTTATACAGCTGTAGTGAATCATCTTTTATTTATCCTACTGGTTAATGGTTTGAAGGAAATATGAAGAAATTTGTGCTCCTTGTGTGGAAGAATTTTGCTTAATTACAGACAACACCTACACGAAAGGAGAGGTATGCCCTTGGTTGAAATACACCTTGCCAATATTGCCATTAAGTAATTCTAAGAAATTTCCCGATTACGAAAAACTTGTGTTTTCAGTTTGTCAGGATAAGTTTTAATCTTATGTGAAGAACTCATTTCTTGTCATATGACAGGTACTGAAAATGGAAAGTCGTGTTTTGAACTATTTAGGCTTTCAATTGTCTATTCCCACCACAAAAAAGTTCCTTAGGTACCTGATGCACCTTGAAATTGTTTTTACTTAATGCTGTTTTGTTAAGTCCGCCACCTCTTATTTTTCTATAATTTCAATGATGATCACAGGAGATTTATTCATGCAGCACAAGTTTCTTATGAGGTAGATAAAATTGGTGTTCCATTTATGTTTAATTATAATTGATAAAGAAGCCATTTTGACTTGGATCAAATCCTTCCATTTCCAGATTCCTTCTGTTGAGCTGGAATTTTTGGTGAATTATTTAGCAGAACTAACACTAATAGATTACAGTTTCCTGAAGTTCCTTCCTTCCCTAATAGCTGCCTCAGCAGTATTCCTAGCCAGATGGACACTTGATCAGTCAGACCATCCATGGGTTGGTTTTCTTGTGTCTCCTTTTCTTTTCTTCTTTATACACATGCACTCAATGTTCTATTTGAACCCAATATTTAAATTCTGTTAAACCAACTAGTGAACTGAGTATACACTTTTTGTTTTTTTTTTTGCAGAATCCAACTCTAGAGTATTATACAATGTACAAAACATCAGACCTGAAACACACAGTTCTTGAATTGCAAGATTTACAGCTTAACACCATTACATGTACACTTAACGCCATTCGTGAAAAATATAAGCAATCCAAGGTAAGATATTCGATTCCTCTACGGTATATGGTTTATAAATTCACACTTCTTCTACTACAAATTAAATATGTGCTAATATAGGATCAGTGGCAGTCCAAACTCCTTTACCATACATGATTTCAAACAATATGCTTATGTTAGAACTTTAAAAGGAAATCTTGCACTGATATTGTTTTTGGGACGACAGTTCAAGTGTGTTTCAACTCTTCGCCCGCAAAAAACTGTTCAATCACTGTTCTAAGCATAGCGGACTCATATTTATTGCAAACAACAATCGACCTTCTTCTACAATGGAAGATCACTGATAGCTAATTGGATGCGAATGTGGAAGCAATGCAATTTTTCACTCAAGAATCCTACAACTTTTCAACCGTTGCAAGTATTTCCGGTCCCTCTAAGACTGTAATTATAACGTGAAGATTTAAACAAGTGATATGTTTTTTGATTATGATGTAACTTATTTGACAGCGGTTATAATCATTTGCTGGGTATGATAGGGCTAACTTTCTCGAGCTGTCTTTTTTGTTTTTGTTCTCAAAATTGAACTATGTTTACTATTAATGAAAATAATTTGGTTGACATTTCATTTTTGTATTTAGGGCTGAGATGGGGTCGGGTAGTTTGGGGTTAGGATAGTACGGGTCGTCTCGAAATTTCAGGTACCTTTTACCCAAAATAACAGTGTTCCCGTTTTAAATTTATTTCTCTTTTTTTTTCCTCGTTTTTTTAGTTTAGAAAACTCGATCGAGATCCAAAAAATGCCTGATTCTTACCCGAGTATTTTGGGTCAGGAATCAGGTAGAATACTCGGGTAGAGAATCGGGTATTCTACTGAGATCAGATTTTCTTGTTTCTTTTGTCCCGATCGGGTGGGGATCGGGTGGGTAGGGTATTCGAATGTTCGACCAGAACACCCACCCCTACTGGGTTATTTATTTAAATAACTCAAATTTAAAAATTATTTAACAAAATTTTATGTTTAGAGTAAATTTTATATTGAAATTTTTTACAAATATTCCATAACGGTCATGCCGGAAAATGCTTTTATGGTATGGTTGTTTATATTTTTATTGAATTCAAGAATTAGGAAATCTCCAACCAGCAGCACCATTTTAATTGGGTCAATGTCTTCAAACATGCGTCATCCCCTGGAGCCGAAAATGCTTTTATATACCTGATTTGCGTTCAACTTATACACCAACTCAAAACAAATTTATTTTAAAGAGAAAAAAACATAAAATATTACATCAGTTAATAAAGATTAATTATATTGAGTTAATTTATGTGTTGTGCGCAAATCAAATCCATACAAATATTGGATTTGTATATATTTTTATTGTATTTTTATTTTAAATTTATTTTTTATTTAAAAAAAAAGGAAAAAAAAAAAGTTCGCATATCCCTGACACGCCAACCAAGTTGGCGTGGTCAACTTCCAAAGTTGGTCACGCCAGCTGAATTGGCGTCTTCTGCTGAAGACGTCAACTCAATTGACGTTTTGTGTTATTTTATTAAATTTTTTAAATTTAGGTTATTTTGTTAAATAATTTTTAAATTTGAATTATTTAAATAAATAACCCCACCCCTACTTGTATTGATATAATAGTGCAATTTTAGAAAATTTTGACGAGGGCGGATGGTTTAAATTGGTGATACTTTAATTTACACCACTTTTTTTCCCTTCAAATTTAAGAGAATAATATTTACACACTTGTTTCATTTTTATATAATAGCAAAGAACTACGTGCCGCACATGTGAATATATGTTTAGTAATAATATAAATTTTTAAAAAAATGCTTTTATTTTTATTATATTATATTATGTTGTTCACATTCTTCTAGAGATGAAGAATGAAATTTAAAATAATTAATAAATATATTCTTATAATAATTGTCAAATAAATTCTCATAAAAACTGATTATTTACTTCTATTTTCTCAATTTGATGTCTCGTTGTTGTGGTCAATTTTATAAAATTTTAAAGTATATCTTAATTTTAAATTCTCTGAACAATATTAAAATACATATATATACAAAAAATTGGCAGTTTAATTTTAACAATTAATGCTTTAATCCTGATAAATAGTGGTAGATTATATGAATATTAGAGAAATCAAGTTGGATCGGACATGTACGTCAGTATTCTCCAAACGCTTCTATCGGTAAGAATACATCTTTAATCCCCTTGAACTCCAAGGCTTTGCATATAATTTCGAGCCATGTCAATCGTCCTCTCGCTACCATGAATGACCGAAATCAATGGACTCCACTCAAACCACAGGTGTAGGGGTGCTCATCTGTTCGGTTTGTTCGGTTTCAAACCGAACCGAACCGAAATTTTGAAAATTCTGAAAACCAAACCGAAATTTTTCGGTTCGGTTTTGGTTAAACCGTTGTTATCTCTTTTTTTTTTGAAAAAAAATTTTTAGTTTTTTTTTTTAATTTGAATTTTGGAATTGGATGGTTAATCGAAAGGAAATTCAACATAAATATAAATACTAATACATCATGGGGAAAATGCATTTTTGGTCCCTTAATTTTCATTAGTCAGCATTTTTGGTCCCCATGGTTTCAAATATGCAATTTTGGTCCTCTATGTTTCTTGTTTCAGCGATTTAGGTCCTTTATCTTTTACCACTGTAATTTTAGTTCTCTAATTATCAAAATCCGTAATTTTAGTCCTTTATGTTTTAAATCTGCAATTTTAGTCCTTGATATTTAAGTTTTAAAAATTAAAATAAGTTCCATTCTTGATATTGTGTTTTGAATTGATTCAAATTAAGTTTTTATGATAAAAAAATTTAATCCAGTTATCTAATAAATGTTTATTAAAAATGGATTAAATTTGATTTTTTTAATATAAAATCGTATATTAAAATTTTTGGGATAGACTATGACACAATAAAAAGGTATTTATGCAAATAATTAAATTAAAAATATTTTATCGGCTGGAATATTTAAATAAATTATTTTTAAAAAAATTTAATACAAATATATATTTTCTACGTTCAAAAGATTAAAACAAATTGAGAAATGAAAATCAAACCAAGTTTTAGTATCCATCTAGCAGTTAGACAAATAATGTTTGTCTAATAATTCCATTAAAGTTTTATATTACATTGCTTCTACGTTCTTAAATGGGTTTTAGAATGAGAAAATTTGTGGGTTTTCTTATTCTTTGATTCAATCAAATTAATTTTAATAATTTTTTGTATCAATATAGAAAGTTAATTCAAGTTTTAGAAAAATTAAATTATATTTGTATAAGTCAAATTCTTATAATCATTCATTTGAAATAAATTTAATCTAATATAAAACTTTTTAAAAAAACTAAGAACGTGAAAGCAATGTAAATATAATATCTAATTTTTAATTAATTGAGTGATTAGTTAGACATATCAACCCCTTTTTAAACAATAATTTAATGAAATTATTAGACAAACATTATTTGTCTAACTGCTAGATGGATACTAAAAATTGGTTTGATTTTCATTTCTCAATTTGTTTTAGTCTTTTGAACGTAGAAAATATATATTTATATTAATTTTTTTTGAAAAATAATTTATTTAAATATTCTAGCCGATAAAATATTTTTAATTTAATTATTTGCATAAATACCTTTTTATTGTGTCATAGTCTATCCCAAAAATTTTAATATACGATTTTATATTAAAAAAATCAAATTTAATCCATTTTTAATAAACATTTATTAGATAACTGGATTAAATTTTTTTATCATAAAAACTTAATTTGAATCAATTCAAAACACAATATCAAGAATGGAACTTATTTTAATTTTTAAAACTTAAATATCAAGGACTAAAATTGCAGATTTAAAACATAAAGGACTAAAATTACGGATTTTGATAATTAGAGGACTAAAATTACAGTGGTAAAAGATAAAGGACCTAAATCGCTGAAACAAGAAACATAGAGGACCAAAATTGCATATTTGAAACAATGGGGACCAAAAATGCTGACTAATGAAACATAAGGGACCAAAAATGCATTTTCCCCAATACATCATACATTGGACTCAAAATGGTTTTTAACATTTTAATTCAAAAGTTTTAATATTATTTTGAAGTTATTTATACTAAAAAATCGAGTTTAAAATAGACAACAAATAAATTATATTATTTGAAAATAATTAAATTACTAGTTTTTATTCATGCGATCAAGAAAGAAATCATTAAAATATTTATTAACCATTTAAATTTTTTTAAAAAAATTAATTTTTTTTAAAAAAAATTAATTTTTTTTAAAAGTTCGGTTTTCGGTTCGGTTTGGTTAACCGAACCCTATAACCGAAAACTAAACTTTTTTCTTAAAAAACCGAAACCCGAACCGAAAAATTTCGGTTCGGTTTGACCCGAATTTTTTCGATTTGGCCCGATTCGATCGGTTAACCGAACCAGTGTACACACCTACACAGGTGCATTGCTAAGCTATATCGTACGCGACCAATCTAACATAAAAGATTTTCTTGCATATTCTATTCTATACAAGTTACACCTATTTCAACTCGAATATCTTTATTCCTTATTTGACGTTTAGTTTGAAAATAGTATATATAAATTAGAATGCATGATCAAATTATTATGATTTAGAAACTTAATTCATTTGTCATATGATAATTTTTTAAATCTTAATAATTGATATTCGGATGGCATGAGAAAATAAATACAGAGAAATATAAATAGGAATACTTTTTTTTAGTAATATTAGTAAAATAGGAATAATTTTTTAATAATGTTATTAGTTTTAATTTCGTATTAGTAAGATATTCGATTCGCAATTGGTATAATGATATAGTTTTGGTAAGTAGCAATCCAATTCTCATTCAAAAAAAGAAAAAAAAGAAAGAAGAAAAAGAACGATTCAGGAAAGTTTTGACATGTTTTCCCATTTCGTCACTCAAATCTTCGCTTCATCGAAACAATGGTCAGAATCATGTTCTGTTTTCGTATAATATATTCGCTTGAATATTTATGATTTTTTGCAGATTTTTTAGTTACCGTCGTCTAGATTAATGTTCCCCTATTTTTTTCTGCTAGTTTGTAAATAGTTTGAATTTAGATGTACACTTTGCAATTCGGAGATTTTGTTATTTAAGACGGACGCGTATGGGATAGTTGGCCTACGATTTATCGTTACTAGGGTTTTGGTTTCCTGGTTTGTTGAATTTTAATTTATTGACAATTTTGAATTCCGAAATGATCGAATTTATCAAGTGTTGATGTGTTTTCGGTTAAATATTAAGGTTTTGGTCAGAACATGTAATTGAGGCTGCTGCTTATACGGGTGTATCGTTTGCCACATGTGATTCTATTTGTTGTTATTAATGCTAGGTAACGATTTTATTTTTTTTCCAATTTAACTGATGCAATCATTGTATGGATTAAATGTATGTTAAACAGTCCACTTAATACTTTTGTCCCTTTACTTTGATGGGTTAATATTCTTGGAGAGGTGTATCAGTTTGTTAGCATGATAATTATTCATTTTACTATGCTGCTTTTTGTCTTCTAGCTACTGAAATTTGGAAAGTACTGAGTTAATATTTTTTCAGTACCAAGTTTCCTGAGAAAGAAGTAGAACAATACGAAAGAAAATTTTGCGAAACTTCTTGTTTCCTTTGGTGTTGATTGTGAGGTTGGTTTTGTCCACAAAAAGACACGGATGGTTTTATTATCGAATATCTTGACCGAATGAGGTGGATTATAATGTCCTGCCTTGTGTTACATTACCAGGGGTCCAGGACAAAGGATTATATACGCTGGGTGAAGTGTTGGAGATTCTGCGGTATTTGAGTGACTTAAACTTATCAGTCTTTTAGTTTTTGGCACTGATAGAAAGGGATCTGAAGATTTTTTTACGTGTTTATTGTCCCATGTTCTCACTGTGTTGTTGTGTCTGTTCGGTGGACTTTGATGGCTCTGCCCTTATTGGAAATTCAACGTAAAAGCCAACCCAACAAAATCTCTTTGTCGATGGAGCGAGCCGACAACCACAACGATAATGAACATATCATTGAAATTACAAGTAGCAGTGATGCTTCTTCATCTAGTTTATCCCATGACAGGCCGATTGGGGCCTTGGAGCAGCAACTCAGTGAAAATCAACCGAGTACTAGCTCAAGAGTTCCTGTTTATCAACCCCCACTTTTTCCTTCCAATGGATCGAACACGAGAAACTCATTACAGATGCGAAGAGGAAATAATCGAGGTCGCCAAAGGAGTCCACTAAATTCTGGTTTATGGATATCGGTTGAGCTACTGCTGACACTAAGCCAAATTATTGCAGCTATTATTGTTTTGTCTCTGTCAAAGCATGAGAAACCCGGTGCTCCTTTGAAAACATGGATCATGGGTTATGCATCTGGCTGTTTGGCGATCCTCCCTCTTTTATATTGGCGTTTTAAATATCGGAACCCGGGTTCTGGACAGGTTTCTCTTCAACCTCGTCAGGATTCTACTCAGGGCAACAATATGACAAGCTCTTTGACGGGGAGGGTCATCGGAGGAGAAGATCGCCGGCCAACTGGTACATCAACCATAGGCACTCAAAGTAATGGGTTTCCAAATTCTAGGTATGTAGGAACTAGGACGTTTTTTCTTAATATCCCGTTTTGTGCCTTTTATCTCAATGTCCCTGCATCATACAGCCTTTTTTGATAACAAAACAAAATTTACTATTAAATATTCTATATAATAATGAAAGGATAAGAAATCCTTCTTACCAATTTTTTTGGGGAAAAGAAGACGACCTGATTTAGGTAGCTAATCCCAGCACAATCATGCTACACAGTATTGACGTACATTAATAACTTGATATAGGTTCTCGGCCAATTAATAATGAACTAAATGGGTTTTTTTTGAGATCTTTATCCTAATGAGCCCAAAGCAGAACACAATATTTTATGTTCTCCTGCAATTGAGATGTGTTTTCGCATGATCCTTCAAAGATTTTTCTTTACACTAACTCCCGAATAGTTGCTAATGTTACTATCTTCCACAATTTTATGAATTTTTCACTCACTTACCATAATAGTGTTACTTTTGCTGGCCATACCCAGGAAAACCAAATTGCTTTAAAAGCTTACACCATATAAATATATTGAACCTGCAAGAAAGATGTGATTGCTGGATTCTTTTTTGTCTTTCCTTGTTACATATCAACTTGGGGATTCTATTCAGTGAAGTTTTTCAATTGTAATACATTATGAATATTCGATTTAAATCCAATTAAAAACTTGTACTTTGATAGGAAAAGTGGTTTTCTGGATGAGCAGAAAAAGTTTATAAGATATACAGTTAGGTCAACAAACGGTTTGTTCAATTAGCCACAGAGAGTTTGGGATAGATTGAATGGTATAATTTCAAGATGGTATTTGGTTGTTAAAGAATAACATGATTTTGGGTCCATGAATACATCTCTTGCCTTTGTACTTATTAATGGAAGACAAATAACCTTTCTCCCTCTCTTCCTCCTGGGAGACTTATGGTTTGGGTGCTTTTATTGGTTTCATCTTTAGTTAAGTCATCACCAATTGATAATTTTAGCATGGGAGTACAATTACTACCCTAAACATTTATTAGTGTAATGTTTTTGAGGCAATATTTTACCGTGATCTTTCAATGGAGATAAATTTACGACGTTTAACAGTGGCGTTGCCGTTGTTCTGCTTAACTATTTAACGCAAGCGCTTTGACAATTGACATCAATATATTCATGTTAAGCTTATATAGTTAGGGACTGTGAAGTTGATTAGTGCAATGTGTAGAACTAAATTTCTGTTCTTATTCTCTCAGGCTTAAGGCATTTGTCGAATACTTTAAGATGGGTTTGGATTGTTTCTTTGCTGTTTGGTTTGTAGTTGGCAACGTTTGGATTTTTGGAGGGCACTCCTCATCCACTGAATCCCCCAACGTGTACAGGTACTGAGAGAATATGCTACGTGCTCTTAGCATACTCGCAGTGAGATTTGTTCTGTTTTTTATTTAAATCACAATTTTTTCGGAACTTGTTCACTCTCAGGTTATGTATAGTATTTCTCACATTTAGCTGTATCGGCTATGCGATGCCTTTTATTCTCTGCGCTACAATTTGCTGCTGCCTTCCTTGTATATTTTCGGTTCTGGGCTTCAGAGAAGATTTGGCTCAGAATAGAGGAGCTACTCCAGAGTCTATTAGTGCTCTGCCAACTTATAGGTTCAAAGTTAAGAAAAACAAGAGCAAGGATAGTGGCCTGGGTGCAGGTGAAGGTGGGATAGTCGCTGCTGGAACAGAGAAAGAGCGTGCAATATCGGGAGAGGATGCAGTAAGCTACATCTTATCCTATTTGAATTATAATATTTTTCGATAAATATAGCTTCATTTAAATGATTTGAATATTTTGTCCCCCCATTTTCTTCTTCATCAACAATTAAAATGTGAAGTCGGTGGTCATGTGAAATCCAATCCAGCTATCTGTCGAAACCTGAACTTAGGAACCGATCATGGATTCATGCCTCGTAATTTCTACTTCTTAGAACAGTAACATCTCCAACCGGACGCTATTTTCTGTGCTAGTGGGAGAACTGCTTTGGTTCAGCACTGTAGCAACAATAACACTATCTTTGCTTTTTTAAATTTTTAATTTTTAATTATTGTTTTAAAATTATTTTTTTAATCGATTTTTTTATTGTTGCACCAAACTTGGATTATCAATAAATAATTATAGTTTTATAATATTAAATTTAATTGAATTAATTATTAAATTAAATTTATTAGTTAATATGTTATATAAATATGAAAATATATTTTAATTGAGCTAATTAATTAAATCGCATTACTGATTAAATTAAACTGAATTGATTATTAAATTTAATTAATTATTTCAATAATTTTTTAGACATAATTTTAATATGTAAATATATTAATAAATTTGTAAATAGATGATTGATTGAATAAAGTAATTGTTGTAAATGAAATTTAAAAGGAATATTTAAAAATTGTGCTATTTTGATGCAAAATCTGCGGTAAATGAAGTAATGGGTTAAAGTTGACCCAATTGCATGTATTCTAGAGTACATAATCTTATGGACTTTGTTTATGCAACTGCACCGTGTTCCTGCAGTCTGTGTCACTCCATTATATTACTTGATCTTGAGTAGTCACTTTTATTATTCTGATCCGTAGGCATGCTGTATCTGCTTAGCCAAGTACGTAAATAACGATGAACTCAGAGAGTTGCCTTGCTTGCACCTCTTTCACAAGGAGTGCGTTGACAAATGGCTGAGAATCAATGCATCATGTCCACTCTGCAAAGCCGAAGTTGGTGAGACCCTTCCGAGTTCCCTGATCGAAGCAACTGCCAATCTGCGGAATAGCACCATATAATATATGAAACTGCTGCGAAGAAACCAGCAACTTGGTTTCAATACCAACGGTGGGAGCCTCACGTGTGTGTATGCTTCAGTTTATTGATGCCCAAAAGTTCATCCACTTGTCTTGTGGTTTTGGGTTCTTTTAGTTGCCTTTTTAAGGATTTCAAATATTTTTTTGTACGAGAGACAAATTGCATCAAGTTCAATAACACATTCCTACTATATGAGATGGATTGAACAAAACGTTCTCTTGGTTACAATTTGGTTGTTTAGTTTGTTGATTCTATTGTTGTAATATTATCAAAGTGTTGGATATTCTTTTATGCTGAATATCTATCAAAGCAAGAATATATCGTCTCATATTAATATCATGTACGACCATAATTGGAGGGCCTGATCTTAATTAGGTGTTTAATTATCACATAATGATTAATTTACGTAAATAACGGAATATTAGTTTAAAATATCTTATCAAATGACCTTAAAAATTTTCGCTTTTTGATGATATATATATAATGATCTTGAAAATATATTTATGTATAAAGTTCACTGAGAATACTGCGTTCATCATTCAACATGACAATGAAAGTCTTTGGTAATATCATATCTCAAAATACAACATACGCGGGGCGGGACATACCCCTGTAAGTTTATTTTATTAAAAAGTCAAGCATCAGTATTGGGACCAAGACATCATGCATAAACCTAAGCTCACTAATCTCTGAGCTCAGTTATCCCTAGATGTATCACCAAAAACATCTGAACCCTATCATGAACCCTGTCATGTCTTTTAGCCTTTCTCTCAACTTTTTCTGTAGCAGAACTGACATTACAGTCGTTGGCTTGTTTCTCATTGGTCTTCATACTATAGTTTCGAACATCACTAGTCAAAATTTGGGGTTGGTGGAGTTCTTTCTTGTTTTATTTTGTATTTTGTGTTTAATCGTCTAAATATGGGCTACCGTTGTTATTTGACGCCGTTTTAATCCAATCCAAAATTCTGTAATTTTATTAAAAAAATTTAAAAATTGATAAAAATATTACATTTTGCTATAAAAAAAAATATTATATAAGATTTTTGCCCACCAGCTATCAAGCCTTTTTCTTCCCGCATGCATTATGGCATGGCGAATCCCAGACATAAGCCATGAAAGAACAAATATTGTGCCACTTATCTGATTGTCTAGTTACAACTATCAAGTTTTTTTATACACCAAGATATCAAATCTATAACAAAATTAAATCAGGGAATAACCATTCATAAAAAAACTTTGGCTTGTATACAGATGAATAACTTACTGTGACAAGCCACTATAACTAACAACAATGGTGGTATTCAAATTTTTCGAACTTTCACACAAGCTCGATTTTGGCTTGGGCAAGGGCAATGCCTTTGCAATAGTCGTGAAATCAAATTGTGAGGTTAGTTCTCCAATATTATCGAACCATCATGTCCTTTAAAAATGTACAACTCAACCTCTTATGAGTTATCTCAATCAATTGCGATTAAATACTTAATTGTTGTTGTTGATAACATCTGATGAGATGAGCGGTGGCTTGGTGTCTTGCTAAGGCTCATCCCACAATTTGAAAGTCTCATTTGGCTTTATTTATACATGCAGTGATACAAAGAACTATACAAGCGTGTACACATTCATTTCCTCTTACTTGAGATGTAGCTGACAAAGACTCAAGTCTCCTGTTTCACCGGTCTTCACAAGTTTGTCGCCGAAGACTCAAGTCTGACGTAACTGCAATTTGTGAGTCTCATTACTTTCTCTATTCCCTATCTTTACCTCTATGATATGCTATTATCAAAATTGAGTCTTAATTATAAATCTTTCATTTTTGGCAAACAATGATTCGTTTTTGTACTTTATACCTTCTACCATGTGAATGCTACACAGCCTTTGCACTCGAGGGCCAACCTCCATCTGGTCAGTATACACGATGACGTCATATCAGCAGTACACGAAAAAATGACTAAAATTGTCACAAAAAAAAAACCTAAGATAAGCGCACACAACTGAAAATCGACAATATAAAAGACCAATAATGTTGATTCTAAATTATATTTTCTTTTAAATAAAAATTATGATTTTATGATCCTATATTTTGGACAAACGACATTAATAAGTCAAATTAAGAAGGAACATGGTTATAAAAAGCCCTCGCCTAGCTCGCCTAGGCGAGAAGCCAAGCCAGACCAGAGTGTGTCGCCTCTGGTGTGTGAGAGGCCCCACACATACATCAGGCCACGCTTATTCAGCGTCTAGGTGTATGGGGCTTAAGCCGTGGGCGATGGCTTGATGGAAAGGAAGAGTGTTAATGAGCTTGAACTTAAATTACTTAAAAAATAATAAGCCCAAATCATATTTTCAATAAGCTTAAAGCCAATTTTAAATAAGCATAAACCCTATATTTTGTATATTAGAGTTTTAACACGTCATATTCATTATTAATTATATCAAATGTATATGCATCAATAAATGGTAAGAATTAATGTAAAACAAAATATATTTTGAGAATTGAGTAAAAATATTTTAAGAATAAATTGAACCCTAATTCAATCAAGCATATTTAATTTATTGTTTCTTTTTTTTATATAATTATTTAATATTAAGTAAGATTCATTTTTATCAAAAATTTCTCTTGTGTAGTAAACATCTATATTAAAAATGAACAAATATTACAATATGAGCAGCTTCTTAGCTATATAGTTTGGCTATTTTGGGAAAAAATATTCATATCTAAATATTTAAATTTTATTTTTCCTCGACGCGTAACGTCTATTAGGCCACGTTTCGCCTGTCGCCTAGGACTTTGAGTCAGGCCACGGTTCATCGCTTTTTGGCCCCTAGCGCCTTTAATAACTATGAGAAGGAATGCCGTAAACTAGCATGACTCAACTAAATTTTTTTTTTTTAACAATCATAACTGTGGGGTGGGGGAGACTGAGTCATTACATGAGGATCTAGATGACGACTGAATTTTAATCAATGCTTACACTCGGGATACACGAAAAAATATGAAAGAAATAACATTTTAACCATCATCTTAGATTTATTTCCAGATATATTTTAGGATATCCTTGAAATAGCACTTGGAAATCCTATTTAAATTTCATTTTAAGCACCATAACATGGTAGAATACACCAACATTACACAGGACCAAAACCTACTTTCACAACATCGAGGAAAGCACACAATTTACAGGAATCATCACATTAGAAATTAAAGACTTTAGGTTATGAGATCAAGCCACCTAAGGGAAAATGAGGAAAACCGACATCCACCTGTAGATTGGGTCATTGGGATACTATACCTTGTATAGAGTGTGAACACTAGTATTTACATGCTTGTTTCCACTATAAAATTTGATAGATACAAAGAATGAAAAAGAATGCCAATCTCACGCTCGTTAACGTTCTTTCAAACATCGTGTCTTCAGGACAGCTTCTGGAGCTGATTATCTGAAGAGGACTTGGAAATTTTTCACAGGCTTTTCTTATCACAACAGATTTGAAATCCAACCTGATCTAAATCAATATCTTGTACCAGCATCGACGGAAAATGATGCAGCACAAGATAATGTCAAATGGTCCCGTGCTTGTGTAGCATCAGGCTATTCAATTGCAGAACATGGGCTATGATCGCCTCGGGAGAAAAGCTACATGTACTGTGCCAACAACTGTGTGCACATAGAAGGAACTGGAAATGCATTGGCATGTAACGCCTGCAAAAATGCACACAATGGTTTATCACTAACCTAATGTGAATATGTAAGTAAAACCTGATGGGCAACATACTGAACATCAGCTACACTGCCACTCTTTGATGCACTTTGGAAAGACCTTTTGAGGAGACGACAGGCCAACACTTTCCTGCAAATATACAACTTAGACAGTAAGGCATTCTGATTCCACAGGTGATGAAAAAGATACAAGGAATAAAGAGAAACAAGATTCATGAAAATTAAACAATTAGTTCCATATATCTAAAATCACGATTAGGACAAAGATCAACACCCCCCAGTTTTTTTATATACTTACTGGATGGATGACAGGGATGAAACATTATTTAATCATATTGTGGAACATTCAACAATAGATCCAGTGAATGTTGTTTTTAGTTAAGTGTGCTTGAAATGGAATCCATGTATAATGTGCATAGGAAAGAATACATCGAGTCCCCAACCTTACTTCCAGATTACAATTTGCAAAATCTCTGATTAAAATTGCAGGATGAAAAAGGCACCTAACATGTGGCTACTGATCAACATGTCAATGAGGCGATCAGGCGTTCATATGTTTGTTGGCAGACACATTAATTGCTGTCCCCAAGACCTGCAAACAGAATAAATGCAAGAACTATAATATATACGAGCTTAGTGCAAGTAACACATACTTTTGAGAGAGGAACAAAAGCAAGGGATTAAAATAAATCCGTCTCAGACTTGGTAGACATCATAAAACAAGATTTTATGAAGTAAAGAAGAATATAAACCTTCCTAAAAAAAAAATGGAAATTTTACGTCCTGAATACAATCAGACTGGGATCAAGATAAACTTAATCCAGTATCTGTATAAAATTAGGCAAGTGGATCTTCTTCAACTATGCAAACTGGCATTACCATCTTCTAAGTTCAATTACAAAGGCCCAATATTTTAACTCACATGTCACCTCCTTAGCTGTGACAAAGGCCTGCCACTAAATTTACCATAAATACCCAGTACCTATGTTCCTAATGGGTGCAATAAGTCACGTAGTACAAGAAAATATCAGCTCTTAGTCCACCATATATTTGTCAATTGCTAGTTTGTAAAAGTTGAGGTTAGCTGACTTGTTTTCCAGCGAAATAATATTAATATTTGCACCCGAACTATACAAATACAGAGACAAGAAATCATTTTGTAGATATTTTTCTACCTTTTTATCTGTATCTATCCATAAAAGTAGCCAAAAAAACCCTCAGGATAGTGCCTAATCCCAATTGGCATCATCAATGGTATCCTTGATGTTTCTGAAAAACTCGGTTAGTTGACCTCCCTTCTTCCTTTCAGCAAGTCATGCAGCAACACCAGCATATAATTTCATTACCATAAATGTAATATTCAATTCACCAACACTATATGACAATATTCAGGTATGGAAAAACCAATACTTGACTTAACATGATAAATACCTGGAAGATCAAATTCATTAATTACTTGGAAAGCCAAGTCAAAAATTTTATCGCCAAGAGTCTCCGCTATTTCACATCTTCTCCTGCATTTACAAAAAAATCATTTATTGGCTGTTACATTGACAAATAGAGGGGGTGGGAAGAATTGAATCAAGACTTCAGTAGGAGAGAGCCTTTTGAGCTCCATTCATGCATGCTGTATTGAAAGACATTGCAATTCATCTACAAAACGCTGACAGAAAAAGAAGATAACCCAGATGACTGTAGAATGATTTTAACACCAAAATATAAGTCCTGAGATAAATTTGAGCGCTTCCTGCAAATAGTTAACACATTCAGTGTATCTAATACTGTCAAGGTTGCTTAGTGGTCCATCTTCAAGATCCGAGTTATGTGCAGGACAATCCTTTGTCGCTTCCTGGAGCATCCTAGACCTCTGACCGTGGAAATGTAGAAGGCCTTTACAAAATATTGAGATAGGAATTGGCAGACAGAGGGTCATCTAAAACTGCTGGTGCACTTTTACCCAAATGTTTATACCTATACCATAAATTAAATCCACAGAATAAGATGGCTGAGCTATTTAAAAAAAAAACAAACCAGTTGCATCGCTAAATAGGTTCTTTAAGCTTAATTTCAATTATGCAGGTGAACAGTACACTTACATATCAGGCCACATAAACAGAACTTACAGAAGAAAAGCAATTCTATAGATCTTAAATCCAATTTGCAAAAATTGAGATTTAGTTTCTCTAAAAAATTTACAGCAGTGATTGTCGTAAATGATGAAACAAATTTGGATAGGCTATTACTTTCTTAAATAATTCAGTAAGCCAAGAGTCAATAACGTGACACATTCAATGTGTAAATAACAATTACACCACATCAGATCAAAGTTCCTAAAACACTTCTACAGACGAAGGTTATTTTGATGGAAGACCACCTACAGGTCAAAATCATATTGGCAAACCACTCAAGCAGTAGAAGTTAACTTTAGCATTTTTAGAAGATATCCTTCCCAGAGACTAATTTCATTTGCGGTTTGAATGATCCTATCTTAATATCCTTTAATTTTGCTCCATATTTAGGACCCAGTCTCCCCACAGTTCTCTTAACCACAACATCTTCTATCAGGACTTATATCAACACAAAATACTGTAAGAACAAAAATGCTGAGACAGGCAGCACATTCTTCTGAAAGTCGACTTCTTTTCAGATCTGAGATCAGAAAACCACAGTTGATAATCCATTTCAGTTCCGATACACAAGCAGGTGGCAACATTATCAGATAGTTATTAAAAGCCTTCAAGGCGCGCGCTTTAGCGCGCCTTGGCCCAAGGCTCAGGCCTGGCGCCTCGCAGCGCCTTGCGCTCCTTTCTGAAAGGCGCGCGCCTTTGCGTGCTTCCTGCGCTTTTACTCATAACCAAGACATGCGCTTTAGCGCGCCTTTGCTAAGGGCCGAGAGTATAGGCTGTTGTTAATATCTACTAGTTAATTAAGATTTAGTTGGACAATTATATTTATATTTGGGCTTATTAAACATAGCCCAAACTAGAGGATGTTAGGGTTTATTTGTTACGTATATTGTTTTTGTTAGCCAAGCTAGAGGAAGATAATGATATTGAGCGGTATAAATTTGGTGATAATACAGATGATGAATATGACACTTATCTTAAAGTTGAATATATGAGTGGCAAATAGAGTACATAGAGAAGTCAGTAATCTTCTAACGAACCGATAAGAAAGATATGAAAGAAAAAACCATATCACACAAATTCATTCATGAAACAAGCTTTCAACATACACAATCCCTCAACATAACAAACAAAAATTATAACCTAATTGAATTTCAGACGAGCTTGTGCATTCTGCTCCGTTCGAATCAGGGCTGACTCCATGAATTCCAGACAGGGAAAACATCGATCTGAAGAAGGACAATAAAATATAAGCAATTGAATGCAACTAGACACATTGAGGCAGTAAGATTTGATTTATCTATACCTTACACTTCTTACAAGTATACACAGCCATGCTTCTCAGGGATCAATCGGTCCTAAAGCGATTTGGATGACTCTTTATCTGCAATATAATCAAGCGAAGCAGCTATTCCTGATCCCAAAAGGCTCGCAGTAGTTCGGCACGTCCAAGCCATACATCAACCTGAGATACTGCTTCAGATAGTTCATCAGTTTTTCTGACACCCCCACACTAGAGCTGCCAGTATCAGATGATGCATCATCAGCATCCCGGCCTTTTTCAGATATATTACCAGGCAAATCACCAGGCAAATCAATGGCCTTGGACAATTTTCTAAGCTGGGATTTAGCAAAAAGCAACCCCTGCAAGATCCAGAATGCATTTCCAAATATAACGTTCTAACAAAATGCTGCACTTTTTTTAACAGTTAACAATCTGGTTACCAGCACAAATGTTTATGTTGCATGATATGCTTGCCAATAGTTTCCATAGATGCTTTTCAGACAATTTCTCAGAGCTTAAAACAATTTCATCTGACTACTACACAAGTCCAGAGCAGCTTTTCCAGTAGCACTTTCGTCTGAACATAGTGAAAGTAACGCCCTAGGGGGGTGGGGGTGGGGGTGGGGGTGGGGGTGTGGAATACAATGATTCAGGATCGCTGCTCAAACTGATAATTTTCTCAGTGCATCTAGCATGACGCTTCTCAAAATTCTTAAAAGGAAATTACAGTAAATTCAGGCCAAATTTAGAAGACAAATAATGAGGATCAACTGCATGCAGTTAGCAAACACAACACTAAGTTCAAATTGAAATTCTACATTAAGAAATACATAGTTCAAGCAACAAGATATAAATTACTGATGGATCTATCCAAATATTAAGAGTGAACACAGTAATTGAAATTCATAATTCTTTTATCTTTGCTCTTAATCGATGTAAAATAATGCAGAGGCTGTGAAACTTCGTAAGGAGAATATATGACAGATATCCTATCAAGTGCTAATATTTCATATGCTTAATAAAAGCAGTAGATCTGCCTGAAATATATTGTTCTCAAAGTTCTACAGCCTAGGTTTTCTGCTGAAATTATGTTACAGTTGCACAAGATCAATTATAAATTGAAAGATTCCTTAATGACCTACCTGAAAAGTTTCCAATATTTTCACAGGTAGCCCTTTTCACTTCTTGTCTAGCTAAATCCCAATATCAAAAAATTGTAAGTTCACATCTTATAACCAAACACTTCTGCTGCATTATTTAATGAAAATAATAGTTTTGAACTTGGGTGAATTTCTTGTAAGAAAAATAAAGAAATGTGAGAATTCATTATACAAATCAATCTATTATTTTAAATCAAGTTGTCATATATATCAAGATCTAACATGACTGATCGTGTTAGTTTGCTTCACAGTGGAAGGCATTTCAGAGAAATAGGCAATTTTTCATGAGATATTCAAGAAAATTCAGTAAGCAAATGACATAACGACTTTTCACAGAACCACAAATATAAACTGGTAGCCTCAGTGAAGTTACTGTTGATTTTATGGATTGGTTTCATTTAGAATTTGAATTAGGTGGACTTTCTTAAATCAACCTACTGATGTCAGTTATCACAATAGAAAGTTTTTGTTAAGAACTCTGAAGACTGGCCTCTATTTATAGAAAATCTCCAGGAGTATTTTCAACTTCTATTGACTACCCAAACTACAGATACATTGAATATTTAAATGTTTATATAATGGAAATAAGATTACCTGTACCAAACATTCCATTAATATTCCAAAAACTGCAGCAGCCTCTGTTAACCTGCATCACCAGCCAAAGCATGGTCTTGGTGAGAGTATCCAGTGGTTCCATAATGAAGTAAGGCAATAAAGTCCACCCTTTTTCAATCAAGCATTACATAATCTCTCCCTGAGGTCTTTCATTCATGCAGTCCAAGTTACCACACATGACAAGTTCTATAATTTTTAAAGCTCTAGGGTAATTCCTCATCCAACCGTTTCTTGATGCTCTTTTAAAAATGCCAAATGAACCTTCATTCGGCTCACAACCATACATGGCCATTTCATTAAGAAGTAAGATTATTTGCCAAAACATTCCTTTCTTGAACATTGCTTCCATTATAGTATTGTAAATAAAAATATTAGCAGAAATTCCATTCTCAAGCAATTGGTCCCGAAGTTGAAGGGCAAGTGATATCTTGCCTCCTCTACAAAGACTATAAATGAAAGTGCCATAGGTGCTAGCATCCGGTTTTAGATTCTGGCTTCGCATATCCCTTGATAGTTTGTCTAAGAGTAAATCATTGTCTTCACGTACTGAAGCACGCATTAGAATATTGTATGTAGCCCTATCAGGTGAAATCCCAATACTTTTGAAATAGTTGAATATGTTCTCTGCCATTCCCAGTAACCGATTCTTGCATAGGCCAATAAGGAGAGTATTTAAAGTGACTGTATTAGGCCGAGGGCCACTATTCACCATAGACTCTAACAGCTTCAAGCCTTCAAAGATTTTCCCAATTGTACAGAAATACTGAATCAGACATGTTGAACTTACAACATCAAGTTTTATTTCTTCAACTTCCATCCTGTTCACAACCCGCTGTATCATGGATGAATTTCTCTGTTTACAAGCTGCAGACAAGATTGTACTGAAGGAAATCAAATCCGGCCCATTGGTAGGCCAGTTGGCATGGTCCAACAACTCTAGAGCTTCATCAAGGTTATTTTCCTTGCACAAACCTTTGAGTATCGTATTGTATGCTACAGTAGTAGGTCTAAACCCCTCCTCCTCCATACTCTCCATCAGCGACAATGTTCCCCCTGAACTACCATGACAACATATCGAGTGCAGACATATATTGTAAATTACATCATCTGTAGAGCATTCCCTCGAAACATCAACTAACAGCTTATTGGCAATCTCCACTTTGCCGCTTTTCAGCATGCCTCCAGTCAAAGCAGAAAAAGTATATAAATCTGGAACGAATCCCTTTTGATACAGCGAAGAAGTTCACCAGCGTCAACCACCCTACCTTGATGGCAAAGCTCACGGAGAACTATGTTGTATGTAACCAAGTCAGGAACACATCCCTCCTTCTCCATTTTATACATATATTTTAAAGCCTCGTCAACTTTCCCATCGTCACAAAGAAACTTGATAACTATAGTGTAAGTTTTCCGATGAGGCTTACAGTCATCATTTTCCATTTCATTTAAACAATTGGAAGCTTCAATCCACATCCTTCCTTTACTATAACCATAAACTAGAGCAGTATACGTGCCGACGGTATGCGTGATACCCTTCTTTTTTAACCAAGCAAAAAAAGCCAATGCTGGATAACTTTGCTCAGACTTGCACAAAGCCCATAATAAATGATCGAAGAGATACCCACCAGGAAAGCTTTTCTTCTCCAAAAGTGCCAAAATGAAAAAATATGCCTTTTGGACCCTTCCAACTTCACAAAGACCACAAAACAAGGCACTTACATTGTAATAACTTGGGATGTAATTGACACTCAACATAATCTCAAACACTGTTGTTGCAGAATCCACCATATTTCCAACTTTCAACAACCTCCTCAACAATTTAGATATAACCGTGAAGGAAGGTGAAAACCCACAATTGGTCATATCTTTAACAATTAGAATTGCATCTTTTAAACTCCCAATAGAAATAAGCCCATTCAATAGGGTATTATAAGTCAACAAATTTGGGCTCGGACCGAATCTTATCATTTTAATATAAACCACAAACAACTCATCAAGCACGACACTCTTTGACTTGAAATAACAATAAAACATCGAATTATAGTCGTAAACAGTTGGTTTCCCATGCCTCATGCAATTCAAAGTGTTGAGGGCATTTATGATGCTACCTGCAGTTGCGTGCTTCTGCATTCTCTGTTGCAGTTCAATGTAACTCAAATCTAGTACAACATTATCATCTGATGACAAGTATGCATCTTGTGCAGCACAACACAAAGCAGACAGATTTATGAAATGGGAGTAAAAATACAATCTTTTTCTAGTGAAGATTTTTGGTGAAAAATACATAAGGATGGGGTACATTCTTGAGCAAGCTCAAGAATTTTGCGACGACTTGGTAGAATTAACTGGCAAACCTGTTTAATCTGCATAACATCAGCAAATTTCAAACGCAAAAAGTAGAGTATACTATGTAACTTTAAATAAATTAGATTTGATGCCTCAACTGGTTAAAGATTGAGAGAAAGTGATCACCTACACACAATTAATTAACGAAATAAAGGTTAGGGATATTTTTGTGCTTCGCAAGGTTTTATTCTACCGCAAAACGAACAAGGTCTGGGAGGAAGATAAGCCCTAGAAATTAACTTGAACTAACAGGACTGAGGAGTGAAGACACTATGTTTAGAATGAAATTCTAATTTGCCCTAATTAATAGATTTCTCCCTGTTACTTGAATCATCTTTTTATTACAAAGATGCCACTTATTTATCGAATATTGATTCACAGAAATAATAATTTTTGAAATTACCATTTTATATATTTTTTTAAAATTTTAAATTAAGTTCTTGTTACTTTGGAAATCAATATTTGATTTTCAAATTTTTTTTTACGATATTGTTCTTAAAAGGGATATAACTTTCGTTTCGCATGTATAAAGAGATACGTACTTTTAATTTTAGGTTTTCTGCGCTGCCAATAATAACATCGACTGCTTGTGTCTATAAATTAACCGAAACAAACATTGTAGCACCTTTTTATATGCATGGATTTATTTATAAAAATTGATTCTAACAACAGAGTTGATAGATTGCTTATTCGCGAGGAGAGTTGAGTATGAAATAATGAATCATATAGATAGACAAAAGGTAAGAAAGTACCGATATGCTACAATCTGCTTCCACAATGAAAACAATTGTTCCGATAATGGAAACACCATGGACGTTACCATGATTTTATATTCGTGGAAATCAGGTCGGTTTTCAGGAAATCATGATAGGTATTAGGGATTCAGGAATTCCTTATTCATACCCGAACCAGAATAAATCGGTACCCGAATTTCAGATCTCGAGTTTTTTTTTTTTGTTAAAAAAAATGGCGCCGAGGCTTATTGTGCACGCGCAAAGGAAAAAAATAATCTGTGTCATTTAAAGTTTAAACTAATCTATCGTACATTTCATTATGAATTTCTATAAAAATAATCATATACGAATCATCTTGCAAAATCTTTGAAACCCAAATGAAAAAGGAAAATTTCCGATCAAGATTGAAACTTTTTCTCAGTCGATGGAACATCAAGATTCAAGATTGAACCTTTTTTTCTCTGGAAATAAGATTATCAAACCAAACATGAGCTAAAAGAGGAAGAAACTCAATCTTGACGGTATTTTCAAGCCTTCCAACTCACACAACGAAAAAAAGAAGTAAAAAAAAAAAGAAGAGAAGATTAAAACTGAAGCTTCATTGTTTGACAAATTATCAATAACATTGGTATAAACAACTATCTTACCGACAAAGCATTGAACCGTTTTTTAGTTATTTTATGAGGTTTCAGAAAGTAGAGAAATAGGTAAATAAACACAAAAATAACCAAAAACAAACATAAAAATTAATTAAAAAGAAAATGAAACCTGGAAAACCGCTGAGGAAGAAGTAAGATAGGGGAGAAAGGTGATTGGAAACCACCGGAGGAGTCGACTGAGACGGCAGCTTGAACGCCGGGAACAAACGACAACCTTTAATCTGCGACAAACCTTGCCCCGAGCGCTGGGAAAAATGCAATTGATATTTGATGGTGCGTGCGGGCACGCGGCGCTGCGGCATATCTGTACTACAAAGTAAAGTGAAATAAATAAGTAAAACCTAATCACAAACCAAGCTATTTTTATTTTTTGGTTCGGGTTTTCCGGGTCACAGGTGTGGCAACTGGCAACACAAGGTGCTAAATTAATCAACCAGTACAAATAAAACATGAAAGAACTAATAGTAGCCACTGCTCACATCATAAACAAAAACCCACAAACTTAATCAATAAAATCAATTTCGTATATTGAACCAAAACTTTCGCGGATTATTCCTCCACAGGATCGGGTTTCCTTGTTTCTTTAGCTTTATTCAGACCCCGTCATATCGCCTTGGGAGGAGCATTGTATTAAGGAAGATCCTACATGATTGTATCAAATCTTCCCATATCATCTTTATTTGTAAACTAAATATCTCTTAGCATATTAAGGAGATCTTACCTTATCTCCAACCCTTGTGAATTGTATAAATCCCTCTTCTAATGAATAAAAATATAGAGAGCTTAAAACATTAAAACTCTATATGGTATCAGACCTAACTGATCCTCTCCCACCACCGTAACCCTACTTTACGTCTCCTACCTGCGCCTCTCATGGCTTCCTCCTCCTCCAACACCACCGATGATATCTTCTCTGTCACTGCCGTCCCTAAACCATCTCCCATCCGTATCACCGCCCACCAGCATTTACCAGTTAAATTAACAGCCTTAATTTCCCTTCTTGGAGAGCACAACTTGTTGCTCTTCTCAATGGTTTTGCTCTTATTGGCTACGTTGATGGCCGCATCTCCGCACCATCTGCAGGACCCGACGATGCTCAATCTCCTGAGTTCTCCCATTGGTTACAACATGAGCAGCTTATATTGTCGGCTATCTTTGGCTCATTATCGCCGAAAATACTCCCGCTTGTTGCCTCCGCAACATCCTCAGCCGCTGCCTGGCACATTCTGACTCGGTTGTTTGCTAATAAGTCTCGCACACGAGTCATGCATTTGAAGGACGATCTCTCCCGCGTCGCACTCGGTTCCCAAAGGGTCACTACCTTCCTTCAATCCATTAAGTCAAAAGATGATGAACTAGCTATCATTGACAAGCCTTTATCCGATGATGATCTCACACTTTACATACTGAATGGCTTGGGATCAACTTTTCGCGAAATTGCAGGGCCAATTCGTGCGCGCGAGACATCTCTTCGTTATGAGGAGCTTCATGATCTTCTTGTCGCTCACGAAGCATACTTAAAACGTCTGGACTCCAACACATCTTCGCTCGTTGCAACCGCCAATATGGTTGTTCCCGCCTCAAAGCACTCAACTCGCTCCCACAACTATGGTGGCAGTAGCCCTAACCGTGGCGGTTCAAGTCGTGGCTACCGCTCCCAGCAACGACGGGGTGGCTCGAACAACTCTCGCGGTCGTGGGAAGGGTAATGGTTTCTCTACTCAGTCTCATTCCAATTATTCTAATGCCGCACGACCTGTTGTGATATGTCAGTTATGCGGTGTCCCTGGACATATTGCCCCTTATTGTCGAAAAATGCAAGCTTATGCAAATCATGATCGAAGCCCCCCAATTTTTCATCCTAACAACTCATGGCTAGTCGACTCCGGTGCATCACATAGTCTTACTGCTGATCTGAATAATCTCTCTGTGCACTATGAGTATGATGGCACGGAAGAGGTTCATATTGTTGATGGAACTGGCCTTCCAATTACGCACACTGGTACATCTACCTTGAGCTTTCCTGCTCGTACTTTTTATTTATCTGATGTATTGTGCGTTCCTTACGCTTGGCAGAATTTATTATCCGTTCATCAGTTCACAAAATCTAATGGTGTTTCTCTTGAATTCTATCCCACTCACTTCTATGTCAAGGACCAGGTCACGGGGGCGATTCTGGCCAAAGGCTTCTGTAAACATGGTGTCTATCACCTTCCGTCTCCACCACACATCTCTCCACCATCGGCGTCTGTTGCTTTGGTTGGCACCCGGGCTTCTTCAACCATTTGGCATGCTCGATTGGGACATCCTTCTTCTAGAACTAGCTCATTTATTATTTCGCATTTTAAATTACCAACTGTTAAACGTACCAACGGTACCATAAACTTGTCATGTGATTCCTGCTTCACTAATAAATCGCACCAGTTACCTTTTCTTGCTACATCTCTTATCAGTTCACATCCGCTTCATTATGTGTATGTTGATGTTCGGGGACCCACCCCGAGCCCATCTACTGATGGTTTTCGCTACTATTTTTTACTTGTGGATCATTTTGCTAAATATTGCTGGTATTACCCCTGACACGTAAATCGGATGTCTCCACTATATTTCCTCAATTTCAGAGGCTTGTTGAAAAGCAATTTGGTCATTCGCTCAAAAATTTATATAGTGACAATGGAGGAGAATTTATGGCCTTGCGTCCATATCTCTCTTCTCATGATGAATTTTACAAGCTGCAGACATGATTGTACTGAAGGAAATCAAATCCGGACCATTGGTAGGCCAGTTGGCATGGTCTAACAACTCTAGAGCTTCATCAAGGTTATTTTCCTTGCACAAACCTTTGAGTATCGTATTGTATGCTACAGTAGTAGGTCTAAACCCCTCCTCCTCCATACTCTCCATCAGCGACAATGTTCCCCCTGAACTACCATGACAACATATCGAGTGCAGACATATATTGGTTCAATATACGAAATTGATTTTCTTGATTAAGTTTGTGGGTTTTTGTTTATGATGTGAGCAGTGACTAGTAGTTCATTCATGTTTGATTTGGACTGGTTGATTAATTTAGCACCTTGCGTGGTTTGTGATTAGGTTTTACTTATTTATTTCACTTTACTTTGTAAAGTTTACAGATACGCCGCAGTGCCGCGTGCCCGCACGCACCATCAAATATCAATTGCATTTTTCCAGCGCTCGGGACAAGGTTTGTCACAGTCGCAGTCGCAGATTAAAGGCTGCCGTCTTTTCCCGGCGTTCAAGCTGCCGTCTCAGTCGACTCCTCCGGTGGTTTCCAATCATCTTTCTCCTGTATCTTACTTCTTCCTCGGCGGTTTTCCAGGTTTCATTTTTTTATTATTAATTTTTATGTTTGTTTTTGGTTATTTTTGTGTTTATTTACCTATTTCTCTACTTTTTGAAACCTCGTAAAAGAATTAAGAAACGGTTCAATGCTTTGTCGATAAGATAGTTGTTTATACCAATATTGTTGATAATTTGTCAAACAATGAAGCTTCAGTTTTAATCTTCTTTTTTTTTTTTTTTTACTTATTTCTTTCTTTGTGTGAGTTGGAAGGCTTGATCCCAAAAGGCTCGCAGTAGTTCGTCACGTCCAAGCCATACATCAACCTGAGATACTGCTTCAGATAGTTCATCAGTTTTTCTGACACCCGCACTAGAGCTGCCAGTATCAGATGATGCATCATCAGCATCCCGGCCTTTTTCAGATATATTACCAGGCAAATGACCAGGCAAATCAATGGCCTTGGACAATTTTCTAAGCTGGGATTTAGCAAAAAGCAACCCCTGCAAGATCCAGAATGCATTTCCAAATATAACGTTCTAACAAAATGCTGCACTTTTTTTAACAGTTAACAATCTGGTTACCAGCACAAATGTTTATGTTGCATAATATGCTTGCCATAGTTTCCATAGATGCTTTTCAGGCAATTTCTCAGAGCTTAAAACAATTTCACTTGACTACTACACAAGTCCAGAGCAGCTTTTCCAGTAGCACTTTCGTCTGAACATAGTGAAAGTAACGCCCTAGGGGGGTGGGGGTGGGGATGGGGGTGTGGAATACAAAGATTCAGG
The DNA here is from genome assembly GCA_907163345.1 of Haberlea rhodopensis. Lineage (NCBI taxonomy): Eukaryota > Viridiplantae > Streptophyta > Magnoliopsida > Lamiales > Gesneriaceae > Haberlea > Haberlea rhodopensis. The sequence goes on from CAJQUN010000030.1 coordinate 4,066,332, forward strand.
ATCGCTGCTGAAACTGATAATTTTTTAAGTGCATATAGCATGACGCTTCTCAAAATTCTTAAAAGGAAATTACAGTAAATTCAGGCCAAATTTAGAAGACAAATAATGAGGATCAACTGCATGCAGTTAGCAAACACAACACTAAGTTCAAATTGAAATTCTAAATTAGGAAATACATAGTTCAAGCAACAAGATATAAATTACTGATGGATCTATCCAAATATTAAGAGTGAATACGGTAATTGAAATTCTTAATCCTTTTATCTTTGCTCTTAATCAATGTAAAATATTGCAGAGGCTGTGAAACTTCGTAAGGACTAAGGAGAATATATGACAGATATCCTATCAAGTGCTAATATTTCATATGCTTAATAAAAGCAGTAGATCTGCCTGAAATATAATGTTCTCAAGGTTCTACAGCCCAGGTTTTCTGCTGAAATTATGTTACAGTTGCACAAGATCAATTATAAATTGAAAGATTCCTTTATGACCTACCTGAAAAGTTTCCAATATTTTCACAGGCAGCCCTTTTTCACTTTTTGTCTAGCTAAATCCCAATATCAAAAAATTGTAAGTTCGCATCTTATAACCAAACACTTCTGCTGCATTATTTAATGAAAATAATAGTTTTGAACTTGGGCGAATTTCTTGTAAGAAAAATAAAAAAGAAATGTGAGAAATTCATTATACAAATCAATCTACTATTTTAAATCAAGTTGTCATATATATCAAGATCTAACATGACTGATCGTGTTAGTTTGCTTCACAGGGGAAGGCATTTCAGAGAAATAGATAGCAATTTTTCATGAGATATTCAAGAAAATTCAGTAAGCAAATGACATAACGACTTTTCACAGAACCACAAATATAAACTGGTAGCCTCAGTGAAGTTACTGTTGATTTTATGGATTGGTTTCATTTAGAATTTGAATTAGGTGGACTTTCTTAAATCAACCTACTGATGTCAGTTATCACAATAGAAAGTTTTTGTTAAGAACTCTGAAGACTGGCCTCTATTTATAGAAAATCTCCAGGAGTATTTTCAACTTCTATTGACTACCCAAACTACAGATACATTGAATATTTATATGCTTATATAATGGAAATAAGATACATGTACCAATATTCCAAAAACTGCAGCAGCCTCTGTTAACCTGCATCACCAGCCAAAGCATGGTCTTGGTGAGAGTATCCAGTGATTCCATAATGAAGTAAGGCAATAAAGTCCACCCTTTTGCAATCAAGCATTACATAATCTCTCCCTGAGGTCTTTCATTCATGCAGTCCAAGTTACCACACATGACAAGTTCTATAATTTTTAAAGCTCTAGGGTAATTCCTCATCCAACCGTTTCTTGATGCTCTTTTAAAAATGCCAAATGAAACTTCATTCGGCTCACAACCATACATGGCCATTTCTTTAAGAAGTAAGATTATTTGCCAAAACATTCCTTTCTTGAACATTGCTTCCATTATAGTATTGTAAATAAAAATATTAGCAGAAATTCCATTCTCAAGCAATTGGTCCCGAAGTTGAAGGGCAAGTGATATCTTGCCTCCTCTACAAAGACTATAAATGAAAGCGCCATAGGTGCTAGCATCCGGTTTTAGATTCTGGCTTCGCATATCCCTTGATAGTTTGTCTAAGAGTAAATCATTGTCTTCACGTACTGAAGCACGCATTAGAATATTGTATGTAGCCCTATCAGGTGAAATCCCAATACTTTTGAAATAGTTGAATATGTTCTCTGCCATTCCCAGTAACCGATCCTTGCATAGGCCAATAAGGAGAGTATTTAAAGTGACCGTATTAGGCCGAGGGCCATTATTCACCATAGACTCTAACAGCTTCAAGCCTTCAAAGATTTTCCCAATTGTACAGAAATACTGAATCAGACATGTTGAACTTACAACATCAAGTTTTATTTCTTCAACTTCCATCCTGTTCACAACCCGCTGTATCATGGATGAATTTCTCTGTTTACAAGCTGCAGACAAGATTGTACTGAAGGAAATCAAATCCGGCCCATTGGTAGGCCAGTTGGCATGGTCCAACAACTCTAGAGCTTCATCAAGGTTATTTTCCTTGCACAAACCTTTGAGTATCGTATTGTATGCTACAGTAGTAGGTCTAAACCCCTCCTCCTCCATACTCTCCATCAGCGACAATGTTCCCCCTGAACTACCATGACAACATATCGAGTGCAGACATATATTGTAAATTACATCATCTGTAGAGCATTCCCTCACAACATCAACTAACAGCTTATTGGCAATCTCCACTTTGCCGCTTTTCAGCATGCCTCCAGTCAAAGCAGAAAAAGTATATAAATCTGGAACGAATCCCTTTTGATCAATACTGCGAAGAAGTTCACCAGCATCAACCACCCTACCTTGATGGCAAAGCTCACGGAGAACTATGTTGTATGTAACCAAGTCAGGAACACATCCCTCCTTCTCCATTTTATACATATATTTTAAAGCCTCATCAACTTTCCCATTGTCACAAAGAAACTTGATAATTATAGTGTAAGTTTTCCGATGAGGCTTACAGTCATCATTTTCCATTTCATTTAAACAATTGGAAGCTTCAATCCACATCCTTCCTTTACTATAACCATAAACTAGAGCAGTATACGTGCCGATGGTATGCGTGATACCCTTCTTTTTTAACCAAGCAAAAAAAGCCAATGCTGGATAACTTTGCTCAGACTTGCACAAAGCCCATAATAAATGATCGAAGAGATACCCACCAGGAAAGCTTTTCTTCTCCAAAAGTGCCAAAAAGAAAAAATATGCCTTTTGGACCCTTCCAACTTCACAAAGACCACAAAACATGGCACTTACATTGTAATAACTTGGGATGTAATTGACACTCAACATAATCTCAAACACTGTTGTTGCAGAATCCACCATATTTCCAACTTTCAACAACCTCCTCAACAATTTAGATATAACCGTGAAGGAAGGTGAAAACCCACAATTGGTCATATCTTTAACAATTAGAATTGCATCTTTTAAACTCCCAATAGAAATAAGCCCATTCAATAGGGTATTATAAGTCAACAAATTTGGGCTCGGACCGAATCTTATCATTTTAATATAAACCACAAACAACTCATCAAGCACGACACTCTTTGACTTGAAATAACAATAAAACATCGAATTATAGTCGTAAACAGTTGGTTTCCCATGCCTCATGCAATTCAAAGTGTTGAGGGCATTTATGATGCTACCTGCAGTTGCGTGCTTCTGCATTCTCTGTTGCAGTTCAATGTAACTCAAATCTAGTGCAACATTATCATCTGATGACAAGTATGCATCTTGTGCAGCACAACACAAAGCGGACAGATTTATGAAATGGGAGTAAAAATACAATCTTTTTCTAGTGAAGATTTTTGGTGAAAAATACAGAAGGATGGGGTACATTCTTGAGCAAGCTCAAGAATTTTGCGACGACTTGGTTGAGTTAACTGGCAAACCTGTTTAATCTGCATAACATCAGCTAATTTCAAACGCAGAAAGTAGAGTATACTATGTAACTTTAAATAAATTAGATTTGATGCCTCAACTGGTTAAAGATTGAGAGAAAGTGATCACCTACACACAATTAATTAACGAAATAAAGGTTAGGGATATTTTTGTGCTTCGCAAGGTTTTATTCTACCGCAAAACTAACAAGGTCTGGGAGGAAGATAAGCCCTAGAAATTAACATGAACTAACAGGACTGAGGAGTGAAGACACTATGTTTAGAATGAAATTCTAATTTGCCCTAATTAATAGATTTCTCCCTGTTACTTGAATATCTTTTTATTACAAAGATGCCACTTATTTATCGAATATTGATTCACAGAAATAATAATTTTTGAAATTACCATTGTATATATATTTTTTAAAATTTTAAATTAAGTTCTTGTTACTTTTGAAATCAATATTTGATTTTCAAATTTTTTTTTACGATATTGTTCTTAAAAGGGATATAACTTTCGTTTCGCATGTATAAAGAGATACGTACTTTTAATTTTAGGTTTTCTGCGCTGCCAATAATGACATCGACCGCTTGTGTCTATAAATTAACCGAAACAAACATTGTAGCACCTTTTTATATGCATGGATTTATTTATAAAAATTGATTCTAACAACAGATTTGATAGATTGCTTATTCGTGAGGAGTGTTGAGTATGAAATAATGAATCATATAGATAGACAAAAGGTAAGAAAGTACCGATATGCTACAATCTGCTTCCCATTGTTCCGATAATGGAAACACCATGGTCGTTACCATGATTTTATATTCGTGGAAATCGGGTCGGTTTTCAGGAAATCATGATAGGTATTAGGGATTCAGGTATTCCTTATTCATACCCGAACCAGAATAAATCAGGTACTCGAATTTCAGGTCTCGAGTTTTTTTTTTGTTAAAAAAAATGGCGCCGAGGCTTACTGTGCACGCTCAAAGAAAAAATTAATATGTGTCACTTAAAGTTTAAACTAATCTATCGTACATTTCATTACGAATTTCTATAAATATAATCATATACGAATCATCTTGCAAAATCTTTGAAACCCAAATCAAAAAGGAAAATTTCCGATCAAGATTGAAGCTTTTTTCTCAGTCGATGGAACATCAAGATTCAAGATTGAACCTTTTTCTCTGGAAATAAGATTATCAAATCAAACATGAGCTAAAAGAGGAAGGAACTCAATCTTGACGGTATTTTCAAGCCTTCCAACTCACACAAAGAAAGAAATAAGTAAAAAAAAAGAAGATGGATCGTGAATTTTTGTTCGATCCGCGAACTGCTCTGGCAACACTAGCAAAGACGCCTTATACAAACGAAATATGTGTTTATCAAATATGTTGAATATGTGATTTAAATATGATTTAGTTTACCAACTTCAACAGATAACTTCTTTGTAAATTTTGATTATATTCATTAGTCATATGTGATTAATGGTTGGGGTCATATATGTTTCAAAACTAACATACAATCTATCATTTTTCAAAAAAAATTTGCGGGTGTACCCGATCGTGTATCGTGTAGGATTTCCCTACACGACCCCGACCCCGACCCCGACCCGCACATATATAATTCTGGTTCGAGTAATACCCGAACCCGTTAAAAAATAACCCTACCCGATCGGGTGGTAGGTAGCAGGTACCCATACCCGAATGCCCACCCCTACTTTGAACATTAAGGAATAACCTACCCTGCAGCCTCATGACCAAGAATACAAGGGAATAGACCTTCAGGATCCTTCAAATAAGATAAACTATCGATTAGAAAATATTGCATTGGCACTGCATTTGAAGTGGATGGATCTGCTCTTATTCTTCTTTCTTCTCGTGGTGATAGTGAGACAAGCAGGGGAAGTAACCCAATCAAGACCAAAATTAAAATTTTATACCCGATTTTATAAAAATACAATTTGCACTCAAATTACAAGTTTGAACATGGAGGAAGACTGGAAGGTGGTGGTAAAACTTCTCAAACATAAGAAAAAGAGCAAACATAAGAAAAAGAGCAGATCCATCCACTTGAAATGCACAAATTTACAAAACTTTCATGGAATTCAAACCACCACCATCCAAAACCCTAATTAAAGCTTTATCTCTCCCACAATTTCCATAAATTTAATAAAACATAAGGATCTCACAATCTAGAGTCAATATACCTTGCCGCCCCAGGTGGAGTCGTCGGTGTGGCAGAGCAGTGAAGAGTATCTTAACTATCACCTCCCGGCATGCGGCGGCGCCACCTGTACCTCCTCTATCACTAGCGGCTTGTTGGGTTCCCACTTCTCAGGCCACAGCCGCTGAAAAAAAACACACACACTTAGCTGAACTACAATTGAAGATTACAAATCGTAAAATAAACGAGATAATAAGTATACCTTTGCAAGTAATTACTTGACCTTGAGTAGCCATTGCTTGAAGAATGCTACGAAAATTCACTCACAATGGGGATCAGTGTGCGACTGCAAGGGAAGATAAAGTCAAAGGTCCACACTCCACACGAGAAAAATGTCGGTCGGCTAATTGCAAACTCGAGCCCAATTCTGAACTGGGCCTATATATAAACTTTTGGGCTTTGCTCCAATTTAATGGCCTAGTTAAGGACACTTTCAAAATCTTCTAAGCTCGAGAACCTGCAAAAAATTTAGAGTTCCTCCGCTGCCGTGTAAACCCAGGGGCGGCCCAAATACAAAGCAATTAAAACTTGGGAAAATTTTGGGCTGGTGTAAAAGATTTTTCGGCCCAGTCACCCAAAAAAAATTCTTTCAACTAAGTCCATTTGTGAATACAATGACCAAACTAACCCCACTTATGAAAACACTCCACACCACATAAGTAATTTTTATGTGCACCGCATGAGTAATTTTACATACACCGCATGACTCATTTTCATATGCACCGCGTGAGCAATTTTACATGCACCGCATGAGTCAATTTTTACATGCACCGCTCAATTTTACATACACCGTATGAGTAATTTTACATGCACCGCATGAGTAATTTTTACATGCACTGTACGAGTAATTTTACACGCATCACATGAGTATTTTTTGCATGCACCACATGAATCGATTTTAACATGCACCCGCTCAATTTTACATGCACTGCATGAGTAATTTTACATGCACCACATGAGTAATTTTAAATGCACGGCATTAGTAATTTTAATGACTTTTTTAAATGATGGACTTTTATGAAATTGATAGATTTCTAATAATTTTTATAGAATTACACGGAATTATCAAAAGAATTTTATATACTCTATAGATTTTATAACTTATAATTGATTTCTTTGAACTAACAATTGAACATAAATAACTTCTTCAACATATAAATTTTTTTTTACTATTAATGTAAACACATTTTACTTATTTAACAGTCAAAAATGTGAAAAATACATATTCAATTCTTTTGCATGGCAAATATTGAACAACTTTTTTGCATCTTCAAAATGACGACTTTGAATATTCAGTTAATGTTGCTATATAATTGTAATCTATAATTAATAAAACAAAAGTTTTCTATTAAATAACATTTTATAAACTTAAAATACTTTTTTTGATGATAGTTGACTACTATAAAAATTCTTAAAACATACTTTTTACATTAAACATGATAATTTATATCATTATAAATATATTTTGTTTTAGAAAAAAAATTATTATAATTGTCTATAGATATAGACTCATACAATCGTTTTAAAAATCTATCATCGAATATAAAATTGAGCACATTAACTTACTATTTTATCAAAATACTTGTGTAATATTAGTATTATATTGGATAAAAAATAAGATGTGAAAAAAACAATAATTGAAGAAAGAGCCGCACATTAGGAATTAAAGAAAGAGTATATGTAGAAAACAAGGGAGGAAAAGCCAATGGGGAGATGATAGTGTCGGAAATGAAAATAGCAAAGAGTAAAGAGAGATGATGGTAATTAGGAATTAAAAGTCATTCCAAATCTTTACTAGGAGTGGTGGAGAATTTTTAACTTTTTTGGGATGTACATGAGGCATCAAAGTTTGTACCTAAAGATTTCAACAGAAGTCATTAAAAGTTTATGAGATTTTGGATACCTATAGACTTTTATGGAGTTTTAAAAATTCAAGTTTGAATACCACCTGACTTTTTAAAACTCTACGAAAGTCTGTCTTGAATACCATTAGACTTTTATAGAGTATATAAAAGTTTGGATTGAATACCTCTAGACTTTTAAACTCCATAAAAGTCATTAAAAGTCAATAAAAGTCTATAACCAATACACCCCCCTAAAACTGAAGCTTCATTGTTTGACAAATTATCAATAACATTGGTATAAACAACTATCTTACCGACAAAGCATTGAACCGTTTCTTAATTCTTTTATGAGGTTTTAGAAAGTAGAGAAATAGGTAAATAAACACAAAAATAACCAAAAACAAACATAAAAATTAAATAAAAAGAAAAAACCTGGAAAACCGTTGAGGAAGAAGTAAGATACATGAGAAAGATGATTGGAAACCACCGGAGGAGTCGACTGAGACGGCAGCTTGAACGCCGGGAAAAGACGGCAGCCTTTAATCTGCGACTGCGACAAACCTTGCCTCGAGCGCTGGGAAAAATGTAATTGATATTTGATGGTGCGTGCGGCCATGCGGCACTGCGGCGTATCTGTAAACTTTACGTGGTAAAGTGAAATAAATAAGTAAATCCTAATCACAAACCAAGCTATTTTTATTTTTCGGTTCGGGTTTTCGAGTCACAGGTGTGGCAACTGGCAACTGGCAACACAAGGTGCTAATTAATCAACCAGTCCAAATCAAACATGAATGAACTAATAGTAGCCACTGCTCACATCATAAACAAAACCCACAAACTTAATCGAGAAAATCAATTTCGTAGATTGAACCAAAACTTTCACGGATTATTCCTCCACAGAATTGGGTTTCCTTGTTTCTTCAGCTTTATTCAAACCCCGTCATATCGCCTTGGGAGGAGCAGTGGTCATCATCATCCACATCAGCCCATGACACTGTCAAAGGTTTTGGAGACCAGAATATATGTGGCTTCTCCTCCTCAGCTTCCTTCGATTTTCCAGCAGTATCAGGCATCTATCGAGAACATTGGTGGTGTTCACAGAATCACAGTAAACGATACCTCCAACCTTTTTTGCCGTAAACTTTCTCGACGATATCAAATTAAAAGTTTGCATAGTTTATGATCACGTCTTAACCATATTATCAGACAACTGTTATTACTATAAATGCGCAACTCATTGAAAACCAATAGTCGAACTTAAAAGAAGTGGCAACCATAAAAATTGGGAAAATGTTTGTACAAACCTCAGTTCTATAAATTTAGTTAATATTATTGGTCTATTTTAGGATAAAAAGAAGACACCCTAAACATTCACCACCATTAGCATTTTATCCCTAACCTTTCAAAATATGCACATAAACCCCTAAATAATTTTAAACAGCTGATTCAGTAGCATCGGCTGCAATAAGGGCCCGATGTCATTGTGTTAATAAAAAATGGCTCGACTATATGTTAACGAATTGGTCTAATACAGAAACTAGACTGCTTAAATTCAGTCAGTTTTGAATTCCCCGATAGGGAATGAACACGAAAAGGAGAGGAAGTATTACACTTAACCTTTTAAACAACGTGAACAATTTTTTCGAATATTTTGACTGTAAATTATTTTACATGCATCGCATATGCCATGATATGTATGCATTTCTATATATTTTTGTAGATATATGAAATAAAATTTTATAAGTATAATCATGGTCGAATTCGTGCAGAAAATATATCTTTTCGAATTGTTGAAAAGATGTCCATATTAGGTGGGCAGCGGGTTGGGGCGGGCCAGTCCTTAGAAATTTTTTTAAAAAAAAACTTCAAAATATAATTACAACTAAACTTGTCGAGCCTGAAACTGATGCTAGAAGAAGACTATAACTTGCTTCAAATTTTATCTAGACATTAACCCTGCTAATAAAAATACTTGATTAGAAAATCAGTATTTTACTCAATTTTGAAATATATGTTGCAATTTTCAAGCACAACCAATTGAAAAGTATATAGTGGATTGGATTCCCAATGTGATATTGAGTTACTATTTATGAATTGCGACTAAAAAATAAATAATTATTTTTAAAAAATACAGGGGTCAACCCGCCAAAACACACGGCTCGTTTGGCCAATCTATATAGGCCCGCGTTCTGGTATGCCTAAAAAATGCTGGCACAATCCACCTATTTAGACGGTCGGGTTGGGGCAGACCTAAAGATCTGGCTCATTTTAACACCTCTATCCATATGTAAGCGTGTTTTGGTGTTTCATATATTTTATTAAAAAAATTTATCATGACTTTTTAATTGAAATATAAATTTATTTTTTCTTTATAAATTTTGAAAGTTCTGTTTACTCATGTTTTTTCATTTGTTAAAATACTCATCTACAGTAAAATCTATACAAATTAATAATATTGGGAATATAAAATTTAGAGAAATTATTATTTTATCGAGTATTAATTATGAAGTTTTATTGTAATTTTTATAAAAATACCATTTTAACCATTTATAAAAAATCAAAAATCAATTAAATAATTTTATAAATATTAATGTATCAAAAACCGACCACATCGGAACCTGGAACCTGGGCCGGTAGACATGGATAACTTTATACGAAGGTGCGTTCGCGCCACGCAAAACTAAGCACACAAGGGGGGGTGTAACGGTCATTTCATGACCCCTTCTTCTCCACTCTCTTGGCCGCATCGCATGCTCCTCCACTCCATTTCGTCAAATTATACTTTCTCTAACAGACACACACTCGCACCGCTGCCCTGTGTCTCGGATTCCGAATCCGATCTCGAAACTCGTGATTCAGGTCTCGAACCGATTAATCAATTTATTTTTATTTTCATTTCATTTATAGCCCTAATTGATGTATTCTTATTATGAATTGGTTGCTCTTTAGATTTCGAAGTTTTCTATGGATAAGCCGTGGGGTTGGTAAAGATTTGTTTTAAGAGGTTGTTGACTGTAAAGAATGGCTTCAATTTCAGACGTCGGATTATTTGGGAAAGTTTCGAACAAAAGACCATTGGAGAGTTGTTATGTGCCCGAATGTAAGCAAAGGAAGGTGTCTGCGATCCGTGATTTTCCTCCTGGGTGTGGTCTCCATGCTGTACCAAATGATTTCAAGCATGAAGAAAATGGCGGTAGTGGCGAGTCTGGTGGTCATAATAATTGTGAAATTGCCAGTGCGGTAATAGCTGATGGTGTCAAAAGTTTCTTAGCATCCAATCCGATGGAGGCGGATAGAGATGACATACCCGAATTCCTGAAACTTGATGGGATAAAGAATTCTGAAATTGTAGAGGATGAGGAATCTAGTGGTGTTGAAGTCTCTAACGTCGAGGTTGATTGTTTGTCGCATCGCGGCAGTAGTCCTATTGATAAAGAAGTATCTTACTCGGTGGATGCGTTGGTGGAAGATGCTATGGCTACTGCGACAGATGGTTGCACGAACGCAGAGAAAGTAATGACGGAAATCGGACCTATATGCAGTGAGTTACCAAATGAAGGTCAAATACTTGAACCATTAGATCAACCCGTTGAATTAGATAGAGCTGAATCATGGGATATATTGGTCGGGAAGAGGAACACAATGGATGGTTTCTCGAATGTTGTTGCAAAGATTACGGAGTCTGATTCTTCCAAGGAAGAGACAGAGCCTGAAGGTCAGACAACGTTGAAAGAGATAAGTGAGGTGGAAGCATCTGTTTTAATTCCAAATTCTGTTGCAGATGATGCAAAATTCCTGTTAGATGCCGGTGCTTCAATTGATGAACTACGATTGATTGGTTTATCTCAGCCATCAGCTTCATTTCATGGCAGTTGTAAGCTAGGGGCTTCTGCCGTGGTGAAGGACATATACCATCCGAGAAGAGTGTCTGCTGTTCGGGACTTTCCTCCAGGTTGTGGGACTAATAATTTGGTACGAATTGAACAAGAACAACAGACTGTGAAAGACCATCTGGATGGAGTCAAAAAAGTTGAAATGAAATTAAAATTGGAGATGAATAAAACCGATAAAACTGAGGCATTTAGTTATGATGCTCAAAAAGGGTCACAAGGAATGATGCAGAGAAGGACTGTCAAAGCTATTGGAGTTCAAGAAATGAACAGAGCCAGTGTAGCTAGTGAGCTCGTGACTTTCGAGGAATGCGATGGAGGTCCACAAGATAGCAATATTGAGGAGACAAAAGCAAAACAATCTACGGTTGTAAGGCCGCCACACAGTGATTTTGGATCAGATAACGAATTGCATAGACTAATCGTGCATGCCCTGGCTGCTGCACCATTTTGTCCATGGAGGAAAGGAAAACAATCTTCAAATGATTCACGTGGTGAATCAACTGCTGGAAAGTCAAAAAAGCATAGTTTTCCTGGGAAACATAAGTCTAAAGCTGTTCCTTTGAATAGGCATCTTGAAACAGATTGTTTAGGAAATTCATCTACAAAGAAGAACGTAGTTCCTGTTTCCTATGATACAGATGGAAATGCTGGTTCATTTGTCATCATCGACAAGGAAGATCATGATGTCGATTATGAAAATTTACCCTATTTAACTCCTGTTCCGATCCAAGCAATTCCCTGTAATGCTGTTGAGGATATTGAAGGACCAGCAGGAAAGGAGATTATTGTTTATTCACCAGATACATGTGATAATTTGAATCCTCTGGATCATGGTCTCAGTTTGGCAGATGAAGTGGAGGATGAGGTAGGGCATGGTCTGATGGCGGCACCTTATTGCCCATGGATGGAAGGGAAAATAGTTGTAGAAAACTCAGATGGAGGAATTAGTGGAGGAAAAGTGAGGAATAAGAAATCGTCTTCAAGAAAGAAGATGAAGGCTGTTGCAAAGAAAAGTAGTTCTAAATCGAATATTCCTGGAGGACAATCTATCAAGCAGAAAGAAGATTCTATGGTTGATGGAGATGGTAGCCTGATGGGATTTATGCTAGCGGGCGAGGAAGGCTCTGATCATCATGGAGACTTACCCGTAAATTCTTTTGCCATCCGTGAATTGCAAGATATTGGTGTCAGTTTGCCTCCTGTTGGTCCTAACTATTCAAGTCAGGGTGACACCCGCAACAGAGTGCGAGAAACTCTAAGGCTGTTTCATTTGATTTGTAGGAAGCTCTTGCAAAAAGAGGAAGCGAATTTAACGCCAGATGAGGGGAACTTGAGGGAGTCTGACAAAAAAACTAAAAGGATTGATCTTCTCTCTGCAAAGATTATTAAAGAAAGAGGAAAAGAAGTTAACACAGAAAAGCAGATGTTTGGACAAGTACCAGGAGTTGAAGTGGGTGACGAGTTTCAGTACAGGGTGGAGCTTGCGATTGTTGGTATTCACCGGTTGTATCAGGCTGGTATAGATTGGATGAAGGTCGATGGCCAACCAGTTGCCATTAGTATTGTTGCTTCTGGGGCTTATTCTGATGATTTGGAGAATGCTGATGTCTTAATATACTCGGGGCAAGGAGGAAATGTTGTTGGGAAGACTAAGCAACCTGAAGATCAGAAGCTTGAAAGAGGTAATTTGGCTTTAAAGAATAGTATATCAGCAAAGACTCCGGTTCGTGTAGTTCGTGGGTGGAAGGAAACAAAGACAATTGATCCTGCTGATTCAAGACCTAAGGCAGTCAGCATCTATGTTTATGATGGCCTATATACTGTGAAAAGATATTGGAATGAAGTAGGGCCTCGGGGTAAGCAGGTTTTCATGTTTGAGTTGAGGAGGAATCCTGGTCAACCTGAACTTGCCTGGAAGGAATTGAAGAGTGCAAATGCATCCAAAACTCGTCCAGGTGTTTGTCTCAGTGATATTTCAGGAGGAAAAGAGCCGTTCCCTATATGGGCTGTCAATACTATAGATGATGAGAAACCGCCCCCATTCAACTACACCCGCAAGATGATATATCCTGATTGGTTCTGTCCTATTCCCCCTGAAGGTTGTAATTGCACAGGGAGATGTAGTGACACTAAAAAATGCCCATGCGCCGTGAGAAACGGCGGTGAGATTCCATACAACCGTAACGGAGCTATTGTTGAAGCAAAACCTCTTGTGTTTGAGTGTGGTCCTTCTTGTAAGTGTCCTCCTTCGTGCTATAACAGAGTCACCCAACGTGGCATCAAAGTTAAGCTTGAGATCTTCAAAACAGATTCGAGGGGCTGGGGTTTAAGGTCCCTAAATTCTATCCCTTCAGGAAGTTTTATCTGTGAGTACTCAGGTGAGCTTCTTGAAGATAAGGAAGCAGAACAAAGAGTTGGCAATGATGAGTATCTCTTTGATATTGGGCAAAATTACTGTGAATTTTCTCTAAATGCGGAAGAACATGCAATTCCAGTCGAACCTATGGAAGAAGCTGAAGCTGGATATACCATTGATGCGGGACAATACGGAAATGTTGGCAGGTTTGTCAACCACAGCTGTACACCCAATCTCTATGCTCAAAATGTGATATACGATCATGATGACAAGAGGATGCCCCACGTAATGCTTTTTGCCGCGGAGAACATTCCCCCCTTGCAAGAGCTGACTTATCATTACAATTACACAGTCGACCAGGTACGCGATTCAAATGGAAATATTAAGATTAAGAAATGTTTTTGTGGTTCTGCAGAATGTACTGGCAGGATGTATTGAGTTGTTTGAGACTGTCAAAGATATTGAATTGCTTTAATTTCAATAATTGCATGGTTGACTTTAATTCACTGGTCGAATCTTACGTAGTAGTAAACATAAATAACAATTTGTTACAGTTTTAGAAATACACCAGGGGTTAAAAATTGTGTATAGTTTCATGTCGCAGCAAACTAGTTTGTAATTTTGTGAGATTCTGGCTTTGAGCTTTAACCAAGAATTAAGCCCTTCTACATTATAGTAGAATCAAGTATCTAAGTCCAGAACAGCTGGTCCACACATTATAACCATGGGAAATGAATTAAACCTGTGAGAGGTACCAATTCCTACGGTGAACTTAAAAGTATGGAGGAAAATATTTTCAAATGGTGTAAGCGAAGTCAAGTAATTCATGTGTACCAGTAAATATACACATTTTTATGTTGGTCAAAATAAATGAATCCAGTAAGTTTTAAAGAAACTATAACTTCCTCTTCTTGAATAAATCTAGAAAACCCAAGAAGGAAAATGGGATCATTTTCAGAAAGCCGTTTTTGAGATCTTGAAATGGTGATATTAGTTGAATCCCAATTTCATCCGTAACTTCGAAGTCTTCTCTATGTTCTCCTTTGGACAATTTTCTAACCTCGAAAAAGTCCAAAAATTCAAGGGTATTATGCACTTTATTGTTGCAATGCTTAAATAAAAAGAAAAATGATAACGTTCCATAAATTAAACATGAGTAGAAATTAACTAGGAGACTATGTCCAAGGAACAAATCAATCGGACCATGTCTATTACCTACTATTTAGCTTTTCTGAAAAAAACACTTATTTATTTTTAAACTTGAATTTGTTGCTAATTAAGATAAGTTATATTATTTAGTGATGAAATAAGATAAAATATGAAAATCAATCGTAAACATTTTATATTTTTCAAGTTGATGATCGCTAAGCGATAAAATAAAGTTTAGGCGATCTACAACCCACAAGTTCATTTAGCGCAAGTTTTACACCAAAATAGTGTAGTTTTTCACCAAACACGAAACTCATCTCCAACCCATATGCTCCAAATTTTACTCTAAAAGGAATATTCCCTACAATATTCCGTATTTCATTTATAATAATTATTTTATTCAATCAAATATTACAAAATTGAATTGAAATAAATTTTAACTATATAGTAATATATTAAAGTATTTTTTTAATATTATAAATAATTATTTACTTTTATATTAAAAAATTAAAACATATTTTCGCAAAATTATATAACCATTCAATAAAATAATTAATTTTAAAACAATAAAACTAATAATCAAAAAAATTAAACAAAAATTAAATAATAATAATAAAAGGCAACATAGTGTGCTCTATATTGTTGCACCAAATTTGGTGCAACACTATAGCTTTACGTCAAGATAGTGCAAAAGATGGTGCTTGGTTGGAGATAAAACCAGACGTTTTAGCATTTCACGCTAAAATAGCATCTGGTTGGAGATACCTTATGAAAGTTTTAGTTAAAGAGTATCAAATGTATTTTCCATATATGTGAGTATGAATGTATTTTGAGGACGAACTTGCATTCATAAAAGCTATGCATGAAGGTTTTTGCACTTAAGAGGTCTACTACAGTCGCAAACCACTCAGTCTGTGCCTTTACTCATCAAAATGTTGAGCTGTTTTCCTAAGCTAACTGCCGTTAGCAGATGTATAAGTGTCCTTTGTCTTGTAAAGCATTTATATGTTCCACTTGAGACTCATCAGCTATGCCAGTTGTGGTTCCTCTTTTACCTAGCTTTATTGCTATTTCAGCAAACAATTCTGAAACAAAAACTCCTAAAATTGGAATACCTTTAAGTTTGAATAATTCCCTTTCTGGAACCAGCTCCCTGTGCGCGAGCAGATGTAATCTTTTCCAATGATTGATAGCTCATATTTGCTAAAAAACTAGATGCTTACCTTGTTTTTGATGACCACTAATCATGTTTCATCTGGTGAAACAGATGGCGAAATTCAATCAGCGTGATAAAAGACGTTATATTTAGTATATTTTATCATTTGAAATGTATATGTCCCAGGATTCTGTTAGCTAATATGTCGTGTAGAGCTCTCTTTTGCTAAGGTCAAATTGTAGGATACTGAGATTAACTCAGGTATATGGGCGAGTTTTCCTGTCTTCTGTTTGGTTATCATCTGGATGATGTCCATGGGGTATCACCCTTGTTGGAGTTATGTCTAGCGTGTAAACCATGGAGCTTCCTGAATCATTTTAATATACAAGTGTGATTTGAGATTTGATCTGAAATAATGCATTATTGTACAATGACAGCAGAGAACATCTGTACGAGCAAATAAACGTTATTGCACATTTGAACCACCGTTAGGCTTTGGGATGAGGGTAGGCATATCATGTAGTAAAGACAGTTCTTTAGTTTTGGGTTTTTCAGCTGGTGTCATGTCCTGAAAATGAACTAGTTATCACTTTCTACATATGTTTGGCAACGGCAACATTATAAGCTGTCTTACCAAAGCTGAAGATAAAATAGCTAGAATAATTTAAGGTTCAACCATGTGTGCATGCTGTCATTAAGGGCTCTGAATTTTCTGTCTTCTGGTTTTTCCCAATTCTTGGTGGTTTTGTTATATATCTTTTGGCGATAGTTTGTTCTGAACTATACTGGGTCTAACCATGTAGTTGAATATTGTGAAAACTAGAATTTTCCTACTCGAGAAGTATTTTGATTGCAGCTTAGCTGTATCCGATGTATTTTCCGGTTTTGCTCAGAACGCACTCTAGACACAAAATTTTAAGAACTGTCGGGTGTTTTTCTTAGTCATTGTTTATAATGCTAGGAAACACGAGCGAATTATGTTTTGGACTTTTCTTAGAGAAAAACTTCAAGGTTACCTCATCAGTTGATTCATCAAACAACCCTGTTACAAATGGCTTCTTCTCTAGCACCGCCTTCTTCTCTAGCACCGCCTTCTTCAAGCATTGCTGTAAAATTCAAGCACTAATCGGTTAAAAGATCCGATACTTACTAGTAGAAACACGGTAATGAATAAAACAAATATACCAACCGAACACAAGTTTTAGATATGCTGACCATTTGATAATGATTGTGACTTATCCTGATGACCTGGGAAAGCCTCGTTCTCACTGTGAAAAGCTGGGGGGATATTGAAGATCATCCCAACTTCTCCGGTCACTTCTATGCTACCCCGTTGGCTAGTGTCCCATGGGATAGCATTGAAGAATTCTACTTCTCCAAACATATCTGGAGATTCTAATTTTGTCAGGAACTGGAAAAATCACATCACTGTCAGCTTTTCAATTCCAAATAAGAAACTCATGCTGAATAATGGTTGTGCGGTAAAGACAACATTCTGGGCAGTGATTACCAATCAAACTTGCAAATGGCGGTTGAGGATGCTCTATGATAGATGAGTACTGTTTCTTTTCATTTCTAGTTGGGAAAATGTGAATATTTGTTCTTGTGAATAGTACTTGAATTTCATGCTATTATGCATAGCCTTTATTTGCATGAAATTCATGAATTATGGTAGCTATGCCTTTCATTTGCCCATGTCCATGGAGCTCCGACAGATTAATACCGGAACTGTAGTATTCAAATTTGTACGGATCGTTAAACTATATCATTTTTCTTCATACTACGCATGACAATGTTTTGAAATTGAGGAGGTCATATCAACATGTAGTTCCAAATTCACACCCAAATAAATTTGTTTCAAAATTTAAAAACTTGTAAGTTTAATTCATAAATTTCTCATGTACACAAATTGTGCAACAATTGAATTCATATCTATAAATCTGTACATACTGATAAATTATATTATGATTATTAGTATGGTTGATAGAATATGAAATAATGTTGGATAAATGATAGTACGTTTACTTGAAATGATTAAAATTGAGATTGTAAACTTGATTAGATAATGAATTATTGTTTTGCACATGGATCCTTGTTGAAGATATTATTTTTTATTATTATAAATTTTATTATTTTTAATATTGTTAATAAAATTTGATTGAATTATGATAATAAGATCAATTATAAATTTTATTATTTTTAATAAAATTCATTAGTTAGTGGTGGTGTGGTAATAAGTAATTATCCAAAATTGCGCTTTAGAGGTACGGTGACACTTTTAGCACTGTGATTCGTCAATTTCAGCAGCACTGTTAACGAATCTGAGTTTCTAGAAAATTTATGGTTAAAATTTAAATTTATGATATGAATTTAATCAATAATAGTCCTAAATTTATAATTAATTAAAATTGGTCTTATAAGTTATGATTTTAATTAATAATAGTCTCAAATGTTTAGGACTAATCAAAATTGATCTTATATGAGATCATTTTTGATAAAAAAAAAAAACACAATTTTCGTAGGACCAATTTTGATTTTTGTGACCACTATTGATTAAAATCATATTCTATGTGACCAATTTTGATTAGTCCTAAACGTTTAAGACTATTATTGATCAAACTCATATCTTATGAGACTAATTTTGAAATTTACCCATAAATATACATAAAAAATTCAAGTAATTTATTATCCTTAGTTCTTTTAAAGATGTACAAATTATATTTGCTCAAAAAAAATCAATTAATAAAAACTTCATCATTATTATTGGTATTATATATATGTTTCCGAATGCTACTACAATTGTGAGATCGTTCATTTTATAGATTTATTAAACTTCAATTTTTATATATCATATACTCTCTGCTGTATGAGTTTATATTCATTTTCTTTTCTTTTTTTCTCAAAAATTATGGTTTTTCCGAATTTGATCTCATATATCATATATGTCTTGGTGAGATTGTGAAATTGAAATTAGTTTATCTTCGAACACGAGAAATGAGTTTATATATATATATATATATATATATATATATATATATATTGGAAAATCAAGAACAACAAATACTAATTCACACAGCCCTTCAACAAAATTCAGCAAATAACACTCCGGATCATATCTTCTATGCATACAAAAAGAAGGGTCGTCTGAATGCTTTTTCTTTTTTCCCTCAGGATTCTTCGTCAAAACATCACTCATTTGTTACCAAATGAATTGTAGAAGAAAATCCACTTATTTCTGTAGATCTTGTTTACAAATGGTGTGTCGGAAACAATTAATTAGGTTTTGTTTCTTGTAATCTTGTTTAGGTTGGAAAATTATATAATGGGTTGGCATCAAAACCCGTTTATGAATTTGACCGGCATGCAATCACGGATATACATTGGGGCAAGAGGGAGACTGGAGGCAAGTGTATGTTAAGACTTGTCCCACATTGAAAAACAACATGCTTTGTGAACTCTTTATAAGATATATGGACAACTCCACTCATTGTCAATTGGTTTTGAGTTGAAACCCTATGTATTCTTAACATGGTATCAGTCTCAGGTTTCAATCATGTATAAGAGCCGGCTTGCTCACCGTCAACAGTATTATCAATCCATTGGACGTGTTTAAGACTTGCCAATTGGTTTTGAGTTAACCCCATGTATTCTTATCATGCCTCTTGCCAAAAATACAAATCTACGAAAAGATGTGCAATAACTAAAAAATTTGAATATTGTTTTATTGCTTAATGATTCTTCAAATCAAATCCCAAGAACATGTACGTATAGTAACAGACTTCACAAGTTTCCAACATTTAGGAATCAAAATCTAAATAAGGATCACTTGTCAATGTACTAAAAGTTATGTTTCGAAGACAACTGCTAACCAAATCCCAACAAGAGCAACAAATGCGAAATGTCTTAATACATATAACTTGAAACGTGAAACTTATATTGAGACACTGATGAATCTTCGTCACTACAGCGGAGGGGTGGGGGGGGGGGGGGGGGGGGGGGGGGGTGCTATGTAGAAATTAAGAGTAAATAGGAAGACTTGCACAAGGTTCAAAGATTGTCCGTAGACAATTTGGATATTACATCGAATCGGATCAAAAAAATTAAATTTTTCAACTCTCGTCTGTTTCACACACGGAGTACTTGAACAAGATTCGAGTCAGTTCTTGCAATGCAAGTTGTAAGAATTCTCATCGCTGAGATATTATGTCATGCGTCATACTTGCAGAGATTCTCAAAGCCCATGTATTCGTGATGCTGAATCTTTCCAATCATGTTCGAAATGCCAACCCCACCTGTTTTTAACCCGAAGAGAAACAATAAAGGATTGCCCATCAATCAAGAAAATAGTTGGCATGCCGCAAATTTTATCATAGTCGTCTATTTGTATAAGGGATTTAAAGGTCAGTTTAGTTATAGTAGTAAATGGCAAACTCCGATGCACGAATCTCCGGCTATATAGAGGGTCCGGGAAAGGGTCGGACCACTTTGTACCTAATGCACATAGTTATTCCTTGCAATCCAATAGGCTGTTTCTGCAACTCGAACCCATGACCTCCAAGGTCACATGGAGGCAACTTTAATCGTTGGGTCAAGGCTCACACTTAGTTACAGAAGTACTCAACAAAAAAGTTTATTAGCAAAAGGTGGTCACTCACCTAGAGAGATGGCGCTCACAAAGATAGTAAAAGCTAGAATGAAGATGATAATGGATGCCCTTCCCAGTATAACGATAATTCTTCCAACGACATGTTGCCCGACAAAAGCAGCAATGGTTGCAACAGCGACAAAGTAAAGGGCTGCCATAGATAACAGAAAAACACTTAAAAAAAGAAATTTTTTACCAGCAGTATGAAAAGAATGTATTTAGTGTCGATATTTGCTTACCATAAGGAACCGGAAAACGATTTAAGAGGTAATATTCAACCACTGACATTGACGAGGAGAACATCATGGCAAAAGTAGCTGTGGCACTTGAAACCTAAATGGAAATGTCATTATACATCAGAGCCACGAATCATAATTTGTCAAGAATTAGCAACAAGTAATTGCTATCAGTTGTTTCTCCCTACTTCTACAAGAAATTAAATGATAAAAACAAAAGATATTCATATGCATATACATAATTTGAAATAGTTATTTGTTATTTAATGTTTAACAAAATTTTTGAACTTCATCAAATGAACCCGAAATCTAAAAGTACAATGATTTCCTAACGCTTTCCGTGCAAAAACATTGTAGATTATTCTCAAAGTATAAACGTTAGTTCAGTAGGGAATTAGGTTGGATATAGAGTAATGTTCTACAATAGCTCGTTCCTTTTCTATTCAAGGGGAATCAACTCGGGTAAGGGGTGAAACAATCCTTGAGAAATTAGCCATACAAGGTTGAATACGAGTAGGCTAGAAAGAATTGGAGCTCACCTGCGGAGGAATACCCAACTCCAAAAATAGTGGACCCATGATAAATCCACCTCCGAGACCTAGTAGACCACCCACAACACCAGCCATGACACCAAAGAAGCCATATGTAATCAATTGGAGCACTGTAAAATTGGTACCCGAACCTCCCTTGGATTCAATTTTTCGCCACCCCTTGTATAGGCTGAGAGCTTCATAACCAGATACGGCAAATGATACAGGGATCTGCAAAGAAAACTCAAGTGGATGATTTGCGTGAAACAAAATATAGAAATACCTTTCTGTTGCCTATTAATTTGATAATCACACTAACAAACCTGCATCAAGTTAACCACCCAGTATGTTGCTGAACAAGTAGATGTGTAATTCTGTAGCAAGTCAAGACCGGTAAGATTACTCAGTTACACAACTATAAAAATTCCAAAAAAACAAAATAGTAATAAAAGTGTAAAAAATGATCTGAACCTTAGCCAACTGAAGTGCAAGAAATGCAAACCAAACGAAAGCAAGAAGCCCAAACTCCTTCCAACGAACATTCTCAATAATACCAACCTGAATCAAGATATATAACTTGGAGACTTTGGTTTTTTTGGTTATTTAATACTTCATTTGAGAAATTTCTAACCTCGACTTCTGACAAATCTTTGGCATCCTTGTCCGAGTTGGGGCCACCAGGAAGAAGCTTATATTCTGCTTCATCTTTGCTGTTGCCTGACGATAAGGATACATACAAGCTTTAATAATTAAGTGATTGAAAAAGACAAAAAGGGAAAAGATATGGAATCAATCGACCAACCATTTGATTGTAGTCGCTTTGCATCCTCCTGCATCAAGAAATAAAGTAGTATATATTACCTGAACTTTCGTACTTGGTGAAGCATATACTTTTTAACACCCCAAAATAACAAATCATGTACATAGTAAATATGTTTACAGTCACCTTCTTCAAGATGGTTTCTTTATTCCATGTTTCTAAGCCTTTAAGAAAGGCCCTCGTTGATGTGGCTGAAATCGGCATTTAAAGTAAGGACATTGAAAAGGATAGTAACATGTAAAAATTTAATACACCAAATTATTACTTATGAAGAGAACAATTAGAAGAACGGTGACCATCCAATCGGCAAATAACACATTGAAAGTAACTCCTATACTTATTCCCAGCATGAGCATTGGTTGGATGAGAACGGCTAAGTCATAATCAATGATGGGCATGTCAATGGTAGGATGCTTGAGTTTAAGATTGTAGTAAACAGTTGATACGGCAGCGCCCATGATCATACCTGTCGTAAAAGAAAACACATTTATCATTTTCATAGGTACGATAAATGCCTGTCAAACACACACACACACACACACACACACACTCTCTCAACAAGACCCCAAGATTATCATCACCAACATTGGAATTTGAACCAAACATTTAACTTACTTTCAAATGATTTTCGTTAGCTGAAGGTACATAAAACCATCCTTAAGGTAACATTAAAATATGTAAAATGGAGAGTTCATAACTAGAATGTATTCTTCCAGGATTGCATAGGGACCTAATATTTTGCCTATCACATTTAAATCAACTCAATATCATATTAAGTACGTAAAATCAAAAGGTGCTATTAACATTGTTGGTTAAAATTAAATCATCAAGAATATAAGCAAAGATTGCAGGGCAATCAAATATGTTTCTGACTCACATTTTGATATTGCGGTTGATGATTTTGGATCAAATCCAACAATCAGACTAAGCATAGGAACATATATGCCTCCACCGCCAACACCACCAACACTTCCGAAGGCGGCTCCAAAGAATCCAATTATGCTACCAACAACAATTTGCCAATTGAATTCCAAATCCTGTGGATCACAAACCCAATCAATACACTAAAAACAAGGATAAAAAATAAAAAAATTCAACTATATCATAAGATGACTCGGTTCACGGATTTTCACAAATCAAGTACTTCTCCAATTCTGTATATATGTCGAACTAGGGAAAAAGATCGATTCTTGCACCAGTTTCAAGTTATAGAGGTGGCCAGTTGCATATACTTTGAGGGGCAAAACTAATATATTAAGAAATACCATAAACTCTTAAAATTTTCCGGTTGTCTCATTTCCCATCTAGATCCTCGCATGGGGTGTCCAAATTCCAATGCACAGACTATGACAATAAAGCCATGATGGATGCACATTACTTTACATGTTGGCATAGCTTTTCCACAACAGACCGACATAAAAAAAATTTGTATGGCGGATCCAGTTACAAATAAATAATGGGTTAACGAATATTTAAATTGCTGCCTTGAAAACAACCAACAAATCTCAGAAATAGCCATAAATGACAAATCTACAAAGTAAGCATATAGAAAAGTTAAGATCAAAACTAAATCTCAAAGCAATAAAACATAGCATTTAAGCTGGTCTTGACTCACCGGCCAAACATGCTTGTAACCTGATGTGTCTGATTGCCATAAGAAATTCACAACATCAGTCAACAAACCTGAATCCGAATCACGAATCGAAATCACAGTTCCATTATATGGCAAATATTCTTTCTTTAAGCTTCTCTCAGCAGAAACAAAGATCGATGCCAACAAAAAGCTCCATACGACAGTTAAAAAGGGCATAAAAGCCTTCCATTTCCCCTGATTTCCAGCCATAAAAATTTCCAAGATTACACCTTTAAAGAAACAAGATCCTCACTTTTTTATATGCTCTCACTTTGATTCGAAAAGGGTCCCTATATATCCACACAATTTAGCTGATTTGTGAGGCACGGTGAAGGAAAAAAATCTAAAACAAAATCTTTGAACGGGAAATATTCCCTAAAACGAAACAACAAAAGGGAGCGTACTTTGTGTGGTTAAGAAGAGAGATTGGGAGACGACATGGAAATGAAAAGGAAATAGGAAAGAGGAGAGACAGAGCGGAAATTTGGTTGGGTGAAAAATTAAAGATGCAGTTGGAGCAAAGAGAAGAGGAGTTGGAGATGGTTGCAATAATAGAACTTTTTTGCGGGCTGAGGATTGACGGGGTTATAAAACGACGCAGTATTGGCGTCTCAAAGGACAGCTGGAATATAATGTGGCCAGTTCTGGAATTTCAAGAATTATAAAAAATTTGATTAAGAAAATTTAGTTGATATTTAGCTTTATTATATTATTTTGAATAAATATTTTAATAACTGCATCCTTTTTTGAAAATAAGGTTACCATCCAAAAATAGCATAACTCTATGCTTTGACAGAAAGGAAATCAATAACTGGCATCCGTATACTCTCCGGTATACCTGCCTAAGCACTGACATCACATGCATACTCAATGCACTTGGCTCGGGTATCTACAACATACCCCTAAGCCCCAAACACAATCGTCAATCCTGAGTTATTTCCTACCCAGTGGAGAATGATAATCGACGATCAACAACACGCGGTGTGATTCCCAAAATCAACACTACATGCATTAACTTACCGAATCTTTCAAAGATTCCCTATTGGTATAACACTACATCCTTCCTCACAAGGGAAGTGCCATCGAACTCGAGATCCACAAGTCTCGAACCACCGTTCGGAAAAACTGGATACAATAACACCCATTGTATCCCAAATACACTGTTTCCCTCAGATCGAGTCAACAACGACTTGATGACTCTCTTGTTGGTACTCCAACATTGTGAGCTGTCCCAGACAAGTCTCACCAAGATTAGACATAAACGTATACACGTTTCAGTGAGGCATGCACAACCACGACCTCAAATGACGTGGTGACTACTAGAGTCCACCACAATCCACATCGTATCACCTTACGATTTGCCAAACTTGGTTCCAACGAGCAGTATACGGCTCTAGCAAGCCCATCATGGTGCTACACACACGCGGCAGACAAACTAATCTCTGCCTCTTTAGGTTTACCTCAAACCTACCAACAAGACGGACGTTTCCGTACGGCACACCATACCGTGGGAAGGAAAATCAATAGAGTAGTGGGTCTGAACCCAACGTTCCTCTAATGCCGATACGCCCTGGACACTCCAATGTCCCTATGTACTTAACATAACCTGATCCTACTCCCTTAGGACTCATCCTACACCCTCATGGGTGGTGTGACCATGTCTACCACATGTCACATCAATAGAAAGCGAGTAATTCCTCCACGATTACTCATGTCGTCAAAGTACATGGTCAAAAGCCATTCCAACGAGCATACCTCAAGGGTATCACCACTCGTAATATGATCACCCCAAACGTAAGCTGCGGTACAATCACATGTACAGCGCATCCATCCATTCCTCGAGCAACCCGCTCGGTATAAGGGTCACGTCAATCGGTGACGCACACACCACCTTGTGCTCGGTACTGGCACCCAAAGCATACAACTGAATACGTATACTCAACACATTGTTCATCGTAACGATGATGCATGTCTAATAAGACATCTCCTACACCATCGTCATCGTCATCCTGTGACGACACATGCCAACTCATGGCATCTAAGGCATTGTCAACTAGTGACGATACATGTACATCAGCATATGTCATCCACCATCATGCTAGTAAAATAGGCATAATAAAACATGTATATCAATGCATGCCAGCTACAATAAAACTAATAGAATAGCAATATCTCATACCTCATCGCTAACAATATAGCGGCATATCTGTCTCCGTCGCTCAATAATAGTACGAAATCAGCACCCATCGCTCGAAGGCGGCAAAATCCTGTGCTGAGTACATAGCGGCACAATCCCTCGCTATATAATCGACGGCATGACACCTCGTCATATAATAAGTGGTATGAAACCTCGCTATACACCTGAGCATGAATCATCGTCCACATAATAGCGGAAAGAGGCATCGCTATCAATACACCTGGCGGAATGAACCATCGCCAATCAATATAGCGGAATGAACCATCGCTATAAATACACTTGGCGGAATGAACCATCGCCAATCAATATAGCGGAATGAACCATCGCTATAAATACACCTGGCGGAATGAACCATCGCCAATCAATATAGCGGAATGAACTGTCGCTATAAATACACCTGGCGGAATGAACCATCGCCAATCAATATAGCGGAATGAACCATCACTATAAATATAAATCGACACAGCGGAATACATCACCGCTATCATCCGTGTCCTCATAATGAAATGAATATAAATCGACACAGCGGGACACATCACCGCTATCATCCGTGTCATCACAATGAAATGAATATAAATCGACACAGCGGGACACATCACCGCTATCATCCGTGTCATCACAAAGGAATGAATCATCATCCTTGACACAGCGGAATACATCACCGCTATCATCCGTGTCATCACAAAGGAATGAATCATCATCCTAACAAGCGACATCTCGTCCTCGCTTCTTCATACAAGCGGTATCTCATCCTCGCTTCGTATGGCATACCCCGCCTCCATGTGCAAGCGAGCCTCCCCCCTCCCGCTCCACATTTTTAGCGGTATAAGCATAAGCTTCTTCATACAAGCGGTATCTCATCCTCGCTTCGTATGGAATACCCCGCCTCCATGTGCAAGCGAGCCTCCCCCCTCCCGCTCCACATTTTTAGCGGTATAAGCATAAGCTTCTTCATACAAGCGGTATCTCATCCTCGCTTCGTATGGAATACCGCGCCTCCATGTGCAAGCGAGCCTCCCCCCTCCCGCTCCACATTTTTAGCGGTATAACGTAAGTATAAAAATTCTCACTGTGATAAGCAAGACTCCTGGAATGTATAATCATCATTCCTTTTTATACTCCATATTTCCTGTAACCTGCAACCATCATGGTTAACAACAATAGCCATATACGCTATGCATCAAACATCCAATGCATATATGCAACCACTTGCAAGTCAATACGTATACCAAGACATGTTACCTTGGAAATATCCCTTTACCTGATTTTCTTAGAAACCAGATTCCTTGGCACATAACATACGGAGTGCCAGACATTACCACTAATGTCATCCTATCGCGTCGCACACGATTCCTGCAACCACAATGGTTAGCAATACCACTTTTCATAATATAAAAGCACATAAACAATTAGTCATGTCGTACAACATTAATGCCATCATGCATAAATATGTGCTATCAATAACTTCATAGGCCCTTAACAGCCCCAATGAGCAACCACTGCTCTGATACCACTAATGTAAGGACCCCTAGCCCTTAACCCTTGATTAGTGTATTAACCACTATGTGTGGCACATGCTTTCAATAAAAATTAAACGGGAAGCTCAGATGATACTTTACCATTGAATGGCAATTACAAAATTTTCTTTAATACTCAATGTTATGAGATCATCATCCTAACAACAAATAGACTCATGAAGTTCGCCCATTTACATCCCCTTTGTGCCACTTTTCACATTGTGGACTTTTATAAAAATTTGGGCAGAGTCTCCCCATAAATAGAGCTATCCCGAAATAAAAGCACAACACATAACATAATTCACGGCCAGGGAAAACATAATACTCATCAAAAAGCAGTAATATCAAGTAAATTCCCAGCCAGGGAAGGCACCACACATATGATAACAAAAGTGGGTTTCAACACCCACATAATACACCAATGACTCTCATATCATCAGCAATTCTACCCTTAATTGCATGCATCATAGAATGAAAGAGAGAAAGGCTCATGCCTTCATATACAACCCATATACAAGTATAACCGTGCTCACATGCGAGCATCATGAATATGTATAAAATCCTCAGTTGTATATAAGTACTCTATACGATACCGTGCTCCATCAAGCCCTGGTACCACGATCCTGGGAGTACATCCAATCAACAGCTGGAGCTCAGCTCCACAGCCATCGATGTACCTGTTCACCTGCCCCAACAGAGACAGCCCCCAACGGTGTGAGCATACCAATACACAAAATCCCATAATCACAATAATGAAATTCATAATTTACAACAAAGGTAAATACTAATGAATTTAAATGATACTCCCTGGATGGCAACCTCATCCGGGATTCCGTGTACTGTCCCTGTTCTCACAATCATCAAACTCATCAAATCTCAAAAATCAGTAAATCAACACATTGATTAACTCATCGCATGTCTAACCCTCGAATATCAACAGATAGTGATTGTAAATTCATTAAACATGCAATTATAGATATCTCAATATCTAATACTGATTTCACAACCTCGCTATCAATCACAGATAGCTCAAATGCCTAGCATTTATTTTACCAATCCTTCATTATACCTAGACATCTCAAATGTCTTATAATGAATACATGATTCTACGAACCTAGACATCTCAAATGTCTTATAATGAATACATGATTCTACGATCATCCTCAGGCATCTCAAATGCCCTACAATAGTCATATAAACCCAGTACCCCTTATATCTTGTAAGAGTTATCCTACTCTAGTGTCACGCACGCTACAAGCGGCGATATCAAGATTTGGTCGTTCCTTGGCTATATCAATATATATATATATAACCACACGCACCATATTTGATGCAATCAAAACACATTATGCATTTCACAATGCTCTAATATATATAGTAATGCTCGTACGTCGCACGTACCTTAAATCTCCGAAGTCCGAGCCAAACCTTGCTCGAGTTCCATGCCCAGAGGAATGATGTGCTAACACGATAAATAATTCACAATTATTTACGAACATGCAACCCATGCTCAAGCACACCCATAACCCTCAAAATATTGTCAACACACGACAATTATCCTTTTAAAAGACCCGGGGCAGGGTACATGCAGGGAGGGGAACAAATGAGACAATATCAAAAATTGTTCAAGAACACCCTACAAATTTTCGAACCCTTATCTCACAAATCGAACCCAATTAAACACCATAAATCATCTAAAATGTGACTTAAACCATCAATAGCAAGAATCATCATCCTTGCCAAAAACCCCCAAATTTTCGAACTCAAGCCCTTAAATTAGAACCACTCAAAGCCCTTAAATTCGAACCCAAAATTTCTTTAAATTCGAACACAATAAGCATCAATAATACATCTAAAACATGTAATAAACGACCCATAACAAGAATCGTCACACCCCTGCCAAAACCCCCAAATTCGAACCAAACCCTACAAAAATTCGAAAATAATTTCGAACCAAAACCACCAATTTCAGCAGGGAAAAACACGAGAAGCATGAAAAAGAGGTAAATGAGGTTACCCAATCGAAAATCGGAAGGAAAATCGACCGAAATCGAAGAACCCTAGAAATTGGGGATCGACGCATTCTCGCAAAATCCGACTTCAAAACGCGACGAAACTTTCAATTGACGGAGGGGATAGTTCAGCCTCGACGAGACGAAGCCGGTGACAGGTCGCACGCGCCGAACGGCGGCCGGACGGCGGCGGGCTCACGGCCTGAAGCCGCGGGTGCTGGTCCAGACGGGAAATGGGCGCCGCTGGAGAGAGAGGAAAAATTGGGGCTGAAATGATTTTAATTTTAAAATCTCGGGTTCATTTGGTATTTATAGCAAAAATACCCCGAAATACTAATAGCCCCACAAATACATCATGATTCATTAAAAATCATCTGTTTTAAAAAATTCTCTCTCTAACTCAAAAACCCCCTACCGGTGCCCACACAAAGCACCCCAGATCCCGAGACACATCAAAAACCCAACTCTTAGGTTTTTCACCCAAATGAGAATACAATCTCAACCTCTGGATCCAACGATCCCAACTACCCAAATATACGAGCCCAGAAGGCCCAACACCGCGATTAAACTCCAAATCGCCACGTAAAACAACTTTAGGGGTTATTAATACGGAATTAACATCTATAATCCCTGGTCCTCACAGTTCTACCCTTTGTTGGTCCTGATCTTTGCCCTGGTCTGTAACTTCGGGCCTTTTGCTTTGACTAGAACTTCCTAGGTCTCCATGAAGACCTACTTCTTCATGAACTACTTCCTCGGGCATAATGATGACTTCTGTGTTTCTTCATTTTCCGCCTTTGGGGATAGTTTCCGATGATTGTAGGGATATCATTCCCTGTACAACAAAGATGAGCTGTTTTGTTGATTCTTCTTAGCTTCTTGTAATTATTTTGGAGTTTCGCTTGATAGCACCACTCCGCAAGCTTCATTTTAAGAAATGACATTCTCCTGGCCACCGTTTCTATTCCTTGCGGTATATATTCCTGGATAAGCATTTATCTCCATGGACTCGATAGTTTGGCAAAGAATAGTTACGCTGCATCCTTTTCTGCCAACTTTGCCTTTCATATATAGGCCGTAGAGAGTTTGATGTACTAGTCTACATAACAGATATCATCTACTTCCAGGCTAATTAGAGCTTGTCTATATTTTAGCATTTTCATTCTCCATTCCCTCGAAGTAGCCCACTACAATGAAACATATTTTGAAGAATTTTGTCATCTTGTCCACGATTTCTTTTAAGGACTCTACGGCTACCACTTCTACCTTGGTTCCTGGGTCTCCGAGATCCCAAGCGATTTTGACTTGACCTTCCAGACTCATTTGAAGGAGCAATATGAACCATTCTTTACTTAGATCCAGCGTTCATGCGACTATTCTCATTGCTAAAGCTCATTCATCAATAAGAACTTATCGGATTTTTAATCCAAAGTATCCATATTGAGCATGAGTCCATATGGATGTATCAGATCTAGATGAGATTTTCCGTAAGGTGTTTGGTGTATGTTTGGCCTGCGGGGATGACTCCTTACTCAAACTAGGGGATCTAAAGTTGATGAGGAAAAATCTCCCTGATGTGGCATTCTTTGATCTTCTTCGGGTGGTGGATAGATTGACCAAAAACTCTCTTGTGGTGGAGTTCTGGTTACAACTTCACCTGTCTTCAATTCTACGAGATTTAATCCAACAAACAAATCCGTAAGATCACGTAGATATTCCAGGTTGATCATTTCCATTACTTTGTGGGTAGTATTGGATCTCCTCGAATGACAGCAATCAATTTTTCTGTTTCTGTCATAGGTCTTTGGACCTCTTTGGCTTTCCCTTTTTGGTGTAAAAGGGGCTCTGATCCGTAGGATGGTGGTAACCATCCCCCGTTCCTTATTTCTAAAGAACTTGATCTTGACTCCAGTTCCTTAACTCGGGTTTGAACATCTCAAGGTTTTCAAGAATTTCCTCATGATGTTTAATCATGATCTTCATTTGACTTTGAATCTGATGGACCTATGCAGGGACATGGTATTGCAGGTAGCTATAACACTGCACCGTCTTCTGGATCTCTCTAAGATCTTGGGATATTTTAGATGTATCCGGTTCGATTTCTCGAAAGGTTGGTTCACCGATCCTATTCGTCTGTTCCGGATCCTGATGGGTTGTTAGGATCTGGAATCATGTGGTTATGCTCAGGATGATCTCTCTCCTAGGCCTCGGTAATCTCGAATTGTAACTTGAGGTTCATCCTGTAATGATTCCTCGGGACCTTCTCATGTTCTTGATATTGGTATATGCTAGCAGGGCTAGCACCAATTTCTAGTAAAATATTTCATTTCTAGTTGAAGTGTTTATCTTCGGCCATATATTTTTGATTTAGTTCTTCCAATTTCTGCAAGTACCACATGTATGACTTGCACCACGAACATTCATTCTGATCCATAATATTTCTTGAATCGTCTCCTTCGTATATGTTACAAATTAATATTCAAGATATTATTATAGTATTTTCAGAATAAACCTAGACTCTGATACCATTTTATGCCTAAGATCGTAAAAAACGGGGACTTGCAAAAAGAAGAAGTTAAATGCAACTTTTTTTATAAGCATAAGGGTATAAATATACTTAAATATTATATAGGGGTTTGTTAATAAAACACCAGCCTAGGGAATAAAATGCAACTTACCAACCATTGAGGGGTAAAAGAGTCGAAATAAAGCACCAAATTGATTTGAAATTTTGAAATTGGACCTATTTGATTAAAAGTTTATCCAACTTGGATTTTTCTGCACTATTATTTGTTCTCGAGATTTAAGTGGATTGAGTTTCTTAGAAGTGTACTTCCTTGTAATTTCTCATTTAAAAAAAAAAAAAACTTACTGACATCCGTGAAAATAGGTATTTATCGAGACCCAATACAAAATTATATAAATTTCTTTACTTATCTGTGGAGCATATATTTGAAATTGATCAAGAAACTTAAGTTTCCAACATGGTGATTATAACAAAAAATATACTAAATAGAATACGATGAAGGCAATGAGATTCACAATAAGGAAACACTTCAAACTAGACACATGTGTGTTCGGTTGATCTTGTTCTTGAGGCAACATCAGGTAATACATCTCGTATCATTTGATGCTGACCCCAAGGAGAGCATCGAATAATATACATAGTGACCTAAACCAAAATCATTTCAACTTATGAATATAGAATATTTTAATTTTTTAAAAAATAATTTCAACAACACAGATTCAATTTTATGTTTATTAAATTAAGTTAAAAACACTTTCATATTTTTTTAGAAAAGAAGTTAAATCATTAATGCCAAAAACTATATTTTTTGGATTTTTTTAATTTATTTTATTTTTAAAAATTAAATAGTAATAAAATATAGTAAATTTTAATTTAGTGCCGATTGGAACTGAGGAAAGTAAATAAAAAGGAAAATTACCTCCAGCATAATGTGG
This sequence comes from Haberlea rhodopensis, assembly GCA_907163345.1. Taxonomy (NCBI): domain Eukaryota; kingdom Viridiplantae; phylum Streptophyta; class Magnoliopsida; order Lamiales; family Gesneriaceae; genus Haberlea; species Haberlea rhodopensis. Next base: position 4,099,475 of record CAJQUN010000030.1, read on the forward strand.
TTTACATCAATTTCATTTTCAAACGAAAAATTTTAAATAAAAAAAAAAAAATTTATTACCCATATGTCAAAACATGACCTAACAATGTTCAGAAAAAATAATAAAAAAAACATGACCTAACTCCAATCATCCTCTCTTCCCTAATTTGTTGAATAGTTTATTTGCTAAATTTACGTTACATTATTTTCTTTTCAAACTAAATATTGTATTTTTTATAGTCTTTCCACTAATTTTACCTATAATTTTTTAAAAAAATTATTTGTACATATTTAACATTTATATTTTCGAATTTTAAAATTGTAACAACAAAACATAAATCCTGAAATAAAAAGTTAACCATTGATATCAATTGCTTATTTAAAAAAAATGTTAATGGGCCTTCTAGTCTTTTTATCCAAAAATAAAATAAATACACTTTTTGTTGATTTTTTTTTTTACAGTAACTGATATTGAAGTGAAGTGTTATAAAAGTTCGTAAAATGTGATTTTTCAAAATATGGTTGGAAAGTGAAATATGATGTAAACTATAGAATGATGTCGTAATTTTCCTTAAATAAAAATACTGCAATGCAAGTACAAGTAGTGTGTAAAGTATTTCGAAAATCTTAAAGAATTGTCCAAATAATTTAACTTAAGTAGGATGTAACATAAGATAATCAAAGCACACTCTTCATACATAGTATAGAAGTTTCTCTAGTGGGAAGCAATAAACAAAAAAGTCTTTTGCCCCGCTCACACATCATCTTTAGTATACATTAACCAGATATATATTTATACCCAAACTTCATTCAAAAGAATCGCCTCAGATTGGGAACGCTGGCCAACTTCACATCATCCACAACCGGGCCACAAAGTGAAGCAAAGTCACTGCTTCTCGTGTGATAGTACGTGCTGAAAAACAATACTCGAGTTAGAGTAGCTCTAGCCACGAATCTCAGAACTGCCCTTTTGTACCCACCTTTTCCTTTGGACTCATAGGGGACTTTGAGTGTCTCCCTACCAGCAAACACCTCCACTATCATGGATCCCTCGCAGGAATTGCAGGCATCCCCAACTGCGAAAGTGAGCTCGTATGTCTGGCCTACGACAGTTCGGACCTCTTGTGCTATGGCACTTTCTTTGCCTCCGACAAGCTCGATGGCTCGATGGCCTTGTGGGACGGAAAAATGAGCCGAGTCTATGTATTTGACAGCTTTCAGGGATTCGACTTTCCAGGCTGGGAGGGCAGAGTGATCATCTTCACTGCTTGGTGGTATAAGGACTCCGCTACTTATGTTTGGAAACATGTATGCACCTTCTTCAAAGTCACCATTTCTTATTAGGTTGTCTGCCAGAACGAGCCCAAAGATTAAGTATAAAAATTCAGCAAATCTATATATTATTTTACTATAAAGATAGCTGGACCACTAGGCAAGAAATATACCTTTGGTGGCTTGAGGAGTCTTCAAAAGCCGAATAGCAATGGAATCAACCAAAGGCCCGCAAGCCGGATCCTCTTCTTTCCCCGGATTGTGAAGTAGTATCTCAATCACATCGTACAATGCACGGAATGCAAATGCATACGAGTCCCAACCATCGCTACTGTACAAAGTTTGGATCGGTATGATTCCATAGTCAGATGACACCGAAATGTTTAGCCTCTCGTCTTGAGCACAAGTCCGGGCAGCACTAAGCGTTAGCGCGTAGGATGCTCCTTTGGTGACGTTTAGGAGTTGCTTGATCGCGGCCTCGTTGCCTAGCCTTATGGCTGCAAACCCCTCGGGGACGACTAGGAGCATGTCGCCTTGTTTTTGCCCGGATTTGATGTACTCGACGAACCCGGAAATGTGCCATTTCGGGATGGCATGGGGTTTGAGTACCACTGTTCCATTGAGGTCTGAGGGGTTGGGAGGCTGCTCAAAGTTTCCATTTTGTAGTGGTCCTGTATTTTGTGGATGTTGATGTATGTTTAATGTACATAAATTCAAAGTTCTTGATTATTATACTACAAATTTGCCAGCAGAATTTGACAGGACCATCTATAGATATTGCTGATGTACATGTGCAAGCAAGCCCACAAGGTTCTAGACCCACATATTAGCTGTTGAGGCCACTTTTTTTTTTTTTTTTGACTTCCTAATCTAGGGGAGGGGCGACTCAAACTTGAGAGGGGTTTGTGTGAGAATCATTTAGGCTAAGTCTTGGTGTCCTGTAGAGGCCATTTAAAACAATTTAAGTGGTAGAATTAGCTTCTGAAAAAGTTCAAATATAACCTTAAGACTCCTTCAACCAAATTTGTAGATTGGACCTTGACAACAAAGCAAATTAAACAAGAGAATATACCTCTTTCAATGCACAATCATTAAGGAACATTTTTCCTTTTAATCAAACTGATGAGCACATAGAATCAATATCAATATAATGGAGTGCCAGAGTATTCCTTGACTGAAAATTAAGATTTTTCCGTCAGATAAGAATCTAATCATACAAACCCCAAGATTATATTAGGCCTTGTTTTCACATTATATAACCATCAACGCTTATCTCAAATCGGGGGAAATTCGATGCTGGAGTCACGGTATTCAGCGGACCCAAATATATTCGGGCCGTTGGATCTATCCGCGGCTTGAAATTTCCCTCAAATCAGTATGCTAACAATTACAACCTCTGAACCTCGTTATAAGCATTAATGATTGCAAAAAATTTGAAATTTGTGTCTCAGAATCTTGGTCCATTTCTGCTATAAAGATCACAGGACACACCCAAAATAGCATTCTCAACATTAGACAAGTAAACAAAAGCATCAATCTTTACCAAGAAGATGCGCAGATGTGACCAAGAGGGAAATTGAAAAAAAATCAGATTTGGAAAAGTTAAACGAAAATGAAGCTCAAAATGGAAGCTTGCAAGTTTGGGAGCTTACCATCGGTGAAGGCATAGGCAAGTTTGCAAGTGAGAAAACAAAACAGCACCAAAAATACAGTGAAAGATCCCCCCATGCTTGAATTTGAAATGAAAATTTGTAGAAGAGTTTATGGCTTTCTTCTTTCCCTTAAATTTCTACATGGGATTTGATGGAAGGGGCTATTTATACATGCCAGTGTGAGTAAATGGCCTTGGTTTTGGTGTTTAATAACGTAATCATAAGTGTAATTTTATTGGACGTTTCTTTTTTTTTTTTTTTTTTATTTACAAGGTATCCAGGCTTTCATCTGACTAATCCTTGGGTGACGGAACCGGCCCCTCAACGCCACCACCAGGTAAACCGAGGGATGTGCCCAAGCTGACAGACATCTGTGGGAGAGGACCTACATGCCACGACCCCAGAGCACACCCCCACAATATTTCAGCAGGGAATGTGCTCCACATGGGAATCGAACCTGGCGCCGAGGGGATACCCCCTACGTCACCACAGACCTTACCAACTCGGCTATGCCCATGAGGGCTTTATTGGACGTTTCTTGATTGATCATAAGTTATGCAGCATCACATGAGATCATTTAATGCCCACATTCCCCCCTTTCTGTGTTTTTTTTTTTAATGTTTCTTTACCTAGTGATGGTCACCATTTCTCATTGTAAACGACTTGCGTTCGAATCCGTCCCCAAGTAATTTATGAATTCTAGTTTCTGTTTTGCTGGTTGATGGGTGGCTTCTTGGCTTAGCTTTTCTGTTGGGGCATCGGTTGGGCTTGACTATTAGGCTCATTGGTTTCGTGCGCCATCCAGTGGTAGTCTTTAATCGATGAATCTTTACTTGGGATTTGGATAAAAGAACTTCTGCGTTTGTTAGACTTTATCAAATTGCGTCTCTTGCTTATCCAACTTTGTTCCTTATAAATATTGAAGGCAGCTCCCTCTATAGGACTCATTCCGGATCAAATGGTTTGAAGGGACCAGATTTCGCTCCTGCAATCATGGCATCCTTCCTGTCAAGTTCTAGTGGTTCTGCTTTGCTGGTCTTACTTTTAGCCTGTTTGTATGATGTTAATAGTTGTTGTCTCATTTTCACAGCTACGGGGTTGTACTGGATGTACCAAATCATCGTTTAATACATTTCATGTTTGTTGTAAAAAATATATATATAAAAATCGTGCAAATAATTTGGTGTTTATGTAAATGTTCTAATTTTTACCCGGAAACACACATTTAATTTACCTTTTATATATGAAATTAGAGATTGATTTCAAATTATTTCAACAGCACCATAATTATAATTTTGTAGCATCCAGTACTTATCGTTGTATTAAAAGTTATAGCTGATGATAATTATACGACTTTAATCTTTAAACAATCTAAACAACTCGAGCGATGCATTTCGATTGTTATCTAAATAGGGATATTTATCACATTCCAACAAATTTACGTATTGTTGTTAGACCCAAATAAAATTAAAACAGGCTCAAATAGGTTGAACCAAGTAAAGCACGAAGCAATTAAGTAATTGGCTTTTACTGTGGCCACTATCCCATGTGCAGGAATATTAAAGCAAATAGGGAAACTGGAGAATTAAACAAAAGAGGGAGAAGGAAGTTAGAAAAAGCCCCTGCAAATCATCAGGAAACAACTATCAAAATACCATTTACAAGATTTCATAGTTGTTCAATCTAGTTTACATATTTCATATTTCCAGCTTTGTAATTAGATTTTCTTTAGTTACTTTTAGCATTTTTTTCTTAGCTTTCCAACTTTTATTTTAACATTTCCAGATTTAAAAAAAAATAAAAAATTCGTTCTTAATGACATAATCGAGTGTTCAAGACTTCAAGTCATGTAAGAAATTTCTTTCGATTTCAATTATTTATTGAATTAGTTTCCTAGTTTACGACACTTAATCGAAGAGAGATCATAACTATGAATCGAATCGAGATTTCGATGTCTATTTTTAGAAGCTAGATTTTTATATTTTTGTACATGTTTATGCATGATATGCCGCGCAAATTTCCACACCAAACAATTACGTTACTAAGTTTTGGTTAGTCAAGAATTTAAAAAAATATAGACATAAAACGCTTTGCAAAGGACCTTTCTTTTTTTTTTTTACCCTCAGCCGCTGCCTTTGAAATACATATTGGGTAAATCATCGGGGGTCGCAATAACCCGCAAACAACGCTATTGGACCTTCTTTTTTTTGGCATGGGGAGTGGAAAGGGAGATTTTGTTAACATTTTTTGGGTCACTATCCAGACTCGAACCCGAGTTATCATCCTCATCCTGATAAGCTTTGGCTTCTATTGGACCTTCTTGATTGATCATACATTATGCAGCTTCACATGGGATCATTTAATGTCCACATTCCCCTTCTGTCTGTGTTTTTTTTTTTTGTTTTAAAATGTTTCTTTACGACCATTGTCATAAAATTGTCAAAACATAATTCTATTTTTATGACAATGGATTCTTTTATTTTTATATAATATCTGGAGAGATGATTACCTTGCTAATGCGATGAAATTAAAGTAGTAATAGTTTATGGGTAAAAACATGTTTTGTTATCATTATCTATACTATATATAATACATATGACTACATGAGGATCTTAGTATCCGATCATTTCAGTCCAATGTTTAATTATTTTTATGTCTATGCCAATCTAAAATATTACCATTACACATGCTATCTATATGTCCATCAAATATGGTTGGATCTAGGTGTGTAAACGAATCGAACATGTTCACAAACTTTTCGAGCCGGCTCGATAAATATTTGATTCGAATTCGAAATTCTCGAATTCGAGCCGAACTCGAACATGTTCGAACTTTTTTTCGAGCCGAACTCGTGCCCAAATTACTTTGTTCCATAGTTCACGAGCCGCTCGCGAACTTTTATATTTTATTAATATAATATAATTATATATTAAATAAATATATTTCGAACCTTTCGGGTATTTATTTTAGAAACAATAATTTGGATAGCTCGCGAGCATGTTCGAACATTTTCGAGCCGAACTCGAACTCTGATTCGAGCCGAACTCGAGCCAAAATTTTGAAACTATTTGAACTTCAAATCAAACTCGAGCTCGAATATAACTATTTCGAGCCGAATTCGAACCTTAAATTTTTCTGAATATTCGGCTCGATTCGATTCGTTTACACCCCTAGTTGGACCAAGTCAAGCAAAGAAACAGTTGAATTAGTTTCCCAACTTCTGACGTTCAATCGAAGATGTCATAACTAACGATCGTATCGAAATTCATAACATTTGTTTTAAGAAGTTAGATATTCATATTTTGACATATATTCGTGCCTTAGGCGATACTAAGTCAGTATTATGAATTTAAAAAATATATAAACATAAAACCCTTTGCATGTCCGATATCACATCCATGTGCTTTTTGATTCAACCTTTGAATCTAGTCAATGAACTACCCTTAAATTACTCTTCATCAAAAAAGCTAAAATTAAGAAAAAATGATATTTAATTAAAAACATGCATACCCTGTAATTTTTAATATAAAATAAACATAAAATACTATTTTAAACGAGTTGGAGAACCTCGTCGGTACAATATTTAATGACTGATAAAGTATTGAGTTATAAATATTTAGAGGCATTTATGCAATCAGTGCTTGCACATGTATTATTACACTATCAAGGGACAAGGAGGCAACATGGGGCGAGCATAGAGATGGCAATGGGGTGGATTTAGATCCGGCCCGAATTAAACATTCCTGTTGGGATGGGTTTGAACCCGCTTCTAACGGGTTTTGAAACGCGGCGGGGTGGGTCTCGGGTTTGGCCAAATCCACCACGGACCCGCCTCGTTTTATGTATTAAATTTACGAATTAAACATTCCTGTTGGGATGGGTTTGAACCCGCTTCTAACGGGTTTTGAAACGCGGCGGGGTGGGTCTCGGGTTTGGCCAAATCCACCACGGACCCGCCTCGTTTTATGTATTAAATTTATTTTTTAAAAAAATTAATATCAAATATACATTTCACTTCTTTGCCAAAATTATAACGTGACATTATTTAATTTTATATCAAAATTCACATGTTTATATTAAAGAAGTTAGATATTTTGAAGGTAAATGAAAGCAAATTAATAAAGATCTGGTACCTTAAAAAGATTTTACAAGGTTTATTGTAAATATTTACTAGAGAAAAAAACATAAAATTCAATAACGAAAATCAATTTTGTGCTTCAAAATTGATTTTTAGCTAATAAAAAAAATTAAAAAATAAAAAAAATTAAGCGAGGCAGGGCGGGTTTAACCTGTCGGGTTCGCGGGCCGGGCTAGGGCCGGTCTGGAACTACGAATGGCAACGGGTCGGGTATGGGAAGTGTTTGGCCAATCCCAGGACCCGTCCCGCCTCGCCCCGGTTCCAGTTTTTTTTTTTTAAAAAAATTTAGCTAGAAATCAATTTTGAAACACAAAAGTTGAGTCCAGACCCGCCCGCCCCGCGGTTTATTGCGGGTCCGGGTTTGGACCCGTCCTATTGTCATCCCTATCTGGAACAAACTTTTTTATAGCGGGGTGGGTCGGGTTTGGCCAAACCCGACCCAGACCCGCCCTATTGCCATCCGATGCGGGTATATGTGAAGGCAAGTGTCATGAGTAAAAAAAAATAGTTTTTTTGTGATATTATCTCCTACAATTCTATATTCCCTCCCAAAATTGTTTTTTGCCCTAAAAAATTACAGATTATCTCGTTAAAATGGTATTTTGTCCAACTAAAATATTTTTCCCCGTTTTAATGTTTTTTTTCCCTTAGCCTAAATTCTAATTCCGCTCCTGAGACAACCCCAGAGAAATTACATGGATTAATACTTCAACGTAGTTGAATCAACATGCATGTGACAGGTTGGGGTTTTTTATTAAAATAATCGAAAAAAAAATAATTTAACAAAATATCCAAATTTTAAATTCGTTTTTAAAATAACCCAAACCGCCATCTCAGATGGCGCCTTTACATGAAGGCGCCATCTGAGATGACGTTTTGGGTCATTTTAAAAACGATTTTAAAATTTGGATATTTTGTTAAATTTTTTTTTTTTTGATTAATTTGTTAAAAAACCCTGACAGGTTGTATGATTTTTAAGAAATTATTAGCCATTACATCAATTTTATATACCGTTACCTTTATGAAACAAAACACATTATTTATAAATAAACTAGCCAATCCAAACAGGACGCAAGAGTTTGTGGGCCCAATAATCGAAATGGGCCCACTCCCGGGGACCAGATGTGTTAGGTTCACGAAAATCTATTACTCCAACTCTAAACTTGGATCATGGATTGTTCTTGGGTATGTGTTCAAGCGGGCCACGCATTTAATGATATGGCTCTAAAAGAATACCAACCTCACAAAATTTGGGAATTTCGGAGAAATCCTTTAGATCGTGTTTTCAATTGTTTATTCAAAATATTTTTATATTATTTTTGTTTAAAGTTAGACGCAAAAATATTGATTCTTTACAAAACCAACTTAATGAATTTCAAATTATTACACAATTATCACCACACAATCAAAAACAGTGAAATGCAACTTCTAACTTGCTTATCTGCTTCTACTTTTACTTACTTACTTACTTTTAGAGATATAATAGCAGAATCATTGAAAAAAACTCAAAATCTGCTTTTTTGTTCTGAAAAACAGAAACAGTTTTAAAAGGCAATAACAAACACTCACTTAGTGTTTTACCCTAAGATGGATCTAATGATCATTTGAATTAGTAGATTCCACACAAAAATGTAAAATTATTTTGGGTCTTTGATGCTCAAATCAGGGTAATACTCTAAATCTAGCATCGAAATTCCAACGAAAATCCTCTCTATAAGAATTATTTTGTTTTGAATAAAATAGCAATTACAACCCAAGAAGTAATAAGTACTTTGCCATGGATTTGGAAACCCCCTATCGCCAATAGAGATGTTTTCCTATAAAGCATATGAAAAAGTAAACTGTACACATTACGCAGTATCCAAACTAGAACTAAAACCTGCATCAAGAACCGAAATATAAACCTAATTTCAACAAATGTTCCCCAACTCCCAGTCTTGATTTGATACGTGTTGAAGGGTAATACATATTTTTATTTTGTACGAAAACCCAAACGCCAAGTTCGAATGAGGAATTCGTTTACTCGTAAAGCCATGGAAGGTGATGTATCAATACAAGAAACACTTCTTAAATCACAGTATCATGCAATCACATGGGATGTCCACAAAGTAGACAATGTTAGTAAAACAAGGAATTAAGATGGTTTAGATGCGTGAAAAATACATTTTCTTGATACTGTCTTACTTAACAAAACAATTTATCTCATGATACAACAAAGCTTTTAGAACAGTTTATGAAATTGTGAATCCATATAATATTCTCACATATTTAAACATTTCGAAAAGTCTTATAAAAACACTTAACTTTTAATATTGTGGTACCACAAACGTCATCACGTAAAATGACAAAACATGACGTCATTTATATAAAAAATTTGGTATAATCTATCCGTAACTGAACCTCCCAACATACGACATACAACATATGTATGTATACAAGTACATAAACCCGTAAATACAAATGACATCTCCAAAATAAATACGGTCATTTCACATACATCAACACAAGAGGATAAAATTAAATATATACATACAAGTCATATACATATATATGACCAGCTTACAAACGAGTTACAACCATTTTAAACATAATATTATGTCATAACAACTGACTCCTACGAATCAACTCCTAGTATCACCTCAAACTCTAACGTCTAGGCATGTCACATATCAACAGAAACAACTCCAAAAATGGGTGAACATGCAACTTTTGAAAAGTTTACGGCTATAATTAATTAATTAACTGCTATTAAATATGATTTGATTCAAAAGCCAAGTGGCCAAGTGATATTAGGTACAATATAGCTTGACCATAGTATAATGAATGCATTAGGAGAACTCGTCACCTTAGAAATATTTGGATATTCAATCGAGAATTATAGGGGATTGCATTGGTGAGTCAAAGTCTCGATAATCTTCTCTAATGGATTTTCTTGTTAACTTTGATTACCTTGATTGGATTAATATTAGTATTTTATGTTTATTAATTAGTTTAATTGTTTAACTCATTCTCGTAGGTTACATATACTTTAAAACGTCTTATTTTGTACTTGCTTGTTAGTCCATGTGGGTTCGACAATCCGTATTCTTCCTATTCATACTAAAACTTGACACAGTGCACTTGCGTATAATCAATACACTGACAATTTTCTGTTTAAATAAATAGCGATCACCAAGCACCTATGGAAATATGATATATTGAACTTAAACAACATTGTCATTTGTCTTTTAGTACAAATTCACCCAAGCACAAGGGAATATAGTCATATTTAGTAGACAAAGTTTGGAGATTAATTACATGAGTAGCCAATGAACGAGCAACTGAATTAGCATTGCAGTGACAATGAGTAACCTGAAATTCTGCTTCAAAAGTGGAGAAATGGTGAATAAAAGGGCCATCCAATGCCAACAATCCGAGATGAACACGGTGTTGTGTTGACAAACGTTTATATGGAATTTTCTTTGTCTTGCGGTTGAACTTCTAGCTGTTCATGAAGGACTACTTTTAGCAAGACTTTTCCAATTGTCTAAGGGTATTATCTAATGTGGACATAGTAGTGAACTTAGTGGATAATCCTTGGTTATTTTCTTGTTTTTTTTTGTTGATGTATTTAAAGGACTATTGAAAATGGAATGAAGCAAAAAAGCTTCGGACCAAAAATCTTATATTTTCCCATTTAATCTTATGAGGAGTGTTTTCTGAATTCTCACTAGAAAAAGGGAATTCAATTTCACCAATTACCTAACAGGCTATTTGATAACTAATCAACTAGTTGAGTCAGACCAACAATCGCATAGAATCAGGCCGACTTTGCCTTACCAAAACAATTTTAATCTGATCAGAGGTCATCCCTGCTCATATAATTCACTCACAAATTATACTACTCAGAATGGTACATGCATGAGTATATCACAATCCGCTGGAATTAAATACTTAGTTGTTCGAAGAGGTATGGATCACAACAATTAGACAACGACGGCAATGCTTTGGTATGTCTGATATCTTTGTTCTTGAACCATATGTTACAAATTGTGATAAATTATAACGTGTTATTGTTAAGTATTCAACATATTGCTGCATCAAAAGAAATTCTAGAATGTGAGCTTTTAGATTACGGAGCCGCGCCTAATAGAAGAGGTATCATGTCCAGAGTCTATTTTTTAAAATGAAAAATATTCAAATATATCACCTGAAGAGGTGAATTATCTTTGTAGATTTCGAAGGAAATGTGATGTGTCTACATGTTTTATGCTCTTAACTGTCAATGATTAGACATGATTTAATGGTTAACTTGATGTTTATAGTTCATAATAATACATTTGGTCACATGTAGGAAAATGTGAAGAAATCGAGCTAAAACGATGGGAAAAGGAAAAAAGTTGAATGTCATCAATAAAAAAATTTGTAGAACTTTCTGTTATCTTCGTGTAGACAGCTAATTCGTTTAATTCTGGGATCGTGTGAGAAGGTTATGACCAAAACACTAAGCTGTGGTACAGGAAGTAGCGTCCCAGCGCCGGTGGACAGACGCTAGCTTGGAAAAATTACCCGAAGGTAGTATACTTGGCCCCAACGCCACTCCAGTCGCGTCCCAGTGCCTATGAGTCCTGAAAATTATGAGGAAATGATTTTTCCATCATAGAAGGATTGTGACCTACCTCTTCAGCTCTTATTCCGTATAACTCAGAGATCTGGACCATATTATGTATTAGATATAATTATTCAGCCATTATATAGATTAGATAGCCATTAGATAGCATATGTTATATTTTTCTCTCAAGACGGCTACGGAGATCAACAAGAAGGCTGTATTGAAGACCTCAACGAGTGAAGATTCGATTAATTCTTCTTTTCTTGCTTTTATTAATGCTTTCTAGAATAGTTTTTGATTGTTTTTATTGGATTATGAGTAGCTAGACTTTTAATTCTTGGTTGAGGAAGATAATACATTGGATTTAGTAATCTTGGGGATATTATAGTCTTTAATTATCAATTTTTATTGAGTAAGAATGTTTTTTTTAATTTTATTGATATGATTCTTGTTTGATTATTGGATTACTAATAACTTGCATGCAATCTATTGCTAATTAGATATCGAACAAGAAATTGTTTGATTGATCTAATTTACGAAGCAGTTAAGACTGGTAAATTTGTGCGTGTGAATTTATTAAGTTTTTAGGGAAAACAATTAACTAGATTAATATAAACCGCGTGTGTTTATGTTATTTAGATTCATCTCTCACTAGTTTTGAAACTTATCATTGTTGTTGTTTTGGTTAATAATTTGATAAGAATTAAAATAGAACGCGTGGACTAACTGACTAGGAATAAGATGAATGAATTGAATTTTCAATTGATGAATATTCAAATAAAATTGAGTCTTTTGATAATAGAATAATAGATAATAATATCAAAGTTAGAGTTGACTGATACCAAGAATTGCTTTCAATAGTTTAAGCACTTTCTTTTAATTTTACTGGTTATAATTCATCCACACAACCCCATCTTTTATTGTTTGGTTTTTGATTTCGTTAACACAAAGATATACATCTCCTCGTGATCAACATTATTGTTATCAATCTTTAGAATTGAGTGTGGTTAATTTGGAGCGCACACCAAAATGGTCCAGTATGGGATGCAATGTTGGGGAAGCATGAATCTGTGATAAACTTCTGGTAGACAATGGATTGCATGCTACGCAGTCGAGCAAAACAATGTATACCTACTAAATGAAATAACAAAATTTGGAGGAGATGTCACATTGCTTAATAGCTTGGCAACAGCAGCTCTTCATAAAGCTATATCTGAAGAAAACGTCGAAATCATGAAGTTTTTCATGGAAAAGGGAGACGATATAGACAAACCAGATGTCCATGCATGGACCTCGAGCCTTAGCTGATTACCAATGACATGAAGAGATCAGAGCCTTGTTCCAAACCAAGAAAGAGCCTGAAAATCAGAGCATGTTAGAGAATAAATAATAAATAATAAATTGTTCAGTCTCTCTATAAAGCTCAAGCTTTTAGATGAGACGATAATTCTTTATGATATCAGAGCATCTGGCTAACGCCAATGTCCTGAGTTCAAAATCCACAAACAACAATTCACCCATATTAAATATTCACTTGATAGACCTAACAAAAGAGAGGAACAAATCGGCTCAGATGTGAGGGAGAATGTTAAAGAATAAATAATAAATTGTCCAATCTCTTTATAAACCTCGAGCTTTTAGATGAGATTAATAAATTGTCAAATCTCTCTATAAAGCTCGAACTTTTAGATGAGACGATAATTCTTTAGAGCATACAACAGAAAGAAGAAAAAAAGAAAATGGGAGTTTTCCATCTGAGTCGAGGGACGTGCATTACCTTAAAAAGCACTCGACCGAACCTGCTTCACGGAATTGTCATTCTGGAATATCGTCGCGATAAAATTCATGTTAAAAGTGGATGTGTAACTATAACGTTAATTTCATGACTGTCCAGGAACGAAAGGTCAATATCAAGATGATAATTTACTTGCTTGAAATGTAATACATTAAAGAATTGTTAAGACTTTAAATACCGCGCACAACTTGTAAATTGATTTCTTTAATGAAAGCCAAGGTTGTCTAGGCTATGGAGGGGGAATTCAAGAACCACAACCACCGGTTCATATTCTTTGCAATCCGCCAATGACATCTTATATTTTTAACCAAAATCCACAGGGTATTTGCAGACAAACAACATTTTTAAGGATGAGAGTGATGTTATGAAGTTCAAATCCACCCAGAGGATCTTGGATACACTTACAATTTTATCTTTTTAGATATGTTTTTACTTTGAAATTATAATTTGGTTTTTATTTAAGTTTATGTAGTAGATCTTTAGAGGTTTCTTTTAATTAGAGATATGATTTCTATTTCAAAGTCATAGTTATCTAGGTTTTGTTTATTTAGCTCTTGGTTGTTTATTTATAAGTTTGATCATTAATAAAAAGAACAAGAAAAATTTCCCAACAAGTGTTCCAACTCTTTTGGATTCCTCCACCTCTCCCCTGTTACCGTTACGCAACAGTAACCCGCCAATGAACAGTAATCCCAGTGAACAGTAACCAAACGGCCTAGAATCGATAATCCCATAACGCGATCTTGTGTACATAACAAACTGCTTGAGAATATTGTGGCTGTCCTATGAAGCCATAAGGTTTAGATGGTCACTTCATTTTTTATCGTAAGGAAGCAAATATACAGAGAACAAAATTTCACTTTTCAGTTTAACAATATTAATTTGTTCACATTAGTTGATATTTATCATAATTCTTTGGCCAGAACCTCTGTGATAAGACTAGATTTCTTTAGTTGCCCCAATATCTGTAATTTTTCAGGTTCCATTTGTTGAAGAATGAAAAGAAATTTTCTTCGTTTTATGGATTCGTGATGGAAGCTTGGTAGATTTCCTTTACTCAATTTCAATCCTGTAGTTCCCTGTTGGACGCATTCACCGTCTCCTAAAGGAGCGAGCTACTGCTCATGGACGTGTGGTGCTACAGAAGCTGTGTATTCCGCAGCAATTTTAGAGTACCTAACTGCCGAGGTGTTGGAGTTGGCTGGCAATGCAAGCAAGGACTTGAAAGTAAAGCGTATCACACCCAGGCATTTGCAGCTGGCTATACGTGGGGATGAGGAACTTGATACTCTTATCAAAGGAACAATAGCTGGTGGTGGTGTGATCCCGCATATACACAAGTCACTTATCAACAAGTCCTCCAAGGAGTAGGATTCTATTATTTTCTTGTTCTTGAGTAAGTGAGACTGGCTAACAAATGCTGTGAATTTGTGAACTTGGCTTTGATTGTCTATACATCTGTTTAATTTGTTTTGATGTTGTTAAGCTAGAAATCATCGATTTGTTTCTGTCGTAGAGCTTCAAGGAAATACGCTCAACACCCTCATGCAACATGGGCCGTAGCACTTGTCTAATGTTATGTGTGGTATTTATGACTTTACTTCCAGTATCTATTTCATGTTTTTGCTGGGTTGGAGGACGAGCATTATGTAACTTGGCCTATACTCGTTTTGTGTTTTCGAACATATAAGATAAAGTGGTGGTGTTTGATTCATCCTTGAACAATCAATCCTAGAAGACAGGCGAACTCTAATATCCAAGAAATAAAGGAAGATGAGTAGGAAATGACTTTATCGAGTTCCTAATTTCACTTGGTACCACCAAAGTCCATCTACAGGCCGAGCACAAACAAAAACTGTATTTTCGAGCAGAGGTTCCCAGACCGCGATTTTACATATGAAGCCAGTTCCAAATGCCATCTTCCAAGTTCTGTCGCCATTCCTAATCCTTCCTTCAGCTTCTGCATAAGCTAATTCATACTACATAGAGCTACTAGACGTGTTACCGAACCGGTATAGAACCACACTTCGATAACTGAAGGTTCTTCTTCAGTTCATCCAGCACCGCCAGCATGGATGGAGAAATGCTCGGAAAACCATTTTAAAATCTGATATATAAGGCTTCAGCTTCGTCTTGGACGCTTTTTCCCTCACCAAGGTGGCAAAGTAAAACACAACTTTTCCGAGATGGGGTACGAAAGGGCCCAAAGGAGTTTAAGAATTTTGCAGAAATGGATTTACTAAGATCCTGGGAACAACATAAGCATACAACAATCGCAACATTAATGATATAAAAATACAAATTCCACTCCGAGAATATAAGTTTGAATCCAACAGAGGGCGATTGAAATTGTTACACTTGCAAGACTAGAAACTTTAAATAGATCTAAAGAATTAGACAAGAAAAAAGATGTTCATACACCATTAAAATATAATCTTTATCTAAAGAACATAGCTTCCAACACCTCTTCCTGTACAAAATTTCACAATGTGCAGCTCAAATTTTACTAAACTCCCAGCAAAATCAAAGATCCCATTTTTTTCTTCTCACATTTTGTTCAATATTTTTTGTTACTGAGTGAGTGCTAAAGTCATGGTACATTGGTACTGAAAGGTATTTGACAAAATTAATAGTAGATCTATGTTATGGTGATTATATCTTCTGTAAAATTGAATGTGTTTTATAACTGATTGCGTATGCAGTTCGAAAGATTTGGGCGGATCTTCCATCACTCAAGCTACAGAGTTTTACTTGGTCACAGGGAAAGAAAGATCTTGAGCAGTTTAAATGTTAAGGATGTTATTTCCGTCCCACGTATTGATCGTAGCTACTCTGCATATTAGTTCTCTTTTTCTTTAAACAATCAGCATATGCCATACAGAATTGTTATAAGCATCGAGTTTGGATACGAGGAGCTCGGCCTTAGGAAGAAGAAGTATTTCAATTTGGTTCAGGTATGTTTATTGCTTCTTATTAATTGACTACATTTTCTTCTTCAGATCTATCTGCTAAGATTACAAACCTGGTGGCTATTGGTTTGTAAGTTGAAAAATGAGTTGGAATACAGATTTTTTATACTTTTAACTGATGGATAGAATTTTTGTTTATAGAGGGTTGGTGGTTCTTGGGATGGTTATTGGCTGACAGAATCTCTCCTTCATGATGGAGATAGCTTTTCCGGTGGGATGGCCTACTGAAACCATTTCTCTGAGATGGTAGACCATTGTGATTAGTTTTACAGAGTTGATCTGTTTGTAAGATATGGATGATTGGATATACTCCTTATTAATCTTAAACATATACTGTTTTTTATTTGTACAGGACAATACCGCATTATATTTAGAGACTTTTCATTTACGGCAAACATGTGAAAATGTCCAAACAATCACATAATTTAGATGTTGTAACTAAAACCAGTGCGCTTTTTCTTTCTTTCTGGTTTGCATCAGCTACATATTCCTAATCAACTACTTAACCGTGCACAAGTCATGAAAAAGTCATTTGCCCAGAAAAGATGGGGCAGTTATGCCTAACCCCATGAGCAGAAAATTGCAAATAAAACTCTACATCCTTAAAAACATCACACAACTAAAGCTGAAACATCTTACTAACAACTAAATTAATGGCTGAAGTTTCGTTATTCTGTAAACGAACCGTGGTTAGTACTAAACCGGTGGAGCTAGGAAAGTTCATATCTACATCAGTTTTGGACCGAATAATGGAACACAACAATCTTCGAATTGTGTTTTATTACCAGCTTCCAATGGCAAGAAAAGTTGGAGAACTGACTATGATGCTAAGAGAATCGATATCTGAGATGTTGTCTTCGTTTCCAGTAGTCGTGGGGCGACTTTTAAAGTCCCCCGAAGGGAACTGGATGGTTAAATGCAATGATGCGGGTATGAGAATGGTGGAAGCAAGGGCGAGAGGAACAGTGGATGAGTGGCTGAGGAATGTTGATAGGGAGAAGGAGCTGAAGCTTGTTCATTGGGAGGAAATGTTCCACAAACCATATTTTTGGTCTACATTTTATGTTCAGGTAAAGAAATATTTAACTTTGTAACTCGAGCTATTGCTTTTTCTTTTCTGGTATCTGTTGTTCACTCGATGGCTGATCTTCAGTTGGCCCGAGGAGAAGCATGCGCTCCCTCCAATTGCTTTTTGAGAGACCTCATTGAAACTGTTTGCCCATATATCTACTCGAGAATCTTGATTTTAAATTGTAAATTAGATTTCTGATGTTTGTGTGCTTTGGTGATGCCTCAGATAACTGAATTTGAAGCTGGTGGACTAGCAATTGGTTTGAGCTGTACACACCTTCTTTGTGATCCCAAATGTGCCACCATGTTGATAAAGGCTTGGGCTGACACAACATTGGGAGGAAAGATCATATCTCCACCCTCGTTCCACCCCTTGCCACCGCGAAAACAAGATGGCAACACCACCAACCACCTGCCTTGTTTTCAATTGATCAACCACTACAAATCAGCCTTTGGAAAGCCATCTGCAGTATCTGACGTAAAACATACTACCTTTACTCTAGAATTCAAACACGAAATGGTGAAAAGATTAATTGAGATGGCTGAAATAGTACCTAGTGAGCACCAACAAGAGTTGAAACTAACACCATTTGAAGCCTTGAGTGCGTTGTTCTGGACACGTATCAGCAAGGCAAAGGGAATTAAGGGTTCTTTGATTGACATGAGCGTAAGCTTGGATATGCGAAAAATGCTACAATTGGATGAAGGGTTCTTCGGGAATTGCACGGTGTATAATATGGTGAAAGGAGATGGATTGAATGAAAAAGAATTGTCTAAAGCCGCTGGTGCTATAAAAGAAGCTGTCTCACAAATGGATAGGGATAGAGTTATGCATTTGATCGAGTTCTTGGGGGAAGAAAACATTGAAAATCCCTCCATGGATGACAGGTTATCATCTGATTTGTGCAAATTTAGAGAACGTCGATTTATATTCTGTCATTTTTGAAGGTAATTCAAGCCCAGTTCGTGTTTCGTACTACATTGAACCAGCTGTTGGACCAGGACAAGTTCTGATCCTTCCATCTCCAGGAAGAGATGCCAATTTTGGCAGAGTAGTTATGGTCACACTTCAGGAAGATGAAGCTGAGAAGGTTCTTCATGACGCATTGATTCGACAGTTATGTCCAACCATATTGATGGGATTGAACAAAAAAAGCTCTCTTAGATGAAAAATAGTCAAGGAGACACATGCGTTTGCCGGGAGTCGAACCCGGGTCTATTGCTTGGAAGGCAATTATCCTAACCGTTGGACTACAAACGCCTCATATTCCTGTCGGGTTCTTATATATGTTAAAATAAAATACAAGTGGGAAGTTTTCGTTTTGGTTTTAATGGATAATATAAATATTTTTCCACTTTTGCCCAAGCTTTATCTTAGTGTAGACTTTATTTGTTGGGGTTATTAGTAATATATATTTTACACATATGATAACTACTCTCCTTTAAAAACTGTATTATATAAACTTCCAAATTTAGCCCTCTGAAATTCTTTTTAGCTCTCTCAACATAGGGCCTAAATGCAAATTGATCCTCCAAACTGGGTGACTCCATATTCCCACGCAAACCAATAGTTACTTCTTTAATTTCCACGTTCTTCTCTTCTTCAGGTTGGGCTTTTATTTATCCTATGTTTTTTGCTCTCGATTTCATCGGTTAATTGATTTTAGATGGTAAAATCTCTAGGTTTGGCAATAATTTTCATCCTTCGCAAATTTAAGTCACATAGTTTTTGGGTTTGATTTGAAGGGGCAGACTCCAAAATTGAGCAAAAATGAAGATAATGAGTATAGATGTCAAATGGGCCGTGCCGGCCCGGCACGGCCCGTAAATCCGTGCCGCCCGGCACTGTTCCGTGCCGGGCTGGCACGGCCCTTTAAGGAGATGGGCCGTGCCTGGCACGGCCCGTCTCCTTATTTGGGTGGCCCGGCACGGCCCATAGGCCCGTGGCTTATGGGCCGTGCCACGGGCCGTGCCGTGCTGGCACGGCCCAAATCAATTTATTTTTTTTTTCATTTTTTTTTATTTTTTATTTGTTTAATTTTATTTATTTATATATAATAATATTATATTTAAATATAGATTGGCACAATATACTTATAAAATCAAAATTTATTGACTACGAATTGAAAAACTACAAATTACATTGAACAAAAGAAAATAATAAATTACAAAAGAGTTTAAAAAATATGCTAATTTTCTTCATTTTCATCCGAAGAAACATCATGTCCTCCCAAACCTTGTAAGCGGCTATCAGCATCCAACCAATCCTTTAAAAGAATACACATCTCCACAATGTTTGGTTTCATTCTACTTCTTTTTTCATCAATGACTCTTCTACCTGCACTAAAACAAGACTCCGATGGAACTGTGGATATCGGAGGAGTTAGTAGATCACGTGACATTATGGAAAGTACTGGCCAAAGTCTAGCATTGTCTTTCCACCATGCCAAAACATCAAAAGTTTCTAATTCTTGTTCACTGAAATTTATGACTTGGTTTAGATATAACTGAAGCTCAGTAAATGCAGATATATTAGAACTAGAAGAAGCGAAAGTAGTGTCTTGTCTTCTTCTTAACATTGTCCACACAGAACCCTTACCACTACTACCACCACTACTACCACTTTCTCTTACTGGAGTTGCTCTAGAATTATGTAACGAATCATATAAAGAAAACAAAGCAAACAAACATTTATTAATGCGCTCTTTCTCTTGATTAATATTAATATTCTCATAAGCCATGTTGGTGTAATAAGATTCTATTATAATTTCTACACTATATAATTTTAATCTAGGATCCAGAATTGATGCCAAGCAATTCAACATAGGAATAGTTTTCCAGTATTTTTTAAATTTATACTCCATTGGTTCGACAATACCTGGAAAAAACGGATCAGATCTATATAATGCAAAACATTCACTACTTTCATAAATTTTATTCAAAAATATTGAAGAAGTTGGATAATAACAGCCCGAAAATAAATTGGTAGCATCGTAAAACGGTTCTAAAAAATTACAAATATTAGAAGCAATTTCCCAATCAGTTTCTTCAATATGAAAATGTTCGGCCATCCTTTCATTAAAAAATAAAGTGATCACATTTCTATAAGGTAAACATGCTTGCAACATTAAATATGTAGAATTCCACCTATTAGGAACATCATAAGGAAAATCTTTATAATTCATACCATGAGAAATACATAAACTTTTGAAGTCTTGTTTTCTAGCAACTGAACAATTAAGAAATTTAAGAGTAGTCTTTATTTTTTCTAAATGAAGCTCAAGTGGTTTCAATCCATCTTGCACACACAAATTTAAAATATGACATGCACAACGAATATGAAAAAGATCACCATTTAAAATTGGTTTCAAATAAGTTTTTAATATAGTAATTGCAGTAGTATTATTAGTTGCATTATCAAATGAAATAGAGAAGATTTTATTACTAATATTATATTCATTAGTAACTTGCATAATGGCATTGGAAATAACTCCACCCGTATGAGGCCAATCAATTTTTGTGAAACCTAAATTTTTTTTATGTAACACCCAGTTATCGTCAATCCAATGTCCTGTAACACAGAGATATGATGCATTGCCAAGATAAGTTGTCCAAATATCACTTGTTAGTCCTACTTTCGATGAAAGATTACCTAAATACGTAATTAAATTTGCTTTATATTCATTAAAATTGTGAATGCATCCGATTTAATAGTATTCCTTGAAAATCGTTTATGTTGAGGTTGCAAACCTAAATGAATATAATTAGTGAATTTGGCGTCCGCCCCCATTGAAAAAGGTTTCTCCGCCCATACGATGTATTTAGCTAGTTCTCTCCTATCTCTTTCAACATTATAAGTGAAAATACCCAAACTTGAACTACTACTACCATTACCGAATTGTGAAAGAATAGTTTGGTTACCATCAGTTGGTTCTTTTTCATGTTTAGCCATGTGTCTTAGTAAATGACCTGTACCACCAGAAGAAGCATATGCATAATCTTTTTTACATTTTTTACAAACTGCCCTTGATCCCTTTCCCTCAACAATTTCTACATCGAATAGTTGCCAGACATTGCTAGTTCTTTTTTTTGAAGTTCTTCTACTTGATGATTGAATATTTGGTGTGCTTTCTTCATTTTCTTGGAATTGATCGATTTCATCATCAGAATTCACATTATAAGATGAATCGGCCATTATGTATATAGACTACAATTATGAATTATCTAATGCAACAAATATAAAAGTTACCAAATATTTGCTAGGAGGAGTGTTGGCTTTGTTGCTTGTGCTTGTCTTGGCAAACGTAAGACGAATTTCTTTCTTCTTGTGAACAAATTGAGAGTATAGCGTCTCAAGTATATAGAGCTTACAGATTAAGAGGATAAAATGTTTCCTCAACACACACATATATATAACAACCAAAAAAATAAAAATTTTTTTTTTTTAAAAAGCCGTTGAACGGCTATATTTTTGACCGTTGGACATTGGCGATCGATCGCCACCCCTGCATTTTGCTTACTGCCTCTAGGCGATCGATCGCCTTTTTTGTGGCGATCGATCGCCACCCCTGTATTTTGCTTACTGCCTATAGGCGATCGATCGCCATTTATGTGGCGATCGATCGCCTGGTTAAAAAAAAAAAAAAAAAATGAACAGTGCCGTGCCGTGCCGTGCCAGCCCACGGGCCGTGCTTGGCACGACACTGTAGCAAAACGTGCCGTGCCGTGCCGCTCCGCGTCGTGCCGTGCCCGTGCCGTGCCTCGTGCCGTCCGCTCCGTTTGACATCTCTAATAATGAGTAACTACTTACGTGCATTTGGACTTGAGGGCAACGTCAAACACACAGCTTAGCCCCTTCTTACCTTTTGTCTTTAAAAACAGTGTAAAAAGACCTCGTTGTCTGTTGGAAGAAGAGCATTTTTCGATCTAAAGCAAGCAAGTAATAATCTAGCTCATATCACAACTATCACTTAACATGAGAAATTCTTGCATGCAACGAATATAGGCCCCAATATATGCACACACAAATATAAATATGGATACATACATACATATATATACATATTTGTGTGGGTGCATGCACCGATGCACAGGACTCAAACCCAGTGCATGCAATAATTTTCAAGGTTCAACATTTTGGAAGCCTAAAACAGTCGCATCTATGAACAATTGTACTTGAATAAATGGAAAAACATAATAATATCAGATGTCAAGGACAAAATCCTAGTAAATAAACATAAAACAGGAGAATGAAATGGAAAAATAGGAAATTACGAAAGGATGTTTCAACGCCGCATATGTTACAGTTGAGAATTACATTCTATACCACCAATCAATCAAGAGCAGTAAATTAAAAACAAAAAACAAAAATTACGAGAAAAAATAGGAAAGATATAAGAAACAAGTATTCTTCATCATCATCTCAGGTCTCTAAGCCATCCAAGAAGCTTTGCAATTCCTTCAACCCTTCTGCAGAAATGCTCCGGTGAACTCTTCCACGAGGAACAACCAAGTTTGGCGGTGGTTGTAGCTGGAAACACACTATGATCACAGCCAAATTGTCTCCGCTCCTTCTCTTCAAGGCCTCTTCCACAAGATCTTTGCCACACATCATGGGATCATTGTGTTCTTGTAGTCTTCTACGAGCAAAATCCACAGCGTTTTGGCTCCTAAACACGTCCCACAGGCCGTCACAGCCAATGATAAGGAACTCGTCTTCTTCTGTTAGCCTCGTGCTCATAAATTCGGGTTCTGAACTAAGCGGGCCACCATCTTGATGTTTTAATCCTTCCATATGCCAATCTCCTAAAGCACGAGAGACATTTAGTTGTCCGTTGAGATAACCATCATAAACGTAGCCTCCAGAAGCTTCTATACGCATTCTCTCGTTGATGCAAACAGGTTTATGATCTCTTGACATCTCAATTGCTTTACCCCTACGACAAAGTACTGCCCGGCAATCTCCAGCATTTGCCACAACCAGTGAGCTGCCTCCATTTAATGGACAAAATAATAATTATCCACAATGTTCTATAGTTTAAATGCAGGCACAAGGATTTTTGCAAATAAAATTACTTGCAACAGTACTAACTATTGTTTGAAAATCGAAATGTTCCTGAATGTGAACTACCAAGTCTCACAACATTATACCCTCCACTGCCTACACCCTTCCTCACATACGTATGCCCGCGTGGGTATCAAGTCTTGATAAGTTATCAATCCATTTTCAACATAGCATTCAAGATTAGACCCATCACCCATGTAAGGCAGTAGCCTGAGTAGAATGAGGGTATAAAATCCACAAAAGCAGAAGCATCGCCAAGTTCCGTCAACTTACAGTTGTTTAATGCAAGACTACATGTTCAACGGTTGAAAAATGCCGAGAATAATAAGTGAATTCAGACACCTTATAATATGAATATCTGAAACTCAATTTCATCACCTATAGCAGACAAATATTCTCCAACTCGGAAACACTTCCACTGTAATAAAAATTATACTCTCAAGAATTGAAAGATTAATTTCCATGAAAATTGAAACCATATCTAGGACTACAATTAGATCAGTATATCCTCAACTCAGCCAGCCCAACCTGACAAAGTTGGACCAGTCTAATACAATTATCAGCTGAGTTGAGCTTGAGCTGGAATATATTGCTTTCGCGTTATCAGAATTTAAGTTGAACTTAGCTTCGAAGGGTTCGGCCACATTTAAAACCCGGCCTGATGACTAGCTCATCCAGAGCCCAAGAAATGAAGACTTGTTTGAATGGATATACGATAAACTAGATTCTTATTTGTCCATCGTCATGACATTTGAAATTTCTGTTCAATTTTACTTTTTTTTTTAATTTACAAAACGAGTGTATGGATATGAATTTATAATTTTATCTGATTTAACGATTTCATGAATTGACATATGATAAATCATTGTATTTGGAGGTCTGGGCTCAGCAAGAGACCCAGATAGTTTAGTGAGGTAAGTATGAGTTGCACAGTTGTGAGCTTTATAGGATTGAGCTTATGCCAAAGGTATTAATTTTTAAAATTGTGTGAGCTAAAGCTCACCAAAAACAGCCTTCCTTGGTCCAATTTACAGGCCTAACCAAACAAG
Source organism: Haberlea rhodopensis (assembly GCA_907163345.1). Taxonomy (NCBI): domain Eukaryota; kingdom Viridiplantae; phylum Streptophyta; class Magnoliopsida; order Lamiales; family Gesneriaceae; genus Haberlea; species Haberlea rhodopensis. The sequence goes on from CAJQUN010000030.1 coordinate 4,124,054, forward strand.
TGTGGTAGCGGGTAGCCTACTTTCAAAAACTAAATAATGGACCCAATCTACTAAAACAAATACCACTACCAACTTTTCTCAAAGCTGAAGAGTTCTCAAAGCTGCCCCCACCTTAGTTTTCATTCTTTCTGTTGTCTCTTAATGACTTAAATCACAAATGTTAAAACAAGTTGTTTGCACTTTTTAATTAAAAACCAGTCTATAATGTTGTCCAAGAATCGCAAGAAGTCTAACCTTCCGGTGACAACAGCTGTCAAAGCAGTGGTGCCGGAAGCAAGATCAGCATCCAAAGTGCATGCCTCAGCAAAAGCAGCATCTGTCTGCAGAAAAGCTGATGCAATGACACGCTCAATCTCTTGAGGAAAATCATCATCCTCGACAATGAATCTTGGCAAATGGTAGCACGCAAAGTCAGCAGCATGTTTTCCTCCATGCCCATCAAAAACCTGATCCAAAAAACAATGAATTAGTTATGAGTTGCATTCTTTTAGTATTAAAGAACAAATTTAAACGGAAAAAAACAATTTTCAGTTCTACAACTATCATTATCAAAACCATACACCCGCGAATCACATTAGCAACGGAAACAGTAAACTAAAAACCATTTACTTACCTGTGTACTACAAAATCCCAAAAACATCAATAACACGTCAATCCATAATTGCGATGGATTGCACACCAGAATAGGTAAGAAAATGCGAAGCACATTAGGTGCTAGAGTCGAAGAATTACCCCATAAAATGCACTGGGCCTTTCATTGTCATCATTTTGCCCATAATCATTCATAACATTTTCTGCACAGACATACACATCCTCCATGGTCGAACGAGAACCAATGTCAGCCCACGCACCAGAGCGAAGTAAGGGAATAAATTCAGTCTTGATATCTTCTCCATTCAATCTCTGTTCAATTGCAATATCTGAGGACCTGGTTTCAACCTGCCAAAGCTCTGGTCAAAAAGTATCCTCCAGGCAATGTAGAAATTCATGCATATAAGTCAGAACTAACTTCATGGAGCGTATATTTAATACAAGATAATAAACTAACTGATCTCAGATGCGCTGAACGCTAAAATAAATAGCATACCAAATAGAGAGATACAGAGGTTATCAAGGTTAAGCAAGAACGGGTCATATGCCTTTTGACCCAGTGGCACATATAGTCTCAATTTGGGAAAAGATCCCAAGTTCGAGACCAGTGTAAATCCCCACCCCACAAAAAAAAAAGGTCAAGCAAGAATGGCACTGCTACTAGAGAATGCGGTCAGTTCAAATAGCCAAGGAGTCACATCTATTAACAACAGCGAACAACACATAATTACTTTCACGTGAATTCTAAAGATTCTTTTCAAATTCCATGAGCAGAAAGAATTACTTCGACAACATTCTCCAATATCAGGTTGGCAGGAAAAATTTTATATGTAATTATTATGATGTTTATAATATTCAACAACTGAAAATTTATGGGTAACAGTACAGATTTGCAACCATATTAGCCTTTATCTGTAATTCTGTATAAATACAACTACGCTAACAATATTTCCTTGTCTTTACCTTCTTCTAATTGACATCAAGTGACACATTTACGCACTCTAATTTGGCTTTACAACTACATTTCTGCTGTTTTCTGTTCTTTTCTTCTTTCCTCAAAACAAATCATTCAGCTCTAAGATACGCCATTTTATATCCTATCCATCTCTAATCCCCAGTAAATATAAAAAGTTACGATTAGCAACCCTCTTCCTCTACACCAGAAACGCAATAACTCTAATAATCAGGGGACAAAGTGTAGTTCAATTTTATGACTTTCCTTTATCAATCCTAACAAAATTTTAAACAAGCGCAACTAACTACCAACCATCCTAAACAATCACACATTTATTCAATTCAGATGCGGTATGTGAATCTAACCGTTATGAACAACAATAAAAGAGTAATCTGGGGGTATGAAGAACATACATATCCAATGCTGAAAATTAATGCATAAAACACAGAGGATGAACTTACCAAAGAGGGATGTCGAACGAGAGACTTTGCACACGAAGACGGCGAGGCAACTGAGCTCAAACAGTGTCGGTACGAAGAACCGGCGCCAAAGGTGTTGGGAATAGGCGGCCGTCCACCCCCAGAGCCGCCATTCTCTCTACTACCACTGGCATTGTCGTTAACCACTTTACTGCCGTCCATTACAAATCTCAACCATCACTAAAAACTGAAACAAAATAGACAATTCCAATTCAATGGAGAAGAAGATTCGGAGGCTTCAGGTGAATTGATAGCTTAGTCTGGGGATTAGGGTTTGCAAATGAAACAGTTGGTAGATAGATACAGATCTGTGCATGTATAGAAAGCGGAGATCTTCAACAGAGAGAGAGAGACGATGCGTTGAAATTCGGTTCAGTTTTTATTGAGGAAATCTGCCGTTTCCGTAGTTTGTCGAGTCGCTATATACTGTTGTGGATCTTTGAAACGTCATCGTTTGTTTGTTGCGATTGACATCTGTAGGTTACGTGTTGCGTTAATTCTTTGAGGAAAAAAAAAGATTGCCAGTTTTATTATTTTTGTTATTGCTACTCTAAAAATAAATAGGTAAAAACATAAGAATAAAAGAAGATTATGAGAAATCTTTCAAATATTTTTATTTGTGTGTTGATAATTTGTAATAATTTGAAGTTCGTTAATCTGACTCAATATTTTTGCTCAAAAACAACTTTTTCCAATTCAATCAAAAGCAACATAAAATATTTTGAATAAGCAATTGCAAACTCATCCATAGTCGAGAAAAAGAATATCCAATTCTCTTATCAAATATATATATATATAAATATATATATAAATATATATATATATATATACACACACCTTATTCTAATAATTTGTTTTATAAAAAATATCCCATTCAAAAATTAGTGATTTAAGTCAATATTTTCCATTATTTGATTAATTTAAAATTTGTTTTTATAAAAAATTCTTAAACTAATCTAATTGATTTTAAACGAACCTCAAATTAGTTTAACCGAAATATTCATTATAATTTAATCAAATGAAAAATATTTCGTTCTTACTTTAAAATTTTTTGATTACTTTATTATTGAAATAATTTAATAAATAGATGTTGTTGATGGTTGGAGAGGGGATCTAAATTTTCTCCATACCTTAATTGTCTCTATCCGCAACAAATTTATTGCCAAAACATTTATTAAATTAAAAAAAAAAGTACTAATAAGATGGGTCTGTGAAATAGCAAGAAAGTTTTATACACTTTCGATATCATTCAAAATATAAATAAAAGACTTTTGGCATATATATATATATATATATATATATATATATATATATATATATATATATATATATATATATATATATATCTTGTCCGACTAATCCTAGAAATGACGGCCTTCCCTCTTTGGTTCGTCCATTAGATAAATCTAAACACGGTCATATTGGGGAATCCAGAAATTTTATCGAGAGTGTTAAAATTTAATTTGGTGAAAAACTATTTCATAAAAATTTTACCAACTATATTAAATTTTATAATTTTTTTTGCCAATTTTATGGTTAAAAATTAGTTTAGTAAAATTCTAAGCATAAATTCAATAAATATTATTTTCATAAATATTTTACCTGCTATATTAAATTAAAACAATCCAAATTTATTTACTTTTATTTATAAATTTTGAATAAATCGATTAGGTTTAGTTCTTGTAATTATTAAATTTAATTTTAATTGATAAAAAGTTTAATTTGTAAAGTAATATTCAATTTATTAAAAATCAAGTAAAAAAATTTATTACACCACCAAGCCATTGGACTGAAATTTGCAGAGCTTCTAGTAAAATGTATATAATAACAAATTTATATGTCCCACTCAAATACAAGTAGGGGTGTATTGATTATAGATTTTTATTAACTTTTAATATTTTTGTGGAGTATATAAAAGTCTGGATTGAATACTTTTAGACTTTTAAACTCAATCCAGACTTTTATATACTCCACAAAAATCTAGTGGTATTCAAAACAGACTTTCGTAGAGTTTTTAAAAGTCATGTGATATTCAAACTTGACTTTATAGAACTCTATAAAAGTCTATAGATATCCAAAATCTTATAGACTTTTAATGACTTCTGTTGAAATCTTTAGGTACAAAATTTGATGCCCCATCCCAAAAAAGTTAAAAATTCTCCACCACTCATAGTAAAGATTTGGAATGACTTTTACTTCATAATTACCATCATTTCTCTTTATGTTTATTTCATTTTCGACACGATCACCTCCTCATTGGCTTTTCCTCCCCTGTTTTCTGCATATACCATTTCTTTAATTCCTAATGTTAAAAGATGCAATAAAGAAACGTGGAATTATAGTGATTACCGAAAGAATATTCATTTATTATTATTTTCACATCTTATTTTTTAATCTAATATAATACTAATATTTGCACAGGTATTTTGATAAAATAACAAGTTAACGTGCTCAATTTTATATTAGATGATATATTTTTAAAACGATTGTATAGGTGTATCTATAAACAATTATAATAAGTAATTTTTTTCTAAAACAAAAGGTATTTATAACAATATAAATTATCATGTTTAATTTAAAAACTAGGTTTAATAATTTTTATAGTAGTCAAATATCATCAAAAAATATTTTATGTTTATAAAATTTTATTTAATAAGAAACTTTTGTTTTATTACACAAAATTATAGATTACAATTATATAGCAACAACTGAATCCTCAAAGTTGTCATCTTGAAGATGCAAAAAAGTTGTTCAATATTTGCTATGCAAAATAATTAAATAACGATTTTTCACGATTTTGGCTGTTAAATAATTAAAATTTGTTTACATTAATAGTAAAAGAAAATATTATAAGTTGAAGAAGCTATTTATGTTCAATTGTTAGTTCAAATAAACCAATTATAAGCTATAAAATCTATAAAGTCTATAAATTTTTTTTTATAATTCCGTGTAATTATATAAAAGTTATTAGAAATCTATCAATTTCACAAAAGTCGTCATTTAAAAAAAAGTTATTAAAAGTCGATAAAATCCTTAGAAATCTATTGAAAAGGTCTACGAATACTCTATACAAAAGATCTTTTTATAACTCCATGAAATTCTATAAAAGTCAATAGAAATCTATCAACTCCATAAAAGTCTTATCATTTAAAAAAATCAATAAAAATCTAGATTAAATACAATCATGTAGATTCGCTCATGTGATCATGGCCTTTGTATATTTTGAGCTGATAGTCATTTAGTTTTCCATGCATAGGTCCCTCAGGTCGCCACTTGTGACCCTCGTATAATTCTCTAAATATTTTATCATTATGTCATGCTCGTGGTGACTTGTTACTAATTTATTAAGCAATGTAGGCTTTGAAAAATGAAAAACAAAGTAAAGCAAAAACAAATTGTCCTTCTCATGCTGATATTTCAATATTCCATTCTTCCTACTGTATCGGAAAAGGTTCGATTTTTAATTCCAATTTAATTTATTTTTAAATTTTAGATTGAAACTTTTGAATTAATTTATTCTATAATATTAGATTAATAATCAATTAATTAAACTAATAGATGAATTAAAAATTTTGATAATTTAACTAATGAATATGATTTCTTTATAAAAAAAAACCAAGATATTATTAATTTTAACCTTTTTTAGTCAATTGTTTGAACTTAAATTTAATATTGTAGCGGTTGCTCCAAACGAACACGTAACTTTTTGGATTTTATCAAAAGATATTAATTAATTAAGGTTGGAAGAAGTACACGGGAAGTAATTATTTTACTATATTTTATTCTATACACGGATTAGGAAGGTTCACGCAGCGTACGTTTAATTTGTTAGCACAATTTTTTTCTCACTAAGATAAGGAAATACAGCTATTGACACAAATTCAAAATTTTAGACCTCAAGCACTGCGAGAATGTTCGATTAATTTGTTAGAGGCATCCTTTAATATTAAACTTTCTTTTTTCAATGATAGAAATAGAGAGAATCAAGTCGAATCGGACACGTGAGCCAGATTTCTCCAAAGTTTCTATAGGTCAAAATCCTATTTATCCCCTTCAACTCCAAGTATTTGCGTATAACTTCGAGTCATGTGCATTGTTAAACATATGTTGTATGTGACCAAACTAACGTAAGCGATTTTCTTACATCTTCTATTATGTACAAGCTATACATACTTCAACTTGATTATCTCCGTTCCTTATTTTATCTTTTCTGTTTTTTTTTTAAACTATTATTATTTTGTTGCAACAAAAACTTACTGGTAATTTTGTGAAATTTAGGTTGTGTTTAAAAACGCTTATTCAAAATATTTTTATGTTATTTTTGTTTAAAGTTAAAAAAATTTACTTTTAAGTAAAATCATTGTTTGTTTGCTCTTAAAATGAAAAAAAATGTTAATAAACGTAAAATAATTACAAAACTATCATTGTTCAACTTAAAATAGTCTCTTCTGCTTTTAATTGCTTTTTTTCAGTAATCAAATAATGACCGAGTTTTTAACCGATTAATTAACGCTTACCCGGATTGCTTAGGGAAGAAAGCGTGTTTGCTAGATGGATTAAATAAATACTCAATAATTATCAACATACGCGTGGTATCCACGTAACAATTTTGAGTCGGTCTATTGTGATGTGCCCAATATCTCACTATAAAGACATCAATCTTTCCGACTTGAAGACATTTACTACTCTTGACATTTAGCACTTCAATAAGGTAACTTCATTATTTTATTTTCATTGATACAGAGTATTATGTAGGAAATTTTGGTGCACACACATATATGCTTGTAATCTTGTTGGTTCACGCATTTCGGGTATGATGTTTATTCGCAGGAATTCTTCGTTGTAACCGATGGGGAAGAAAAATGACATGAACAAATCGAGGCAAACATTGCATACTCTGTCTTTAAGAAAGTTTTGCTTCGATCACGGTGTGTATGGAATATAACATCCCTTAATATACAACGATTTATGTTTATGATAATTGCACGACAAATCCTAGTAGATTGTTCTGATGTGTATAATGTGGTGAAGGGAAAGGGATATATTTGACGACGTCAATATATTGGGGCTGTTGATGTTATCTGATTTCAGCATCGAATTTCCCGTGAAGCTAGTGGAGTGGATATGATGAATGATAATGAAGACCAGATGATTGGAGTGCCACATGGTCGAAAAGCATGAGGCAATCGCAACATCAAAGCTAAAAATATATCGGTATTGAGCATCACAATATTTCATACGTTGTAGGTGTGTTTACAACACAACACAACAATTTAATTAATATTGTTTCCATGCAATTTTTTAATAAATTGATTTTAAGTAGCTTATTCGAATGGGCACTCATAATTCATGTTGTAGAAATATATTGAATGGTATGTGTTAATTATAATTTTAAATGTGTAATTCTTAGTTGAAGATTTCTTAATTTTTTCAGGTAAAAAGCATGTTTGACCCTTGTGTTATATCGAAAATGCATGAAACTCCCATGTGTTAAATAACATAGACCCAAAAACTATTATATTTGTTTAAACCCGGCAAGAAACTCCATTGTATTAATAAAATAGGCCAAAAAACTCTATATTTTATTAAACCCGTACGAAACCCTCCGTGCTCATAAATATAGTCTACAAAACCCTTATATTTTCTTAACCCATGCAAGAAACTCACCCGTCTTAAAAGAAATAGGCAAAAAAAACCCCTCTATTTTATTTAAATCCTAAAAATCCTCAACGAAGCCCCTCCTTTTTACAAACTAACATATTTTATTTAATTTTGTTAACATATTTTATTTAATCTCGTTAGTTATATATAAACATATATTCATAAAACCTATATATAGTTTATGTATAACTTGTTTTTTTTTAAAACAAGTTTGTAAAGGAGATGATCGATTGTTTACCAAAAACATCTTCGCAAAGTCGTAAGACCATGTATGGGGGCTGACGTCTGCCCAGTGCCGGAAGGTCAAGGAAATTGGTGACATGATAACAGGGGAGGTTAGTGTAGGATTTAAGAAAATAAAATGTTTTTTTACCTATTTTCTAACACATTGAGTTTTGTGTATGATTTAAGAAAATGATGGATTTTGTACCTATCTATTAATACAAGGAAGTTTGTGCAGGGCTTAAGAAGATATAATGGTTTTTGGCCATATTTTTTTAAAACATGGGGATTTCGTGCATTTTCGTCATTACATATGAGAACCAACTGAATGATCGTGAAAACGGAGCTTCCGAAGTTCGAGTTTCAGCAATCACCATTATCTCATTTCCGCGGCCTCTAACACATGGTTATCGAGCTTTCGTGAAATTTACCAATTTTTTCCCAAAATATATTATACCCTTTTATACTTCAAAAATATTAAATTTTCTTAATTCATTGCCCAGCCAAATTTCAAACACCATCGTCCCAGGGGTTTTTTTTAAAACTAATTTGTAAAACAATTTATATTTCAAAAATACATCGAAACACAAAAGATCACAAAACTACTCTAAACCGCCCTCGGAGAGGGCGGCTACTCAACGTTGAGTAGCCGCTCACCAAGGAGGCGGCTACTCAACTTTGAGTAGCCGCTCCCTTGGGAGGCGGCTACTCATTAGTGAGTAGCCGCTCACTGGTGAAGCGGCTGCTCACCGGTGTATTGGTTGGTATCGGTTGGTTGGTTGTCGTCTACCCCCATTTATGTCTCTTCACCCATTCCTTTATGTCTCTTCACCCACCATGCCCGTGTTTTGGTTGATTGTCGCATACCCATCACGTCTCTTCCAATCTCCTGTTTTCTCTTTTCACAGTCAACTTATACGTCTCTTCCCACCTTCTTCTCTTTTCTTACAATTTTCTTTTGTTTATATCCCACCTTCTTCTCTGTTATTACAATTTGCGTTTGTGTATATTATATTTTTACCGACAAAAATTAATCATATTATATATAAAATGTTTCCGGTGAACCTTTACAAAAATTAGTATTCGAAATATGTATAAATAATACGAACATAAAATGTTTTCGACACACAATTCTTCAAACCAATTTCCTCTTCCTTCCGTTTTTCTCTTCAATTTTTTCGGTGCATCAAAAGTTTGAATCAAAATATTTCTTAGTTTGTTCAAAATGGATTCGATTTCCATGATGCTATATTTTGGTGGTAATACTATTATTGGAAACGGATCGGTTGAATATAGCATTCCACCAGTCAGACCGATTAGAATTTCTCGTTCTATTATTTTATTTGATTTGATTCAACTAGCACATAGAAAGTTAAACATCAACCCAACGATGTTTAATATCAAATTGTCAACCAAATATGCATTCATGGAGAAATCTTCTTGGAATGAAATACCAATCGATATTGTAGATGATGATGTTCTACAATTTATAATGGAATGTCCCAATATGCAGCATTTGTACGTCGATATAGAGGCAATTAATCATGATTTTGATCTTCAAGGGCCAGAATCAAATCTTCCATATATCACTGAAGGATTGAGCAATATGGTGGTCCATGATCAACCTTCTACTTCAAGCGATCGAGATGTTGAGCAACAAAATTATCCTTATTTCGAGCATGGAAGTGGACCTTGGGATCAATATATAACCGCATCTTCTGAAGAAAATCCTACATATTGGCCAATATGTTTGATGCCACAATGGAGGCAATCAAAAACAAAAATATTCTGGCATATAGATATTTGGCAGGAATTTCAAAGGAGAAATGGACTTTAGCCCACGATGGAGGTTGGCGGCGTGGGGTAATGACTACTAATATGTCAGAATGCTTAAATGGTGTGTTGAAGGGTGCTCGAAGACTACCTATTTCCGCGATAGTACAATTGACCCTTCAAAGGTGCGTTCAATACTTTATTCAACGTGTCACCAAAACTCAACGTATGATTCACAACAATCAGCCCTGGCCCGATCATGCATATCAAAATATGAACAATGGTCAAGAAAATCAATTGAGCATCGTGTTACCCGATATGATGTACGTGATCAAACTGCTTCGGTTGCGACCGGTGGAAGACCAGGTCGAGGGCAACATGTTCAAGTTGTAAGAATATCAACAAATGAGTGTTCCTGTGGTAAACGGACGATTTTTGGAATTCCATGTTCCCATGCTATTTGTACTGCCAAATATCATTCGTTGGATCCTACCACACTTATTCAACCATGGTATAGCATGTCTCAATACTCAGCAACCTACATGGGATTATGGTATGTGTGATAAGTGTATTTTATACACTTATATTTCTTCTTATTTTATTACATGTTTTGTGGACTAAAAGGGTGAAAATGACGGAAGGAACGGATGAATTGAAGCCAAAAATTTACATTATCAATCATGGCAACAGGCGTAAAGACGCCTACTTTGAGGCGTAACTACGCCTAGCTCACGGCAATTGAGCTTCTGAAGGAATTCAACAGGCGTAATTACGCCTACTATGAGGCGTAATTACGCCTAGCTCACGGCAATTTGTATTCTGAAGGAATTCAAGAGGCGTAATTACGCCTACTTTGAGGCGGCTACTCCATATTATTCGATATGTGTGGCTATTAATCCATACAAACCATACTCATACCAATCCAAACCCACTTTACTCCATTTAATTGATATCTACTTCATACCAATCAAAATCCAACTACATAATTTAATTGATTCCTACTCTATTAATTGATACCAATGAAATCCATCTTCTACGCATCACATTGGGAGAAAAAGCATCTAATTAAGATATGTCCACATCCTTCTGACTGGATTTGATGCGTAATCCTCATCCCATTTCAATTAATTAATGAAAAAATTAAATTAAATTCTTATCTCAACAGATTGACTGGACAAATTCAATATAAAAGTATATAAAACCTTGATTTTCAGCTTGCACTCTCATGGAATCAAACCTGTATTTGAAATCAAATGGCCGATAAAAATAGTAACCAGTAGAGTTGGATCCCTATACCATGTTTAATCTATCCATTTCATTCTGTTGCGAGTACCCTTTTGTCCAAAAAACATTCTATTTTCCCTGCAATTTCATCCACACATGGAGAAATTTTTTGTTCACATAACTGAGTTTGATAACCAGACGAATCAGGAGTTCGAGTTCGAGGTCGAAAATGGGTATTTTCATCTCCGGGCCTTGGGACCCGGCAAGAAACGACAGATCAAATTATGGGAAGTGCTTCGGGGCTGCCGCAAGAACGGCAATCCAAAATGGAAGATACGCTTCTTTATGTATAAGAAGTTTTCCGGAGTGGAAATTAATGCGGCGCAATTGTTATATTATGCCAGAATTACTATTAAACTCGAAAGGATCGGAGAGGATTTATATTTACCTTACTTGGAGGCTACCCTGGAAAAGCACTATTGTGACCACTGGCTCCGTCTCAAGTTGTTTTTTCCCTCGTGATTGTATATGTCTTGTATTTTTGTCTTATGATATTATCGAAACAATTATTATGGATGCACGAGCAATTCCTATATTAGATTTATAGAAATTACTATGACAATAATAATCACTTTGGTAATAATAGTTCCCAATATTTTTGTAATAATAAATGACTTTGAATTGAGGTATCCAACCAAATCATGGGCCACAAATTTGAGGTATCCAACCAAAAAGTACCTCAAATATTATACTATTGTCAATACATTATAGTAGGGGTGAGAATCGGGACGGGTTTTGGGGAATCGGGATATTTGGGTTCGGGTAATCGGGATTACTAAAGGCATACCCGAACCCGAACCCGAATATGTCGGGTACCCGAAATTCGGGTTTCGGGTACCCGAAATTCGGGTACCCGAACCTTGAATTTTTATTTTTTTTTTAATTTTTTTAAAGAAACGCTCTTTAAATTTAAACCAAAAAAAAAATATTTTTTATTTTTAAAAGAAAATCGGGTTCGGGTACCTGAACCCGAACAATTTTTCTCTCAAACCCCTACCCGAATCCCGTCCCGAACCCGCCACTACCCGATCGGGTAATACCCGATTATCCCGACCCGATCGAAAAATACACGATCGGGTCCGGTCGGGACCCGAATTCCCGAACCCGTTTCCCACCCCTACATTATAGATTCTTAATTTTGAATCACAAAAGTAATTTTGCTTACATAGACCCAAAAATATATTGTACTCAGTGTTGTGGAAGTTCCACCACCGCAGCAAGTGGTTGTTCCAGTTGCAAACCAGAGGTTACCTCAAAGGTAGGGTTATAAAGCAAATGTTATATCATATAATATTGCTACGACAATAACGTTTTTCTAAATTGTTTGGTGAATTGTATTGCATTAAAGTTGGGTGGAGTTATTTAATAAAGTATATAGTGTACGAACAGCAATTTTTATACCTTTCCAGCAGTTTCCATGTTCGAAACAGGTTAATGGTAGAAGCTCCGCCGCAACCTGGGCTGGTGGCTAATCTTTGCTTCCCGCAGAGGTAGTAAAATATATTTAAATCAAAAATTTGGTTTTAATTGTTCTGGGAAGAACATGGCATTGGTTCATTTCATAATTGTCAAGAGAATAATTAGATGAAATTAAATAAAATTTCTCTTAATATCAATTATCAGAAGCCGGTCGATTGTTGAACTGCCAGCGGATGAAAGAAAAATAAATGTTAGTTCTCTGCCTGCTGCTTCCCAGCCGGAGGAATCTATTCCGGCGCTGCCAGAGCAGGCGGATAGAAGAATCGTTTCTTCTCTTCCGGCTGCGCTTCAGCCTAAGGAACAGGGTCCGCCGAAGAGAGAGAGAATTAAACGGCGGCTGGACAGGGGTGGTTCTGTTGAAAACCTTGAGAGAGATTTGGGTGGCGGCACACAGAATTTAAGGGTGCAGCCACAGCATAAAGAAGGTGATGATCTGCACAGGTCAATCAAGTATCAAGACATGGAGAAAACTGTTCGTCTTCTGCTACTGTTTCTTTCTTTTATTTGTGTGCTGCTTTTTAAATTTCTGGTTTAAATGTAAAGTTGTAGGATCTGTGTTACAGCTGATTAAGGTTTGGTCAGATTTAGAGGTTCTGTTCAGCAGTTTCTTGGATATTATTGTGTTGTGGAATACTGGGTCATTGTGTTGTTTTTTAGTGTATTTGTACTGAATGAAATGTTCCTCATATTCTATATATTGTTCCAGCACTCCATGAATACAATCCTGAACAATACTAATTCAAACAAAATTATAAATAACAACTCGCCAATCTTTAATCGTAGTGTCTGGGTCGTTGTCTATATTACAGATCTGTTTTTGTGGTTGGTTTTCGTTGGTGTTAGTTGTGTTTTTTTGTCTCGGCTGATTATTAGTTGTAATTCTCATTTTTTTAATTTAATATGATCCTATTGCTGCTAAAATTATATATCTATACTATATTATAATGTTTAAACCCCTTATAAAAACTAACTTGGTATGGCCATTTTTACATTCCAAAACTACCCTCATTTTCTTTTTAAAATTACCAATATCTAATTACACCCATGCCCTTACCAATCTAAAACTTACCATCACACTTGATATCTATGTACCAATCAATTTACATTATGGCATTTACAATCATACAAATTACCATCATACATATCATACAAATTATCATATTATCCTAAATATTTTATTAAATTCCAAAAAATTAAATATAAAATACTGTATAATCATTTTATAATTTAAATTAAAAAAAAGCTAAAACAATAAAAAACGACGTTACAAATCACAACAATTTACAAAAAAAAATGTATATGCACGCAAGACGTGCAGAATGAGACTAGTATAAATAAAGTTCTTTTACCAAAATTCTCTTGATTGACATGAAGATTTTTAGTATAAGCAAAGTCTTTTTTAATATTTCATCTTAAATTTGGAATTGAAATACCAACAGAAATTAATGAATATTTGTAAAACAGAAATTTTATTTACCGAAATTACAAAAAATCCAGACATGTTAAAATAGAATATGGAAAAATTTAAATTTTGTCGAATTAATTAAATTAAATAGAAAATGCGCGCCTCCAGCTATGTGAAAATAAAGCGGAACCATACTGTTTCCCCTCAGAAGTTTGATTGTTGTTTTTAGGACTTGTCGCGAAATGTCAAACCAGAACTTAAACACAATTCTGGGGTGAAATAACGGCTTGAATAGTAAAAACTTAGATGGACTTGGTGGGGGTATGCAGGTTTATTTCCTCTCTACGTCCACCATTTCCACCGTCATCACCAGCCGACGTCTTCACAAGCCGTTGTTGCCGCCGTCTTCACTGGCCGCACAACCTTTACGTGTGAATGTGTGTGTGTGTGTATAATGTGTGCGTATGTGCATGTGTATGTATATATATATACACACACACAATATTTGTTGTTTTTTGAGGTTTTTTAGTTATGATTTATTGTGTCTGTGCTTGTTTGCTCATTTCCAAAAGCCTAACAGCAATATATTGTAACGAAGAAGATGACCCAGAGAAAAAGTAATTGGTGTACGAAATGGTGCACAAAAATTATAAAAAGTAACTGGTGCACGAAAATATAACCTTTGTGCACGAAAATATAACACTAATGCATGAAAATATAACACTGGTGCATGTACTTGTGTTAATTAACTGATGCACAAAATTTACAAAAAAACTAGTGCACGAAATACAATAACTGCTGCACGAAATTAAATGGTTCATGCACCACTTATGTAAGGACCCTAATCCTTAAGTGCGGAAATAAGGCATAATAGAGCTAATATAATGATCAGAGTGAGAAAAGAACATGTTGAGTCTATGAGCTTAAGCATTACATGCCATAATAATAAGGACTTCCAAAAAGAATGGATTAATTACATTCCTCATCAATGAATGCTATCAACTAGTTTTACACTACTCCTAGAGTAGACACTAGACAAAATCATCATGTCCTTTAATCCTCAAAAGAATGCTTCACAAGCTCACCACCTCAACCCGTTCAAAGCTTGCTATCATACCAAAAAGGTACCTACAAGGACAACCCCCAAACATGAGCAATAATAATCATTCATATTCAACACAATATGAAGATAAAGCGTAAATGCATAATCAATATAAAACACTTCCTGTTTTCCATGCATTTCAAACGCTTCCCGTTTGGTTGTCCCTGTACAATAACTCATGAGTATAATCAACAGATTATTTTTAATGGCCAAAACATGTCATGACATCATATACCATCTCAACTGTACCAAATATTGGTCACCATTCCCTAGTCTGTCCATCACAGTGTATTTTAATGCCCCTCGCTTATTTTCATATGGGCGGCATAGGATAACCTCGCTACAATGGACATGCGGTACTCCCACCCCTCGCTTCACAGAGAGCGGCAAATACCCTTTCCTCGCCCCATATGACAACCACGCTCAAATGTGACATGCGGCGCTCCCACCCCTCGCTTCACATTTAGCGGAACCAAAACAAATAGCGGCAAGCATTAAAATCATCAAAGGATGACCACGACTCATGGGATGTGCATCCAATAATCATCATATGCATCTATCATCAATATGCATAAATTACCATGTATATGCATCCACAATGCAATACCACATATGGCATAAATCAACATGTATATGCATCCACAATGCAATACCACATATATACCCGCATCCACAATGCATAATCAATGAGTATATAAAATACATGTTACCGTTGGGTGCCCGTACGTCCACTACGTACCTTTCCAAAAGTGGAATTGGTCCGGCTTCAATTCCTCGGTTGTGTTGCTACCTGGGATGGTTCTACACAATCACACAACCCCATATTAGAAGCCAAATAATAGCCAAATACCAAAAATTTGACAAAATAAACCATTTTCCAAAATTCCACAGGCGGCGATCGATCGCTTCCCATAGGCGATCGATCGCCTCAAAATTTACACAGCGGCGATCGGTCGCCCCAAACATGGCGATCGATCGCCATTCCTTTGAAAAACCTACTGCCTCTCGGCGATCGGTCGCCTCATAACAGGCGATCGATCGCCTAACCCGAAATTTTGGTACTGCCTTGCGGCGATCGATCGCCCCATTTCAGGCGGTCGATCGCCTCGCACAGACTCGAGATTTTTCACCATTTTTGCATACCAAAACCTTCCAATCCATCCCAATACTCAAACCAACCAACCAACAACATAAATATCAACATGAACCACCAAAACATACTTCAAAACAAGTATAAATCCAACCTTTAAACAAACCCACAACAACCCAACAAAACTCATTTAAAAACCATTCAAAATCAAACCAAACTCAAACAAAACCTTACAAAATTAAAGCATGAGGTACCCATACCTCTTGGGGACCTCAAATCACCCAATATGCTCCACAAATCAAGATTTTTGAAAGGTTTCTCCTCAACCCTAGGCTTGAGCTCGAAAATTGGGAGAAGGGAAAGGGTTTGTGGGTTTTGATTTGGTAAAGTGAAAGTGATTTGGTAAAGTGGGGTTGGGGATAAAAGGGGATTGGGTTAATTTAATTAAAAGCATACCAAAATAATTCCATGGTGTATAAAACACCCCAATATGATATTTTTCAAAGCATTCACTCATAATGCACCAAATATCAATTAACACATGATTCCTCATAAATTGCTAACCAAGGCAAATAAATCATGCTTCCATAATATTTACCCAACATGCACCACAAGCACCCTGAAATGCAACCCCGGGTCATCCTATCTACATGACCATGCATTTCCATAAGGTAGATAAATAAATAAATCCAATGCATAATTAATTACCACATAATTAATCATATAAGCACAATTATTGCCCAAATGCAATTAACCATTTCGGGGATGTCACAATACTCCCCTACTTATAAGATTTCGTCCTCGAAATCACATGCACTTACCCCAACAGAAACTAAACATAAACTCATACCAGAGAATAGTTCCGGGTAGTGCTGCACCATATGCTGCTCCGTCTCCCACGTAGCCTCCTCGACACCCCTGCGATCCCACTGAACTTTGATCATCGGTATCACTTTGTTCCAAAGTCTACGGTCTGCTCTGTCCAGAATTCTAACAGGCCGTTCCACATAAGGCACATCGGATTCCAACTGAACTTCGGAAGGCTGTAACACGTGAGACGGATCCGGCTCATACCTTCGCAGCATCGATACATGAAACACATCATGTATCCCAGATAAAGAAGGCGGCAAAGCCAGTCGGTAAGCTAAGGTGCCGATGCACTGTAAGATCTCGTACGGTCCAACATACCTCGGAGACAGTTTCCTGCGCATCCCAAATCGCACAACGCCTCTGAAAGGCGAGATCTTCAAAAAGACCTTATCTCCCAACTGAAACTCCAACGGTCTCCGCCGTTTATTCGCATAAGCTGCCTGTCTGTCTTGGGCCGCTTTCATTCTCTGCCTTATAATCTTTATCTTCTCTTCCATTTCCCGGATCAACTCAGGTCCTCCGACTGGTCTACTGTCCAAATCATCCCAACATAAGGGTGATCTACATCGTCTGCCATAAAGAGCTTCAAACGGAGCCATCTGAATACTCGCCTGGTAGCTATTGTTATACGAAAACTCTACCAAAGGCACTGACTCCTGCCAAGAGGCATCGAACTCCAAAACACAAGCTCTTAACATGTCCTCGAGCGTCTGAATAGTGCGCTCGGTCTGACCATCCGTCTGAGGATGATAAGCAGTACTCAATCTGACTTCAGTTCCCAAGGCTGACTGAAGACCTTCCCAGAAATGAGATGTGAATCGCGGATCTCGATCTGACACTATCGAAACGGGGATCCCATGCAATCTCACCACATCTCTAATATACAACTGCGCCATCCTCAAAAATGTGAAAGTCATGCTATAGGGGATAAAATGAGCCACCTTGGTCAATCGATCCACAATCACCCAAATAGCATCGAAGCCTGAAGCACTTCTCGGCAAATGAGTCACGAAGTCCATGGAAATGTGTTCCCACTTCCACTTCGGTATCTCCAAGCTCCTCAATTCGCCGCCAGGTCTCTGCCTCTCTGCCTTAACCTGCTGGCAGATCAGACACCTCTTCACAAAAGCGACGACATCAGACTTCATTCTCTTCCACCAAAACTGACCACGCAGATCTCTGTACATCTTCTTCCCGCCTGGGTGGATGCTAAGTCTGCTACTGTGAGCTCGCTCCAAAATTCCCTTACGCAACTCCGGCGTACTCGGAACTACCCAGCGGTTACCCAATCTCAAAGATCCGTCGTCGGCCACTCTGAACTTCGTCGGCTGACCAAGATGCACTATAGACAACCATCTCTGAACCTCAGCATCTGATCTCTGAGCTCTCCTGATATTCTCATAAATATCTGGCTCAGCTAATAAGGTAGAGACATACACTGGTGATGCATCTAAATCAAAATCATAGCCGAGATGGCAATAGGAGGTCATCATAGCCGACAAATGGATGACGTCCTCAGCAGAACTCCTCACTTTCCGGCTCAAGGCGTCCGCTGTCAAATTGGCTTTCCCGGGATGGTACTCTATCTCACAGTCATAGTCCTTGAGTAGGTCCATCCATCTCCTCTGTCTCATGTTCAGCTCCGCCTGAGTGAATAGAAACTTGAGGCTCTTGTGATCCGTATAAATGGTAAACGACGTACCATATAAGTAATGCCTCCAGATCTTCAGGGCGAAGATGATAGCCGCCAATTCCAAGTCATGAACTGGATATCTGGTCTCATGCGGCTTCAACTGCCTCGATGCATAAGCTACCACATGCTTATCTTGCATCAGAACACATCCAAGGCCCTGCAGTGATGCATCAGTATACAGAACAAATCTGGAGTTCTCCGTCGGGATCACTAACACTGGCGCCGTCGTCAACCGGTGCTTCAACTCCTGGAAGCTCTCCTCACAAGCTTCTGACCAAAAGAAAGGCACTCCCTTCTGGGTCAACTGAGTCAGCGGCTTGGCAATCTTCGAAAAGCCCTCAACAAAGCGCCGATAATACCCGGCCAAACCAAGAAAACTCCGGATCTCAGGCACAGAAGTGGGGGCAGCCCACTCCATCACGGCCTCAATCTTCTTGGGGTCCACTGATATCCCGCTGCTCGAAATGACATGCCCCAGAAACACTACACTGCTCAGCCAAAACTCGCACTTACTGAGCTTAGCATACAACTGATGCTCTCTGAGAATCTGAAGCACTGTCCTCAAGTGTTTCACATGATCTTCCTCGCTCCGGGAGTAGATAAGAATGTCGTCAATAAACACGATGACGAACTGATCAAGATACTGCTGAAACACTCTGTTCATCAGACTCATGAAGACTGCTGGAGCATTCGTCACACCGAACGGCATCACTAGGAACTCATAATGCCCGTATCGTGTCCGGAACGCTGTCTTCTGTACATCTTCCTCTCTGACCCGAATCTGATGATACCCGGATCTCAAATCAATCTTGCTATACACCCTGGTACCCTGCAACTGATCAAACAAGTCATCTATCCTTGGGAGAGGATACTTGTTCTTCACTGTAGCCTTATTCAGCTGCCGGTAATCGATGCACAGCCGCATCGAACCGTCCTTCTTCTTCACAAAGAGAACTGGTGCGCCCCATGGCGACACGCTCGGGCGTATATAACCCTTGTCAAGGAGATCCTGCAACTGTTCTTTCAACTCTCTCAACTCAGCCGGTGCCATCCTATAAGGTGCACGAGAGATAGCGGATGTCCCTGGCAACAACTCGATCCCAAATTCAACTTCCCTAGCCGGTGGAAATCCTGGGATCTCTTCTGGAAATACATCAGCAAATTCGGCCACTACTGGTACATCCTCAACTCTCAGTTCTTTACTCTTCCCAGACGTGTCCACGGCATAAATGAGATAGCCCGTGTGACCACGTTCCAACAACTGAGTCATCTTGATCGCTGAAATTAACGGAATCTTCGCACGAGAACCGTTGCCATAAAAAGTCCACTGACTGCCCAACTCAGGTCTGAACTTCACTGTCCTCTGTCGGCAATCTACCACTGCCTGATATCTGTTCAGAACATCAATACCCAAGATGCAGTCAAAGTCTGACATACCCAGCACAATCAAGTCTGATCTCAACTCGTTGCCCTCAAAATAAATGAGGCAGTCTGCCATAAACTGATCCGCAACGACATTTCTTCCAGTGGGTGTCGAGACAAGGAGAGGCGTGGGTAAAGAAGACGTGCGCATATGGTGTCTCTCCACGAATCCCACAGACACAAAAGAATGGGAGGCACCTGTATCTATCAAAACAAAAGCAGGGTACGTAAATAAATGGCACGTACCGGCAATCACCTCCTCCGGGGCTGCCTGAGCCTGCTCTCTGGTCAGTGCATATACCTGTCCCTGGGGCGGTCCCACTGTCTGACCTCCCGACGGACGAGGCCCAAACTGCTGCCTCTGCTGCACTGTCCTGTCCTCAAACCTTGGCCTGCTGCCCTGATACTCTGACTGGCCTCCCCTGGTGGGACAATACCGAGCAATGTGGCCCATCTTGCCACAAACATAACATGCAGGACACTTGTTTGAAGAATGTGGTCCTCCACAATTGTTGCACCTCGGCTCTCCCGGCCTATCCCCTTGTGAAGATCCTCTATTGGCCGACCAATTACCCTTCTTGTTATCCTGCTTCTGTCCAAAGTGTTTCTTTCCACCATACCTTGAAGATGAAGAGGCACCACGGGGCTTAAATGGCTCACCCCGAGGCCTCAAACTGTCACTAGTCTGCCTCTGTTGCGGTACTGGTGGTGGCATAGCGTAAGCTCCCACTCCTAGCTCAGCAAGCTCCGCTCTTGTGAGAGCATCATCAAATGAAGTTGGGTTATTAGTGATAACCCGGTCATAGAGCTCCAGTCGCAATCCCTTCATGAAATTTCTCATCTTAGCGTGTCCACTGGTGGCAATGTGGGGAACGTATCTCAACAACGAAGAGTACCGTGTGGCATAGTCTGCCACTGTCATGTTCCCTTGCCTCAGACTTGTAAACTCATCCTCCTTTGTCTGTCTTGCTGCTGCGGAGAAGTACCGATTCAAAAACCTAGTCCTGAAGAGTGTCCAGTCGATCACAGCACCCAGTGCTCTCATTTCCATTACTGTGCTCCTCCACCACATCAGAGGTTTTCTTGGCTAATTGAAACTCCGCTAGCCTCAGCCAAGCCGTCACAGCACAAGGAGCCGATACAAAGATCTGCTCAAGTCTTTCCAACCACTCTTCAGCCTCTTCTCCGGACTCTGTCCCCTCAAACCGGGGCGGATGATAAGAGAGAAATTGTGTCAAGCTAATCTCACCCGGTAGCAGCAACTGAACCACTGGTTCCATTCCTACAGCCGGTGGAGGTAGAGGGTTTGTCTGTCCAATACTAGCATTCATGCTCCCCATATCACCGACTTCCTCATTAGCAGCCATGCTGTAACACAAATGTTAACAACAATTCCAAAGCAATATACATCATATCGTTAGATAACAGGAGTGATATAAGCATGTTAGTATAACAGGATATACAGCAATATGCACCACATGCATAAACATGCTTCAAATGTAAGCACCTAGCCTATCATGCTAAGGCTACCCTTCACTCGTTCCCGGGTTCTCTAACCACTGCTCTGATACCACTAATGTAAGGACCCTAATCCTTAAGTGCGGAAATAAGGCATAATAGAGCTAATATAATGATCAGAGTGAGAAAAGAACATGTTGAGTCTATGAGCTTAAGCATTACATGCCATAATAATAAGGACTTCCAAAAAGAATGGATTAATTACATTCCTCATCAATGAATGCTATCAACTAGTTTTACACTACTCCTAGAGTAGACACTAGACAAAATCATCCTGTCCTTTAATCCTCAAAAGAATGCTTCACAAGCTCACCACCTCAACCCGTTCAAAGCTTGCTATCATACCAAAAAGGTACCTACAAGGACAACCCCCAAACATGAGCAATAATAATCATTCATATTCAACACAATATGAAGATAAAGCGTAAATGCATAATCAATATAAAACACTTCCTGTTTTCCATGCATTTCAAACGCTTCCCGTTTGGTTGTCCCTGTACAATAACTCATGAGTATAATCAACAGATTATTTTTAATGGCCAAAACATGTCATGACATCATATACCATCTCAAGCTGTACCAAATATTGGTCACCATTCCCTAGTCTGTCCATCACAGTGTATTTTAATGCCCCTCGCTTATTTTCATATGGGCGGCATATGATAACCTCGCTACAATGGACATGCGGTACTCCCACCCCTCGCTTCACAGAGAGCGACAAATACCCTTTCCTCGCCCCATATGACAACCACGCTCAAATGTGACATGCGGCGCTCCCACCCATCGCTTCACATTTAGCGGAACCAAAACAAATAGCGGCAAGCATTAAAATCATCAAAGGATGACCACGACTCATGGGATGTGCATCCAATAATCATCATATGCATCTATCATCAATATGCATAAATTACCATGTATATGCATCCACAATGCAATACCACATATGGCATAAATCAACATGTATATGCATCCACAATGCAATACCACATATATACCCGCATCCACAATGCATAATCAATGAGTATATAAAATACATGTTACCGTTGGGTGCCCGTACGTCCACTACGTACCTTTCCAAAAGTGGAATTGGTCCGGCTTCAATTCCTCGGTTGTGTTGCTACCTGGGATGGTTCTACACAATCACACAACCCCATATTAGAAGCCAAATAATAGCCAAATACCAAAAATTTGACAAAATAAACCATTTTCCAAAATTCCACAGGCGGCGATCGATCGCTTCCCATAGGCGATCGATCGCCTCAAAATTTACACAGCGGCGATCGGTCGCCCCAAACATGGCGATCGATCGCCATTCCTTTGAAAAACCTACTGCCTCTCGGCGATCGGTCGCCTCATAACAGGCGATCGATCGCCTAACCCGAAATTTTGGTACTGCCTTGCGGCGATCGATCGCCCCATTTCAGGCGGTCGATCGCCTCGCACAGACTCGCGATTTTTCACCATTTTTGCATACCAAAACCTTCCAATCCATCCCAATACTCAAACCAACCAACCAACAACATAAATATCAACATGAACCACCAAAACATACTTCAAAACAAGTATAAATCCAACCTTTAAACAAACCCACAACAACCCAACAAAACTCATTTAAAAACCATTCAAAATCAAACCAAACTCAAACAAAACCTTACAAAATTAAAGCATGAGGTACCCATACCTCTTGGGGACCTCAAATCACCCAATATGCTCCACAAATCAAGATTTTTGAAAGGTTTCTCCTCAACCCTAGGCTTGAGCTCGAAAATTGGGAGAAGGGAAAGGGTTTGTGGGTTTTGATTTGGTAAAGTGAAAGTGATTTGGTAAAGTGGGGTTGGGGATAAAAGGGGATTGGGTTAATTTAATTAAAATCATACCAAAATAATTCCATGGTGTATAAAACACCCCAATATGATATTTTTCAAAGCATTCACTCATAATGCACCAAATATCAATTAACACATGATTCCTCATAAATTGCTAACCAAGGCAAATAAATCATGCTTCCATAATATTTACCCAACATGCACCACATGCACCCTGAAATGCAACCCCGGGTCATCCTATCTACATGACCATGCATTTCCATAAGGTAAATAAATAAATAAATCCAATGCATAATTAATTACCACATAATTAATCATATAAGCACAATTATTGCCCAAATGCAATTAACCATTTCGGGGATGTCACAACTTACTTGATTGTATGGTTCGTACATCACCCGCTTGCGATCAAGATGCGCAATGATATCACAACTTTTGCCCAACATGACCCAGAGATACTGTACAAGGCTTGGGAGCGCTTTAAGGAATTACTGCGGAGATGCCCACATCACGGCCTCCCTGTCTGGCTGCAGGTACAAACTTTTTATAACAGTTTATTTTATGATAACCATTCTATGATTGATGCAGAATCAATAGATACTGCGATGAGAAAGACGCCCGATGAGGCTTATACGCTGTTGGAGGAGATGGCCGCTAATAGCTGTCAATGACAGTCCGAAAGGAATGTGCCGAAGAAAAAAGCTGGAATACATGAAGTGAGTGAAGTCACTGCCCTAGCTGCCCAGTGGGAAGCACTGAACAAGAAAATTGACATCTTGAGCATGCATGCAATGCAAGTTCAAGCCGTTACATGCGAACTTTGCCAAGGATGACATCCAAGCACTGAATACCAAGCATGTAATCTTTTGGTCATACAGTTGAGAGTGCTAATTTTGTAGGGAACCGACCGTCGTCCAACTACCCCTATCCAAATACATACAATACGGGGCCGAGGAACTATCCACAACCACCACCGGGCATGCACATAAACCGAGTACGGAGGAATTGTTAACCAAATTCATCACATCGACGGGGACTAGATCCCAAATCCACGAGGCGTCGATAAAGAATTTGGAAGTTCAAGTGGGACAGTTAGCAGCAATCCTAGCCGGACGAACACGGGGATCACTATCTAGTGACACGTAAAAGAACACTAGGGAGCAAGTCCATGCCATCACCTTGAGGAGCGAAAATGAGGTCGCTGAGAAGAAGGATGCACATGTTGAGCATTAGGGCAAGAAGGACATCAAGCAAGAAGATGATCAAACACGCAACAAAGGTAAGTCTACTAAGACCACTACACCCATCACACCTGCCAAGGTAGATATCCCACTCCCATTCCCAGCTGCATATATGAGAGCAAAATTAGATTCTAAATTTGCTAAATTTCTAGATTTGATTAAGAATCTCCACATTTATATGTCCTTTCTGTTGAGCCTTAAACGCATGGTTGTGTTTAATGCTTAATTTATCTCCAAATTAATTATGAGTTTTGATGATCAACAAAACTTGTGTTTATTATACTAATGTGTCTACTTAGTGTACATGTTTATTGGTTGAAAAGTAGATTGATTGGAGAAAATCGAATGTGCAAAATCTGGGCTGGATCGCCCCATACGATGGTGATCATCGCCCCAGGCAATGGCAGCCAGGAAGGGCATCGCCACGCACATCAACTGGAGCGACGCTGAGGCTCGCGCACAGGGGGAGTTCGCCCAAGGCGATGTCTTGATCGCCTGAGGTAATGGCCTGAACGCCTGAGGTGATGGGTGATTCGCCTGAGGCGATGAAAGCTTTTGAGCAACCGAGGCTACGGCATTGATTTGTGGTATTGATCGCCTGAGGCGATCGGGTCATCGCCTGAGGCGATGTGTGCTAGATTGTGACCGTTGGGGCGCGACGATTGTGATCGCCCGAGGGGATGTCCGAGGCGATCTTGGAGTGATTCAAGCCTTAAGTGTAGCAACGGCTAGTAGGAGCCTTGGGGGACCTCTTACACTATAAATATAGATGTTTTGGAGCATTTTGATGACAAGAAACGAGACTATAAACTACAAGAAAGCCTTGATCAATTCAAAATACTTTAGCATTGCAAACTTCATATATTTGTGTTGTATTGGAGTTTGTAATTCATTTCTTGTGCGTGAGTTTTGATTCTTCGTGTTGGTACACCGTGAAGGTGTATATTTGAGTTATTATAAGGTCCTCCAACACCGTCGCAAGTTGAAAATTGTAAAAGTCATCAACAAGTAAAGTTGGTGCATGTGTTGTGGCTAACCTTGGAGCCCTTAAGGCCAAGAAGACTCGTGGAGAGTGTTGGTAACTCGGGAAGAGTTTTGTGTGGCTATCTTTGGAGCCAAGAAGACTCGTGAAGAGTGTGGTGCTCGTGAAGAGCTTTTTGTACTCGGGAAAAGTGTGTTGTGGCTAACTTGGAGCCCTTAAGGCCAAGATAATTTTCGTTCTAGTGGAACTCGGTTAAACGTTTTCTAACCGGGAAGAGCAGACGTAGGCGATTCATCGCCGAACTTCTATAACAAATTCTCTTGTTCTTTATCTTTATTTAAATTACGCATTTATTTACTTCTGCATTTTATTTATTTATCGATTGACTTGAAGTCTTCCGCAGCGCAAACTCATCATTTTTGCAAATTCATTTAAAACGCTAAAGTAGCCAAGGAACCTCATTCACCCTCTCTTCGGTTCCAACACTTTCATTGATGCTATCCAAGAAATGCCGAACTATGCTAAGCTTTTGAAGGAGATTCTGACAAAAAAAACAGAAATTGGGAGCATGAGACGATAAACGTAACCGAGTAGTGTTCTGTTATAATTCAAAATGATTCACCTCCAATTATGAACATTACATTATTATACTCTCTTCTTTGTGCTATCCTATCTTTTCTTCGAAGCCAACACATAGGCCTAACTTTACAAGCTTTAAAAGACTTTTTGATCCAAATCCAGAGAGTGACTACATTAGTGGAGAAGTGTTTGAAAATAGGACTATGTGGTGCTCAAAGATAATCTTAACTTTCATTGACTAGTATGATTTGATCTATGAAAATTACATGAAACTTGAAAGTGACAATATCACACACACACATTTTGATTTGGAGACATGTTGCTTGATTTATGAGAAAACACGATTTGTTAAACTTTTTTCCGATTGACTATTGTTCGTCTGTAAGTGAGATGTCTGAGCTACATGATTGCCTGCGAATTGGTTTATTTGAATCTTCAATATTGAACTCTACCTTTTGATGTTATTTCTTGCTCGAGACGATCAAGTTTAAGTTTGGGGGAGTTGATAAGTGAGATTTTTACACTTAGTTTGCTATGAGATTATGGGCGTTTTTGTAGTGATTCCTGGACTATACTAAGCGTTTTGGTATATATTTGTATATTTCAGGAATCTATGTCCCAATGGATAAAAGTGGAGGAAATATGCTAAAAATGATGAAAAATGTACAAACCGAGCAAACACGTTGAAGAAAGGATGAAATCGCAAATTGTTGAAATTTAAGAATGGCGATCGATCGCCATAATCTACCGATGGATCGCCTCGATCCAGAAATATTTGGCGATCGATCGGCAATTTCGGGCGATCGACCGCCAGTGTTCATATTTTGAAAATAAAAACAGTATGGTTTGGCGATCGATCGTCACTAATGTTGGGTTTTGGAAACCCGAATAATCTTGTTTTTGATGTTAACAAAACTTGTTATTGTGTTGCTAACATATTTCATCAAGTGTGCAGTTCATAGATCATAACTTAGAAGCTTGATGAATTACAAAGAAGTAGCTTGAAAATATCAAGCTGGACCAAGTCTGAAATCCTGGCAGAGCAGATTGTTTCGATCATATCTAATAGCTCGGATATCAAAATGGCGTACTTTCAAAAAGATTGAACAGCCAACTCAAAATACTAAAAGTCATATTTCACAACAGATCGGCTAGTTCGAATGTTATCAAGGAGAAAAGACGCCTGCAAGATCGAGCTGTACCGCGAAGAAACAGCAAGCTGTTTCAGCAAGCAACTGTCAGTCTGTTGGGCATAACTATTAGCTCGTTTATCAGAACGGAACGATTCAGTATGGGTTGGAAAGCTAAGACAAAGATCTACAAGTCATTTTTGGAAGTCAAAGACTGCATCGGACGTTACGATGGCCAAAAAGCTTCTGCAAGTCACGCCATGTGCTGCTGCATCCAGCAAACAGACAGCAGGAGCATTGCCTCGTATTTCGAGCATAACTCTCTCATACAAACTCGAAATCGAGCGATTCTTGATTCCGTGGAAAGCTAAGAGAAAGGGCTACAACTTTCATGTAGATCATTTTGCCCAGAAATCAAAGAATCAAGAGCTACAAACAACAGATCAGAAGAGCAAGTTTATCAATCTGTTTTGTATCAAGCTGATTGTCCAGACTGATCCGGACCAGACTGATCTGCCCAGACTGATCCGGACCAGACTGATCTTCCCAAGCTGATCCGGTCAGACTAATCTGCCCATGCTGATCCGGCCAGACTGATCTACCCAAGCTGATCCGGCCAGTCCGGTCCGAAATACAAAGAGCCCAGAAACCAGAATATGACCGTTGCAAGCTCGGGAATGGTGCAGAACCTTCTCTAACGGGCATATTCTTGTGTCTAACGTATATATCATTACTTGGGGCTATATATACATGATTTGGAAGCTCAATAACAGCTGATTGAAGATCAATCCAAGCCTTCCAAAGCAAACCCACTTGGGATTCAATTGGGGAACTTCAAAGACAAAAGTTGCTAAATGAAGAGCACTCCCCAAACCTTTGGCACCTCTTACCTTGCTATATCAGATTCATTATGGAATCATTTGTGCCTTTGTATTCACTCTATTCATTGTATTTGTGAGCTAAAATAGAAGACTGAATACCATTGTAACGGTTGATGATTTATCACAACCGATAAGAGGTCTTTGTATGTGAGACATTAAAGAACATACATAGTTGAGTTGCTAGGAGTTCTAGTTGGATGGGGAATTCTCAACTGGATCGGGTTTGTACAACGGGATTGTATAAATCAAAGTCTTCTAGTGGAATCCTTCAATGAGGTGGAAGAAGGGGAGACGTAGAAGGATTACACCACCTTCGAACTTCCATAAACAAATGCTTGTTTATTTACTTTAATTGCATATCTTTAAAATGCCTTTCAAATGTTTAATCGGTTATAGAGCGGGTTATGTCGAGTGTCTTCCGCTCGGTTTTATAACCGAACTCGATATAATCTCTCGGTGCAATTATTTCAAGAACACGAGCTATTGAAGCTCAAGTTGGTTGAACTCGCGTGTGGAATGACAACCCACCCCCGTAATCGATCCTGACAACTAAACTCGAGATTTTGTTTCATTCTTGGTTATTTTGATTCCAAAGGATATGAAACTCCTCCACTATTATTTATGGAATTGACTTGGACGAATATTGGACTGTTGGCTCATAGTTTAACCTACAACGACATCCTCCATCACTCTCCATCAACCACCATCGATCATACACCACAAACCATTGAAGAAGAAGACACATCGGAAGAGACGGGACTACGGAGCAACACAAGGAGTCAAAGTCTATCGTTACTATCGTATTTCTGAACTTATTTATCGTTTAGTCTTAGATTTTGATGTTTATAATGTTGCAAAACAACTTTATGCATTATTATTTGATGACTATTGTTGGCTAAGTTTGTTGTCAAGACTTAGGGGATCCTTTGTATGAACCCATAATTCAAATGAATGTTTTTGATTGATTCTTACATATCTTTGTGCATAATTTACTGTGATTCATGCTTTTGAAGGATTTATCACCTTTGAATGATTATTTATTGCAATTGATATCGATAGATAAAATTGTAATATAATATAGTAATTTATGTCGTGGATTTCAGACTGAGATCGAGAGATAAAGTCAAATACACGTGTGATAGCTATAGATATCTAGTAATCGAAGGCTAGTAGTTTTATAGATCGGCATACAATATTGATTGTTCAACAAGGATACGAGAGTAGCTTATTGTAATGTTAGTATTAGATTTGTTATAACCGGACCAATGTATAACAAGTGCATTAGGAAAACTCATCACCTAAGATCGTTGGAATTTAATGTTAACTAATAGGTGAATTATGTGGGATTACATGGGTGAACCATAGTCTTGATAATTATCTCTATTGATTCTATTTTCATTCTCTACTGTTTGTTTGGGTTGAATATTGAGTTATTAGTAAAATTAGTATAATTTCCATTACTAATTATAGTAGGCTAAATATAGTTAAACTAATTGAGTTTGGTAATTATTTTCTAGTCTTTACGGGTTCGACACTCGTACTTTTCATTATACTAAAACTTGACACCGTGCACTTACGATATAAATCACTACATTGAAATTTTTTGTTTAAAATAATAGCGATCACTAGACCATTGTAGCCAAAAACTTACCCGAATGGGGTAACATTCTTAGAATTGATACTTGAGATCTTTTAATTTGTGTTTTAATTTGTTCTAAAATAAATTCAATTTAAACAATAAAATTTAAAATTGTAAAAGTTTAGATTAAAAAATCATATTCAGGTTAAAATATAATTTTTTTTATTTTTAAAAAATTTATATGTTTTTCGCGCTTGCTAGATATCCAAATGAAACCTCTCATTTAAACTCTTTCATTAGTTTAAAAACATACAAAAGCTTGTGACGAACAAAGGTAGCTAATTTTTTTGATAAAAATATTGAAATATACTAATAAATTTTTTATCCACAAGAGGCGCGATCAAATTAGTCAAAACTACTTCATTAAATTGGGTGAGTTTGATGATGAGTTTGAGCAAACCCTTGAACGAGAATATTCTATTTAAAAAACTCGTATCATTGACAATGTGCATGGGATAACAACTGTTGGTTCCGAATTTTAAAGATGACAAAACAGAACAGACCAATAAAGACAATGACAAAACAGACCAGATCGATAAAGACCAGATCGAGGTCAACCAGATCGTTAAAGACCAGGCCGATATCAACCAGATCGGTATAGACCAGATCGACGCATATCAATGCAGATCAGATCTGAACTTATCAATTCAGACTAAGTTAGCAAACTTCGTTCATCAGTCCGAATAATCAACGGCTATTTATTGAAGCATTTAATGTTGCATTTAATGATGAAATAGACCAAAGACTGAAGTTACCTTAAATGATAAATAGACAAAGTAGATCTTATCTGACAAGCGCCGAAAGAATAAACCAGAAGGGAAAGAGTCTAAAATAGAAGACTGCAGTTTTTCAGAGGTTGACCAAAGTAAAGAGTTGTACACAAAATAAAATATTGTCGTTGTCAGAAATGCCTATATAGGTGCAACTTAAATGCTCAGGAAGAAGGACAAGAGATACAACACGCACACGAGATCAACAATCAATCATTTTATTGAGCATCCATTTGAGCAGAACACTGTCATCGAAAGAATTCATCTTGTCAAAGTTGAAATCACGTCTTATTGTTTTATTTCATCGTTTAAGTATCATTTGTGCTTAGAATAATCCACTCTATCTACTGCATTTGTTATAAGATAGAAGAGTGAGTTCTTTGTAACTGTCAGACGGATTGTGTCTGAACAAATTGAGAGACTAGGAGTTTCAGTCTGGTAGTGTGGTAAATCCAGCTGAATCGAGGTTGTACAACGGGATTGTATTACTCAAAGTCTTCTAGTGAATCATTCCTAAATTGGAAGAAGGGGAGACGTAGAAAGGATTGCTTTCGAACTTCCAGAAACATATTCTGTCTATTTACATATCGCACTACTTCGTGTTTCAAGCTATCAGACCGGTCTTACTAATCAAGAACATACCAATTCCACACTCACACTATCAATGGTCTGTTCAGATTACAATTGATTAAGAAATAAGTTTTATTTGCTAACCCAAGTGAAATCAATCCAGAAAAATATAAAAAAGATAAATTTTAGTAGAGTGTTATTCACCCACCTCTAAGCATTCATATTCGATCCTAACAACAACTATCCTCTCATTAATTACAACCAAGAGAATATTAATTAATTGTGTGCATTGCTTTTGTTTCTTTTAATTTAAATACATTATATAAAAATATATTTATTTCAAATAATTAAATTTGGACATATTGGCTGGTTACCATTTGTTGCCAAAAGCCGAAAAACTTGGCTAGTCTCACACACATGCTACCTAGATTATTTTATTAACCTTAGCCACTTTATATTTCACAATACATAATCTATTATATGTTGCAATTAATAAATTAAATATCTAATTTATAGTGTGATTTAAATCACGGGATGCGATAATTCAATAAATGATTTTGATTAAAATTTTCATTTATTATCCATGACTTCCATACTCGCAAAGAGTGAATTCATATATACATGATAAAATTTTGGACGAGACTCAAGTTCGCGTATGTAGAAACATATGTATCCATCATCCACTAAAAAAAAATTTATAAATGATAAAACAATGCTTAAAATTGTAATTTTTTTTGAAAAAAATTAAAATTAATTAGAGACATTTACTAAATTATCCTTACTTATGAATAAATGGCAAACCTAATGTACGAAACTTTGAATATATATGTGATCTAGGAAGGGATCAGACGACTTTAGACCTAATGTACGCTCTCTTACTCTTGCTAATTGCTATGCAAAGATGTTATTTTCACGATTATCGTTTCTTATATGTCTACTTGATTGTGCATTTTCATTTTTCTCAAGAACATGCACGTAAAGCGAATATTAACCCCTTTTCTCACAATACAGAAATAGAATAATTATAATATCAAAAATTACATGGTACTTACTTTAAATTATAAGTAAAATATATCATTTTTCTTTATAATTTTTTAATCACATGTTTCCTAAAAATAAGGGGGCAAAGCTGTCAAAAATTAGGCGTGCATTGAGGCCTAAAAGCTTTTCCAAAAGAGTTGCCAGTTCTCTGCAACTCCACAGTACCTCGGTACACACACATAAACCCATTTAGGTGGTCTCTGTTCTGCAGGAACTCAGAATAAAGCTGAGCGTGGACCATTCACATATATGGGATACTCTTGATATTCGCGACTTAAAGAAGAGATCTTGGAAAAAAGAGTTATATAGCAAAGTCGGCTAGAATTTAAGTATATGAGGTTGATGTATCTGTCAATAGCAATGCCGTCACATCGTACATGTCATCACAGTGATATAATATAAGAAGGTATATATATATGGTTTCTTTTATGTATATATATACTAAGAAGAAGAAGAGAGTTGTTGAGTATTTTTCACTATTTTCAGCTGTTTAGCGCGGGAGTCGAGGCATTCTCTTAAAGTGGTGTGGCTTAGAGGAAAAAGTGAAGACATCTCTGATCCTCTTCTGCTCTTGGATTTGTTTGTTCTTTGTTTCTTTTGTTTTATTTTGTGGGGTTCGTTTTTTGTGTCTGTATTGCAGTTCGTGGTGGGTTTATTCTTGTTATCTGGTATGGGCCGACTGGAGAGGTCATGGGCTGTAGTAAGATTTTAAGCTTTGGTCCTTTTCAAGCAGGGAAAGAGTTCTAGTTTCTCTGAGAATTTTTACTTTCACTCGTTAGTAGTTTTTATTTGTTTCCTCGGGGCCTTGGTTTTTCTCAAGTACTGTGTGCAGAGCGGGGAGTTGGTGAAATAGAAATTAATTTTTTTGTGTGGGGCTGTAGTTCTTGAACTTGAAGACCTGCATATTCGTGAAGGAAAAAAAAATGAAGTATATGAAGTTGGGATCAATGCCTGATGCTTTCCTAGCTGTAGGGAGCTGTGTAAGGTGTGTTACTTGTATCGAACTTTGCTCCTCTATGCAGTCTTCTTGATTTTTGCTTTCTTGCATAATGATCGGCAACATTTTCTGTATTTATGTATGTATTCTCTCAGTTCATAATCTTTTATGTAGTTTGGTGTATGACATGTGATCTTCCTAGTTTTAACATTTGGTTACGAGGGAATATTTTTTTTAGTAAAAATTTCAACATCTATGTTGAAAGTTGAAACAAAGACTTTGGTTGTTGAGCTGAATTTTAACAACTCAAACTCCAGTGTTTGAATTCCTCAAAGTCTCCCTTGAACTGCTCATAGTTGATTATTGCCTTATTTCTTCAATTCTTTTCTGCCTTTATGTGGTCCCTTTGTTGGATAATTTATTTTATCTAGTTAAAAAAGAATATATATATTTTTCATCACTGTTAAATCATGTGCTGAGAAGAGATAGGCAGTTTAAACGTAATGGTGTGTGTTAGTAGTATTTAATGTTTCAATCCCAAAGACAAAGACAATAACAATCTTATGGAGGTTGCTGCAAAGGGCGGCGAGTCAACTATTTTGAACTCTGATGGCAAAAACAAGTGGCAGGACGTTGAATTCTCGAAAATGTGCACTTTTTTTAATCTAGCTAAATGAGTTCAGTTTGGGGAAGTTACTGCCGTTTGATGAATCGAACATGGTTTCACGCCACTTTAGTGATCCCATCACCTTTTTGATCGGCAGGGGCCGATGGATTGGGCTTTGTATTTCTCCCACATCGAATGCCGAAGAAATTTTAGCCAACAGCCATGCTATAAAAGGAGGCTTATGCCTCCTGTTTTAAGTGTACCGGTCAATAGTTTGTGTAGCGACTTTTGACTTTAGATTAGATTAGATTAGATTTGATAAATTCTTCTCTTGTTTTAGAATGTAGTAAAATTCTTAGTATGCTATGTGGTTGCAGCTGAGCTTCCACACCCGAAGAGATTTTATTAGATGTCTTTTTTATAAGGGGGCGTGGGTTATAAAGATGGCTAGTGGAAAAGCTTTGTGTGTGTATTTGGGGTGAGGAGGGAAATTGTGTGGTTATAATAATTTTCCACGTAATGTATTTTTTTGTCTGGTCCTGGTGGTTTTTCTCCTGATTTGGGAGTTTTCCACGTTAAATTCTTGTGTTGTTATTTTTCATTTTACTTTCTTTTCCTATAAAAGGTGCAGTATGGGGTGAATTTGAAGGGTCAAATTCCCAAGAGGGGCCAAGAAGCTTAAGCATGGGGGACTACTATTTTAGAACAATAACACTAAGATTCAAGATCTTTTTGGGTTCCGTGGTCCATTGGTTTGTGGCTGCTAGTATTCTGATCATGGTCTATTTGAACATTATATTATGCAGTATTTTTTTACTGTTTGGCTTGTGGGAAACGAAGTTGACAGTAAAAAGAAAGTGTGGGAAAGTCTTAACTGTAAATCCCAATATATCCATTAATGTTACTGATGATGCGTTGGATTGTGCAGGTTTGTGTCATCTGAATTGGAAACTGATGTTATTATTAGTGTTGGCGAGCTGAAGTTTCATCTCCACAAGGTGACTTTTTTGAGACAGTTCATTAGCTTATTGAACAAGTTCGCTTTATAATATACAAGGATGTTACCTCTGTGCATCGCGGATATTTTCGTGAAAATTATAGTCAAATTCTGTCACAATTATTATTTTGTATTTTGATACGCCTTTGCAGTTTCCTCTCCTGTCCAAGAGCAATAAAATACAAATATTACTATCAAAATCCAGCAAGGAGGGGCTCGACGAAGTTGAATTGGTCGATTTTCCTGGTGGACCGAAGGCATTTGAAATATGTGCGAGATTCTGTTATGGAATGGTGGTGACTCTCAATGCCTACAATGTCATAGCTGCACGTTGTGCAGCGGAGTATCTTGAGATGACTGAGGATATTGACAGAGGAAACCTTGTTTTCAAAATCGATGTATTTCTCAATTCCTGTGTTTTTCGCAGCTGGAAAGATTCGATTATCGTTTTGCAGAGCACTGTTTCTCTCCTTCCATGGTCTGAGAATCAAAAGGTGATTGGAAGGTGCATAGATTCAATTGCATCTAAAACTTCAGTAGATCCTTCGTTAATTTCTTGGTCATATACAAATAACCGGAGTGTGGCATCGTCAGACAAGATAACTCAGAGTGAAATAAAATTCCCGGATAAAACAGAATCCGCTCCTAAAGATTGGTGGGTTGAAGATCTATGCGAATTGAACATCAATCTGTTCAAGCGAGTTATGATTGCCATAAAATTAAAAGGCAGAATGGACTGTGGTGTAATTTGTGAGGCGTTGAAGACTTATGCAGCCAAATGGCTTCCAGATTCTTCCAATGCATTGGTCTCTTCTGTTCATAGTCTAAAGAATAAATCTTTAGTCGAAACTATAATTTGCTTGTTGCCTTCTGACAAGGGTATCAGCTGTTCTTGTAGTTTCTTACTTAAATTACTTAAATTTGCTGTTCTGTTAAATGCTGATGAGTCTTTAAAGGAAGATCTGATAAGAAGTGCGAGTTTAAAGTTGGATGAAGCTTGTGTAAGTGACCTGTTGATCTCATCAAGATCACCTCAGACCACCATATACGATGTAGAGCTTGTTCAGAAACTCGTAGATCAATTTATGACCAGTGGAAGAAGGGACAGGAACTTGAAAATCATGGAAATGAACTGTAGAAACGAAAGCGACTTTGTTTTAGGACATGGGTCTTGGCTAAGAGTTGGGAAGATTATTGATGGTTATCTTGCAGAAATTGCTCGTGATCCAAATCTCTCGGTTGTTAGTTTCATTGAGTTGTCACAGTCAATCCCCGAGTCAACAAGGCCAATTCACGATAGATTATATTGTGCCATTGACATCTATTTGAAGGTATCCTAGTTCTTCAGTACTCATCCCATCTATTGACATGCATATTTTGTATATTAATTATTTGATTCAAACTGCATAAGATTGGACACCCACACCCTTTTTCACAGGAGCACCCGAGGTTGACAAAAGCTGAGAAAAAGAACTTGTGTGGGCTAATGGACGTCAAGAAATTGACAACAGAAGCATCCATGCATGCAGCACAGAATGAGCAGCTACCACTTCGTGTGGTGGTTCAAGTCCTGTTTTTCGAACAAACCAGAGCAGCTGCCAGTATTCACACCCCAAGAAACGAAGCAAAATGGACGAAAGCAACCCCAGATAACTCCAAATCCCTTCGAAAGCAAATTGATGATTTGAAGGCTAAAGAGGCCAAATTAGTCAAAACCGGAAAGTTAACAAAGATAGGTAGCAAAAACACAGGATCCGGAATGATGTTGCTGCCATGTCGTTCAAGACGAATCTTCGATAAGCTGTGGATTGTGGGTAAAGGGCTCAAGAGTTCAGACACGTCTGCGAGTACACAGAGCCCGGTTTCTGTGGTAGAAGGGGGAATCAAGTCCTCTAGTTCATCTTCAAGACAGAGGAGATATTCTATTTCTTAGAGCGTCAGTTTAGAGTTTGTATGAGCTTGTGAAATGAAGGGAAAACAATGTAAATGTAAAGTTGTAGGATCTGTGTTACAGTTGATAAGGTTTGGTCAGATTTAAGAGTCTTTTTTGTCAGTTTCTTGGCCATTATTGTGTTGTGGAGTACTGGGTCAATTGTTGTGTATTTTTTGTGTTTTTTTAGGTGTATTTGCATTAATGAAATGTTCCTCTTATTCTGTATCTTGTTCCAGCATTCCGTGAAGAACACTAATTCAGTCAAAATTATAAATGAAGGTTCTTTTACCAAAATTCTATTGATTAACATGAAGATTTTAATATACACAAAATCTTTTTAATATTTCATCTTAAATTTGGAATTGGAATAGTAACAGAAATTAATGAATAATTTGTAAAACTGAAACTTTATTTACCGAATTACCAAAAAAAATAAAATCACAAGGGAAATGTCTACTTGCAGGAGGAGTGATTTAGTGGTCAGGATTTAAAATATCAAGAGAATAGGTTTTTGGCATATTACCATTATGATTTTTCAAATAGACATTTTACCCCATGTTATTTGAAAATAGACATTTTACCCCCTTTTGATTTACAAAATATACAGTTTACCACATGTGGTTTGAAAATAAACATTTTACTCCCTGTGATTTGTGAAATATGCATTTTACCCCAGTGGTTTACAAAATATACATTTTAACCCCTATGTATGTAAGGCGTAGTTCACACATATTCACAAACTATAAGGGGTTAAAATACATATTTTCACAAACCACAGGGGTGAAATGCCTCAAACCACATGGGGTAAATTGCCTATTTTGTAAACCAAAATACTTATTTTTAAACTATATGAGATAATTTGTCTATTTGGTAAAAGGGTTATTTGATACTAGCTCCAAGAGAATATAAAATCAAAAAGTAACAACAATTAGAAATTTAGAGGCAAAAGTGTAAATACAATAAAATTACTCTGTTGAAGTTCACTGTTCACCCCCCTTTTTAGTGCCATTTTAAACTCAGGAGCCGCATGGGGTTTTAATCATTCCCTGAATAATGCAGAAACTAAGTAGATTTCTACTGCCATCGAGCCGTTCTTTACAAAGAAATGTTTTCGTTTCTCTTCAAGAGAGATGCTTTAATGCTCTTCCCAGCTATGCCCAACTCGATTATCTGCAAGAAGAGGCCAGTTTCTCGATTCCTTTCTCTCTTATCTTCTTTTTGGCTTATTGATTACGTCTAAATCTATTTTGTCTGGAACATTTAGTGTTTATTATCTCGTTAGTATTTTATAGCGCAGGCGATCTTTTTAATAAGAAGGGTGTCAAGAAACTCGTGTATGTATCTGTGATTGTGTGTATATTTGTATAAATTGAATTTTTTGGTGTTTCAACTGGATCCCTTTTTGAGTCTTTGCTAGAATGCTCTTTCATATTTTCTCAAAAGGTTGAATGTGGGATCTGCCCCCTTTTCTTGACTTTAAAATTCAGGTATTAGTGGAAGGAAGAGCTAATTCAAGAGTAGCATTTCTCAATAGACCATCTGCACTCAATGCTCTCACCACTTCTATGGTTAGTTTTGCGTTCTATTTTTTTTAATCTCATTGTTCTTGAGTTTTGCTGGTGCCTTTATTTGATTGTTTATTTTTCATGCTCCAAATATTTAGAATTGGTGCCTTCATGTCAGTATCTACGGAAAGAGTCATTCTGCTGTTATTGCACTACCACTGATACAATCCTTTAGATTTTAACTTTTAACCGTTTGGGCTTGTTTTAACATTTTTTTATGTCCATCTATTTCTGCTAGGCTGCTCGATTGAACAGATTATATGAATCCTGGGAGGAAAATTCAGAAATAGGATTTGTCATGATGAAGGTTACTGACTGCACAGTGTTTCTCTCCCTCTTCTTATATCTCTCTTTCTCTTGGCTGAGTTCTTTGCATTTCTTAAAGGGTGGTCAGAGGGCATTCTGCTCTGGCACAGATGTTGTCACCCTGTATCGACTGCTCAATGAAGGTTGGACACTGACTCAATTATGCATCAATTTTCTTTCTTTTTTTTCAAAAAAAAAAAAATACATTTTATGTCTGATTTTGATTTCATTGGAAAAAAATTCAAGCAAAAGATAGGATGTTTGGTCAAATGTTTATGTTATTGGCATATTTTATTAACGGCGGATGCATTTTATAGATTGTATCCAAATTAGTAAGGGTCTTGGGTTAGTATACATTCTTTTTATGCTTTTCCTGGATTTTTGTTGGTTGATTTTATTTGCAGGGAAAACTGAAGAATGCAAGACTTATTTTCAGAATCTGTACAAGTTTGTGTATGTTTTGGGAACATATCTTAAGCCACACGTGAGCCCATCTCTTTCAGCTTTGCTAGTTCAAAGAAAGAAAGCTCTGTTTTTTTTTAAAATTGTAAATGTTGTTGCATTTAAATTCTAATGCAACTTCTGGGTTTTTCTTCCCTCAAGTGGCAAGATGTTTTTATTTGTTTCCTCATTCCTGGGGCCAACAAGTTTAAGCCTTTTTTTAATGGAGGCCAAGTTCCACTTTCTGGGATTGAACTCGACTGAGATATCTGTTTTGTGAACCTGAGAGTGTTAACTCAATCAGCTTGATAAGTTGTCCCTGGCAGAACTACCTCTTTGATAATTAATCTGATATCTCGGCATGAGATGACGTTCAATTTGAGTGTTACGATCTCCAATTTATTATGTAACGCCTGTATAACACCATTCAGTGTTTTGAGGCCATGAATGTCTGCCAATATCTGGCAATATGAAGATTTTCTTTCTATTCATGACCTTCAGATTGTTTGGCATCAAAAGAAATTATAGATGTTGTGGAAAGTTTAGAACATGGCTTATCCATCTCACTATGTTTTGACTCGTTTCAAATGCAAGTATTAATTTGTACTGTCGCACAAAGAATATGTATATGTATATATAAGAAGGTCACCTATCGAGGTTCTCATTATATCATTCCACAATTGATGGCATTATATGTCTTGAAAGTTGGTAGCGCCAAAATTTTTCTACTATTTTTTTCCTCAAGTATTTATTAATTATACTCATTGGTGATGCTTTCTTTCTTGAAGCTGATTTTGTGTGAAAGTGTTGCGAAACTGATTTTTCAGCTTATCACTTGATTTTATTATCATATGTACAGGTGGCTATAATGGATGGCTTTGTAATGGGTGGTGGGGCAGGTATTTCACTCCCAGGGATGTTTCGTGTTGTAACTGAGAAAACAGTATGAATCTACTCCACAATTGATTTCTTGACCAAATGTGCATGACTTTAATTAGACTTTTATCACATAAGAAAGAATTTTGTTATCTCATCCTTGTGGCAATCCTTTTTGTCTTTTGACCCTACACTTGAACATTGCTAGAAAATTTATGCTAGGCTTACTTTCCTTGATATGCCTGGGCACCCGTCGAGTGGAGTCAGTTAATCCGAAAAAAAGAGAGAATAACTGAAAAGGGCATTCATTGTCGATTATGCATTACTGGAGTAACATTAAGTTTTATTACTCTTTTACTGAAATGAAGTAGATATGTTTTTTTTGTGGTTTCTCATCCAACTTTGTATGATCGTTTGGAATAGATGTCTTTTTTTAGGACACGCTGAATTAAAAACTAAAAATATGGTATGCCTTGAAAAAGATTTGATTTTCTGTGAGTTCGTGGTCTTGATGAGTTGTGTAGAAATGGCTCTTTCGGATAAATTTCAGGTCTTCGCATCACCTGAAGTACAAATAGGCTTTCATCCTGATGCAGGGGCCTCATATTATCTTTCTCGTCTTCCGGGCTATTTAGGTATGCTCCAAAGATTGTTCGACCTTTGAATTGTTTTCTGGTGATCTTGATATTGATAGATATTCAAATCGATTGTCAAATTGCTTCTATATCACTACATTGTTTTTGTGGCTAATCATGCTAAAATTCATATAAATTTCGGATGTTCTTAAAAACCTTGTCATGGTTCTTAAATCATGAACTAGATTTGCCCTGGAAATACCTAATGGAGAAAAAGACAT
Organism: Haberlea rhodopensis; assembly: GCA_907163345.1. Classification (NCBI taxonomy): domain Eukaryota; kingdom Viridiplantae; phylum Streptophyta; class Magnoliopsida; order Lamiales; family Gesneriaceae; genus Haberlea; species Haberlea rhodopensis. The sequence continues at coordinate 4,164,775 of CAJQUN010000030.1, forward strand.
TGCACCAAATGATGTTTAAGAGCAACTCGATGATAAGAGATATTAGCAATTCATCAGTATGTTGTACTAATATGCAGGAGAATATTTAGCTCTGACTGGAGAAAAGCTCAACGGTACAGAAATGATGGCTTGTGGTCTTGCTACACACTACTCGTTGAAGGAAGTTAGTCTTTCATTTCCTAGCATAATATTTACTATATTTCATTTTAAGCACATTTTCCCTGATTCATTTTTCCAAACAGAAGCTTCCATGGATTGAGGAACGTCTTGGTAATTTGATTACTGACGATCGTTCCGTCATTGAAAATTCTCTTTCTCAATATGGTAGCTTAGTTTATCCAGATGGGGGTAGTCTGCTTCATCGGTAATTTCTTTCATTGATTCAGCTTTATTTTTACCTTATATTATTTTCTTATTCAATCTCATTAGAATCATGTTCTGTTTCTTTGGTATCACTTTGATTTTTGATTATTCAGGTTAGAAACAATCGACAAATATTTCTGCCATGATACCTTGGAGGATATTGTTGAAGCTTTGGTAAGCATATCATTGCGCGATTGATTTTTTTTGGGCTTATTTCTAATTAAAAACTGTTAGATACCACTTATTCCAAAACCTCGAGCTCATTAAAAATGGTTTGCTGATGGTTTTATAAATGAACAAGATCCAAGTTCAAGACTATTGATCATGCGGAACCAACAACAAGACACGCTTTTAGACTTGTCCTTTTATATACTCCTAGATATATATGTAGCCAATTGCACGGAATACTGTGGTTTGATCATGTTTTGGTAACTTGGTTAAGCTGTAAATCAAAAGAAGAGTCGCTAGAGATTTTTCGAAGTAAACAAGATTGTTGGGCTTCTTTACGTTGAAAGCATGAACAATATAGGGGTCATACTACTCTAAGAATCGAGGCTATGGTTCTGCAATAGTTACTGAAATTGATGTTGGGCTATAGACATACCGATCTTAGCAATTTTCAAGCACCATGATAACAAAGTATCGACAGATAATAAAGATACGAGAACAGAAGTGGGATTTTCCTTGTATGAAATTGAGCGTAATTTTAGCAAAGCTGTTGGCATTAGAATAAAAGTCTTTCTCGACAAGTTTGGAGTTGAGATCGGACTTTTAAATATGCTTGTTTATCTTAATGACCATACCTCCAATTGAATTCTGTTTTTCACTCTTGTAGGAAACTGGAGTGGCTGGATCTTACGATGAATGGTCTTTGAGTGTACTTGGTAAAATTAAAGAGGCCTCTCCATTAAGCTTAAAAGTGACTTTGCGATCAGTAAGTCACTTACTATTTGCCTCTATCCTGGTGGAAATTTCATTTTCCTGTAACCAATTGCGATTCTAACCTCACCATTTTCTGCCATATTAAGATCAGAGAAGGTAGATTTCAAACTCTTGATCAATGCCTCGCCAGAGAATATCGAATATCCTTGAAGTGGATCTCCAAAAAGGTCTCCAGCGATTTCTCCGAGGTATTTCCTTATCTTATTTTTATTCATCTCCATCTTTCTTGATGAAATGATTAATTGAAGTTGCTCGAGGAGCTCTATATTTAGTCTTATAAAACTTTATCAAATATGCCCCACAAATCGAAGTGGGACAGAGATGTTATACACTACAATGATAATATGTTCTGTACACTTGAAATTTGCATAATTTGTAGGGCATTCGTGCAAGATTAGTCGACAAGGACTTTGCTCCGAAGGTATTTGCTTATTTTTACCTCAGATTATGCAAAAAAAATTAATTGGGAACACAGTAAACCAGTTTTAACGTTAATTTTTTTAGTGGGATCCATCCAAGTTGGAGGAAGCAACCGTTGACATGGTCGAATCCTTTTTCTCTCCTCTCGGTGAAGATGGACCAGAGCTAAACCTGCCCACTGCACTACGAGAGCCTGACGTGTGATCGGAGATTCTGCCATACTTCTCTGTATGACTTCCCATTGACTACTTTCTTGGTTTGGAATCATGCCAGAGACGGAATTTCTGTGGAGCCAATTCAGTGGTAGTGAGTAGAAAGTAAAGAAGCTGAACTAATAAAAAAATGTGCCATTTTTAGTAGCTTGGCTTTTGATCATAACTTGGAACCTTAAAGTGAGTTTGGCTGTGTTTGGTTGATAGGATAAAGGAAGGATAGTTTATCTACCCTCCCTCATCTTACAGTTGGTTACTTGGTTCGATTATTCTCGGATCCTGAGGTCCAGTCCTAAGTATTGGTTGGTACTTGGTAGTATTGGTTGGTTGCTTGTCCCGATTGCAATCCTGTGGCCATGTCCTAAGCATTGTTCTTGAATTATTATTCATCCTTGACCCAAAATAGGTTGTTTTATCCCACCAAGCAATTTGAAGTTTATTAATGGCCTAATTTCTTTCATCACAAATCGAAAATCCAAACCGAAAAAACAACTCTTCAACACACAAATCCCACAATTTGTCACTCAAAAAATAAAATAAAAAAAGTACGACATATTTTCTAATAATAATCTACAAAATAATGTTTTGTTTTTCATTTTTTAATAAAATTATTCTATTATTCAATCAAAGGTCAACCTTTTTTTTTTTTTACAATTCCTAAACTAGTGGGAGATGTACTCAAATTTGAGCCGTTTACAAAAGAAAGGGTGATGACCATTAAGCCACAACCTTGATAGTCCAATCAAATGTTAACTTTAAGATTGCGCAAATTTTATTAGGATGTTTTCATGGGCCTACTGCCTGCTCGTTTTTTACCTTATGAGTCAGCCGAAGATGGGAATTAGCCTTTGGTTCAAACTCATAGCACCTTTTAGTGCGTATTTTAAAATTGTTTTCAAAGATTTAATCATATCATTATTGTTGGGAAACATATTAAAGATTATCCTGTTAAGCTAATTACTCTGTTGATAAGTTTCAGTGTTAATAATTGTAGACTTGTAGTATGAAATCTGCACATGGTACTCCATTTTGCGTGCCTATGAATTGTATGGCATGTGATTTCTCTGGGTTCAACTTCATGATCTTTCACCCAATCTCCATACCATGCCTTAGAACTCTTGAAGGGCCATTCGAGTTTCCAGAAGACAAATGATCTCGGGTTTGAGCTAAATTCAAAAATCCTTAAATCAGTGGCATCCTTGGTGATAATAATGACAGCACTATAATTAAACTGATATGTGTGCGTTTTGAATTGGTTCTAATATTATTCAAATATGTTTGAATGCATTCGAGTCAAATTCGAACTTGAATTATTTTGTACGATAGGTTGTGAGTTTTACATATGCTTTCAAGTCTTGGTACGAACTTTTGCTTAATAAACTTCGAATATTTTGCTTAATATGAATTTTCTTTTTATATAGAATGTCCTTATTTGGTGGGATGTGATTTGATTCATACGTGTTTGTTCTTGACTTGTAGTGTAGAATCTACTGTAGATTATGAAATTGGGGAGAGAGAGTTGAGGCATAACCAGAAACATGGACATTTTAATTAAAAAAATTTGAAGTAATTGCAATTACATATTTAGGAAAGCACACTGTTTAACTGCATAACACCATAAGATTTCCTATACAAAATCTTAACTTACTACATAGCATTTGATAAAGACAGAGTTGTGAAACTTAAAAATGAAATCAAACTTATTATCTCCTCTGGAAGTTGAGTGTCTTGATAGAATAGGCAAAAATGAAGGTGAAGAGAACGACGAATCCAAGAAGTATGAGGGCAACTGCTGCAAGCATATCACGTTCAAATCCAAAGTAGTCTTTCAGAAATTGTTCCACTGTTTTATCTTGGCCTTCCACTATGTCCTGAATTTCTCCGAATTGCGTTATAATAAAACCGTACAAGGTGTAAGCCACTGGAGTTGCCCAGTAGTACCATCTCCACCATATAGGAATTCTCTGTTATAGGCAAGATAACAAGCATTTGTTAGTTTTTTGTTAACTTCGTGTTTGTACTTTAGAATATAGATTTAACAGTGAGGTTTCTGGAACTTACCGGTCGTGGGACGACAAATCCTGAGAAGAGATTCCAGATTCCATAGAAGAAAGAAGAAATAACGGCTGCGATGTTATGGTTAGGAGTAACAGCCACAGTCATCATGCCATACAAGACGAAGTACAATAATGAGATGTACATGAAATATAAGAACCAGAAGAATTTTTCAACTGTCCAGTCGAATCCCATCATTGAGTAGACAATGAGACTGTATACTAATGCTTGTACGAAGACGTAGGGAAGTTCAATGAGAAACTGCAAAAGCGATAAAGAACTTTGTAAGTGAATATATACTTCAAAGGTTGCATAATTCACACATGTACCGGGTTTGTAGTGGCAATAAGGCTTTTGCCAATTACCTGTGAGAATGCATATGGTAATGCAGAATACATTCCGGCTGCCTTTTCTCTGTAGAAGACTGTTCTTTCAATAGCCACCACCGGCTGTACTGATGAACTATATTGGAATCCCAAAAAGTTGATTGCAGCATACATGGAACCCATGGCATTGAATAGATCTTGTTGAGTTTTCCTGCAACAAATGACACGTAGTTCTATGAGATAAAGTGGAGCGAAAAATTTGTAAACCACAGAGAGCTTTGTTTCATTTCCAACATACCATTTAGAGCCAAGGTTCCAGAACATCGTCCCAAATATGAGGGCGATGAAGGTTGTGAACAAAATTCTGACAGCGGTATAAGGGGGATTCCGCCAGTATGACCAATGTTGTTTCCACAGGCAGGCCAGGCATTGGATGAGGAAAGGTTGGGAGAATTGGGTAGGGAAATACAGGTCTTTTGTGCCAGGGCGAGGGACGCTTAACTCCTTGATTAGGGCCTTGTTCCTCCTGTAATTTTTGCACAAAAGATTATTAGCATATAACACCACGCTTGGTCCAAAAAAGAATGTTTCTTTTTCTTTTCCCTTTTTTCCTTTGGTGGTGATTATGAGGTAATTATACTAACCCCAATAGTTCTGATTTTTTGTAGTAGTCTGCAAAGTCAACCCCCAAAGCAAGTTCTTGTGCTGTAGTAGAGACTTCCAACATCCAGGTAGCTGGATTGATGCCATCTTTAATCTTTTGTACACCTTCAATTCCTTCGAAGTACTTGATCAACTGGGATGAGTGATGGCCTAATGGTCCAACATATATTTCTTGTCCTCCACGTTTCATCAAAAATAGCTGCAAAATCATGTTATCTTAGCATCTGATCTAAGAAAACCGGCCTCATGCTACATGAGTATCACATGAAAATGAATATCAGAGCTTAATAATTACTTTAACAATTTAATTTAGCTTACCTCATCGAATGCTTCGAAAATGTCGATGCTAGGCTGATGGATGGTGCATACTACTGTTCTTCCAGTGTTTACAGTATTCCTTACTGTTCTCATCACAATTGCAGCAGCTCTTGCATCAAGGCCTGAAGTTGGCTCATCCATGAATATGATTGAAGGATTTGCTACAAGTTCAACCGCAATTGTAAGCCTTTTTCTCTGCTCTGTGGAGAGACCATTGACCCCAGGCAACCCAACGAGTGCTCCACCCAAGGAGGTAAGTTCCACAAGTTCCATGACTTCCTCAATAAACGTCTGTAACTCAAAGAGAATCCACCTTACTAATCAAGTCTGATTATAATAACTGATTACAAAATATTATAAAATAAGCTCAGTGTATTCACCTTTCTAGTTTTTGCATCAACTTCTGAAGGCAGCCTCAACCAAGCTGAGTAAATGAGAGACTCGTGAACGGTAACATTGGGAGAATGAATGTCGTTCTGCTCACAATATCCAGAAATCCTGGCAAATGTTGCCTGGTTTTTTGGGTACCCTGAGATTGTAATATTTCCCTCTATGTATCCCCCGGTTTTTCTTCCAGCTAACACATCCATCAAGGTCGTTTTACCAGCTCCACTAACACCCATCAAAGCTGTAAGAACACCTGGCCTGAAAGCACCGTTTACACCCTTCAAGAGCTCCAATCTATCTTCAGTGGTGCCTTGAGCTTTCATCTCCTGCAAATCAAGTTACTCTCATGAATATCCCTTTCAAAAACATTTTATTTTTCACTTATATAACCCATTTGCCCCAAACCGAGTGCTCGTTTTTTTTAAGTATTTCAACAAGTAATGCCCGTGTTCAAAAAGTTACATTTTTCTTTCAGCTGGAAACTGGTATCTTGAGGTAAAATTTGTAAAGGTATGCAAAACTCTCAGTTCTTAGACATTTCCGGAAAAACATGCATCCTTGAAATATTTAAGCTAAAACTTACCGCTGGCATGTCAACTGAATATCTTATGTCATCAAATGTGATAGAATGGGGTTCAAATGGAAGAATCATTCCTCTTTTCCTGTTCTCATTGGCATCACTGGCATCTGCTACTACAGCTGAGGATCCAGATGAGATGCTTCTCCTTTTGCTTGCATCACCCGGAGCCGAAACTCGAGCACCCTCCTGGATGTTTTGACTTTCTGGTAATACAGCTGCAGGCTTCTCAAATGCTGCAACAGTATCATAATGTTAATTGCTAAAAGTTATCTAGAAATTACTAAAGTGTTTAAAGTAGAAAACTCACGGTCCAGGTATTTTAGAGCAACGACATATAAGATGTTGAATAGCCATATGAAACCAAATGTTGCCCCCACTCCTATCCAATACCAGTATGGATAAGGAAAGAACCCTCGAGATTTCAACACTCGAACTCCCAATGTGGTTCCATTTACCATCTATAAAATGAGAAAGTCGTTTGGTCACTATGGTCAGATGTATAACCATATCGAATATACCAAATGCAAAGATTGATGCATTGACTTACTTGACTTGCTTTACTCCAACTGCGCCCGGTGAATTCATTGACTAGAATTGCATTCTGTGCATACATCAAAGGTGAGGACCAGTAGCCCCATATCCACCACCCCTTTACATCATCTGCAAAGTAAAAACGGTGATGAGACAAGATTCATCATTTTAGTGTAAAACACATATTGGAACATCTTATCGTTATTTCATACTTCGTGCCAGGACAAATCCACCCAGTGCAAAAAGCATGAGCAACGCAAACAGGCCAAATGTGTTCGCAATGATCATGGTCCTGCCCAGTGCCCCAATAAGTCTGAACAACGCCCCTGCTGTCTGGTGCAGAAGTAGGAGCAATAGGTATTGCTTAAACAATCTGCAACAATAATTCTTGATTAGTAATTGTTTGAAGAAGCGGTGATAAGTTGGTTCGAGTCACAGCTGTTCGATTGTTACCTTCCTACACTAGGATCAAAACCAATGATATAGTATGTGAAAAAGGTCCATATTCCAACTTCAAGGAAGGTGATTGGAATTTTCAGGACCCATGATGGAAGAGCATAGGCCCATGGGGGGAAGAAAAACATATCCCTTTGCTTGTAGAAAACAGGAAGCTTGTAAATTGTCATAGCAAGCTCTGACAATCCATTGAACAAGGTCAGAATAATGGCGAAAAATAGGGCACCGAGATATATCGAACCATCAAGTTCAGTATCTTTGCTCATCTTGACACGTAAGAAGACTGTCGTGGCAATCAGTGACATTGTAATAAGCTGTAAGAAAGTACAAGAGATTTACTTTCAGTAATTGCATTCAATTTAACGTATTAGTTAGATTAATAAATCAGGATTTCAAGTGTGCGAATGCATGCCTGGAAGAGCTTGAAGTAGTAAACAAACGAATTCCTTTTCATCAACAAGGATTCTCTGTCAGTGCAGGCTTTCAGAAGTTCTTTCTGTCCAACACCGAATTTTTTTGTTGTCAGAGCAGCAGGATGGCTTTTGCTCTTATCATATGGAATTGCAAGCTCTTCTCCTACTCTCCGTCCATCAGCATAAGATAGGAACGCCTCTGCAAATTCGCTAACCGTGATAAACCTGTAAGGTTCATCATTACGTGCCCAATATTGTCTTTGATCTTTCTTTGATGTCACCTGATATTGATATCAATTCCTCATTAGCTCCAATTAACGAAAGAGTAAACGTTCAAAGTGTTGTTAGTTTAATCGTTTCTTTTGCTTACTTCTTGCAAGAAATCAGCCACTCCTTTCCTTTTTGGGCATTTGAAACCCATTGATTCAAAGAAACCGATAACATTTTCTCGAGGGCCATGATAAACAATCTGGCCATCTGACAAGAGCACAATGTCATCGAAAAGATCGTATGTCTCGGGTGCCGGCTGCAAGAGGGAGATGAAAGCAGTTCCCTTCATAATGTGGACATATTGTCGAAGCATGTTGATGATTTGGTAAGTCGTAGAGCTATCCAATCCAGTGGATATCTCATCCATGAAAAGTGCCTTTGCTGGTCCAACCAACATTTCACCTGTTGTAGAATTTGCACAAACAAAACTTCAGTATCTACATATATAAAAAAATATTCTTTTCCCATAATATATATTTAATTTGGTTACCAGTGGTGACACGTTTTCTTTGTCCACCGGAGATACCCCGGATCATTTCATCTCCGACCATGGTATCGGCACAAACATCCAACCCCAAAACCTGGATGGAGATTTGAATGGTAAGATTTGTATTGTCTTCATTATATGTTATTTTCAAGAAAAATGTTATGTTACAAGCTGATGATTTGTACCTTAAGAATGTAATCTGTGACAACATTTGCCTCGTCTCCTTCTGTGGCTGCTGCCTACATTAATGTTTACAAAAATTTCCAGTCAAAATCAAATGATCAAATACTAAATCTTTTTTCTTTCTCATCGGAATTGAAGATGTGAGCTATCAAATATGGTTCTACATTATAGAGTAATCCATTTATTGTTCTAAAATACACAATTCACGTAATAATCATTCTAACATCCCAAAGTGCGACCCGTCCCCGTATCTCATCCACGGTAAGTATCCTCTTGATATTTAAAGAACGCATAAATACATATCCACTTATATGTCGTAGTATTAAATTGACTTCCTTTCTTTAGAAATGTCCATTTCATCAAACTTGACACCCCACATATCACGTAATGAATCATAAATATCAACAAGACGTGTCATTTCTTGGAATGATCATTTCGTCAATACGTGTATTATTATTAAATAAATAAAACTAAATTAACAGGAAAAAAGTAGCCGCCATGACGTCATAAAACAAGAAATTGTGGTCAAGGTGTTGGAAATACTATAATTTTAACAAATATTTCTTTACCTTCATAAAAATGTCGATATCAGGATCTGGTTTAATGTTGGCTGCTTTCTCTCTTCTTGACAATTCAGCTAACATCTCTGTTTGCACAGTAAGTTTAATAATACCCAATTAGTTATGTTTTTTAGAATTTTGAAAAAAAAATTGAAATATTTATAAATATTAAAGTCAATAATTGCACGAACCATATCGATCACCAACACCTTGACACCTAGCAGAAAATGCTAAGGTCTCTCTCACAGTCATTTCTCCGATATGCAAATCATTCTGACTGATATATGCTGCAGTTCTTTGTGGTACAAATTCATTCAGTGCATGTCCATTGAATGTCACCCTTCCTGAAACCTGCTCATATAAAATTTCAGTTTCAGTAATCAGGCCACTTCTTTTTAAAAAAAACAATCATGGACGGTTTGCCCTTACAAGATAAGATCTTTTTTTTCTTTTATATATTTTAAATTTATTTACCTTCAAAGTTGGATCTAGCTTTCCTGCCAAAGCGAGCAGAAGGGACGTCTTTCCTGAACTTGGAGGACCTAAAAGAAGCGTCATTCTGCCATAAAAAAAGCAAAGAAATATTAGTGTTCATCTAGGAAAAGATTAACAAAAAAACATGAATCGAATCAAACCAGAATGTTCTTAATTAGTTACCTGCATGGTTTGATGACTCCACTGACATCCTTAAGGATAGTAAAAGGCTTCTTTCGACTCGGAAGCAAATGGAGAGTATTCAAAATTCCCTTTAAAAAATCGAAATTATAAATTTAGATTGAGAATTCCTCTTCATCAAGAAATAAAGAACACAAAATCTTGAAATATTTTCACTTTTTTTTACCTCTATGATGTTGATGTTGAAGTTGAGAACAGTAGGCAAAGATCTGCTCTGAGTATAGGCTTCTGCATCGATGGTCAAATGTTCATATCTCACTTCAATTGTTGGCAAATCAATTCCAACCCTGTCGATTCTCTTTCTGAGTTTAAGCAAGAACTTTTCATTATCTTCATCAACAGTATTAACCAGCCTGTCAACCAAATTCTTCTTATCACTAAATCCAAGATTTTGAACATCAATCTCGTTTGCACCCTTTGATCCAAACAGGAGTCCTTTTCTTAAACGATCAAAGGTAGGCAATTTCTCAAGTGCAGCCCATTTCAAAGCTTCTTCATCATCTTCTTCGCGAGAAGAACGTGAGAAAACTTCGATCCCTGTGTTTCTCCATATATTGGAGCTGTTAACCCTAAAGTTTGAGCCCTGTCCACCGCTTGCTCTTAAACTACCACTTGCTTTGTAAAGATCACCAGGTTCCATTTCTTTGGAACCCTTTTCTCAGTACCAAAAATGGTGTTAAATATAATCCTCACCTTTTTTTGGGGGGTTTTTTTTTTCTGAGTTTGAATGAAAGAATGATTTACAATTTTAGATGTTCTTTTGGGATTGGCTATGGAAGCTTGATGGATTTACATTTATACATATATATAGGTGTGTTTGTCTAGAGTTGAAGGCGGCTTTGGTTGTGAAGTTGAATGAAAATCAAACTATGAATTTGATTTTAGATACTTCTGAGAAAGTTGGGACATAGGCAACAACTTTGACCTCAAGACTCATTCCCCAAGAAATCAATTAAATAAAACTATTTTAAAAAAAATTAGTGGAACCTTCTAATTATTTATTAATATATAAATTTCATAATTTTACCTAAATGGGTTTCACTTTCTCCTTAGTATTTAATGTTTTCTATAAAAAATTTGTGCTTTCTCTTTTGATGACAGTAATTATATATGGTAACATATGATAAGATTAAATTTTGTTAGTAATTTATTGGATTCTAACTCATAATCAATTTGTTGTGAATGTCAAAGTCTTTTATAAAGAGCAAATATACCTTTCAAGTTCTCAGACAACATCTCTGGAAGTAACTAGAAAATTAACTAGGTTCGATATACTATTTCATTAAATAATTTAAAATATCAAATAAATAGTTAAACTAAGATAAATATTCTGTGGTCAATTCATCTCGTGATTCATTCAAATTGTGGTTCCTCCACGTTCCAACAAGCTTGCTCCAACATTGAATGGCATTGGCTGCCCGCTGCCCACTGCCCACTGCCCACTGCCCGCTGCCCCCATCACGCGTGTTGACCAAATAAATTTAATTTCCCTTTTTCTTATTTTCTTCTTGGGATATCTAAGATTGCATAGTTTTTTTTTTTTTTTTGAGTTGGAGGGTTTAAATCATAGTTAGGTTAATTATTATTACCCTATTCCTTTCAGTACATATATATATATATATATATATATATATATATGGGAGTTAAAAATAACTGTATAGATTGTTAAATCTCAGTGCTGATTTAGAATCCAAGATGGGATGAGTAACAAATAATAGTAGTATAAGAAAAAAGATATTTTACGGGGGAATGCAAGTTTAGGGACGATATAAAAAAATTTAAGGGAGTATACTTGTTTGGTTGTGCGTCCGTCGTTGCCTTTATTCACAACTTGTTTTGAAATACTATGACTAGAAAATTATTCAAGTATTTCTTCAAATTTAACAATTCACTCGTGTGATGAAATTGAGTAATATCTTAATTTTCCATACTTTATCCGACCAGGTTCATTTGATCATGTGATTAAAATTGCTAACATCTTTAATTTAATGTTTTTTTAAGAATACAAAAAAGGATAAAAAAAAACAATTGAAATCAAGGACTAAAGATCAATTATTAATAAATAAAAATGAATGTAGTCACAAGTTGCCAACCATATAAAGGACTTCTAGAACATAAACTCCATGTTTAAATGAATCTAATTGATTGGTAATAAAAAAAAATTTCTAGAAAATATGAATTATCAAATAAATTTATATTTACACTATTTGAATTTCTCTAATTACAAACGAAAATTATATTGATTACAGTGACGGACACATGATATTTATTTGGGAACAAAAATATTAATATAAAAAATGGATGGTAAAAAATTTTTGTGGGCAAAATAAAAATTTTGAGGACAAACTGTAATTTTTAGATGATAAATAATTTTTTTTTAAACAAGGTTTCGTAAGGCAGCACTTGCGCTCGTTTTCCTAAGGTGGCGCTGCAACTGATCAATTAAATCATTTTTTTTATTGAGACGTTATTTCTAGTATTTTTTGATACTATCTTGAAGGGTGATATCTTACCCTAATACACTTAGGGAAGTATAAAAATAACCTATTTGTGCTGCAAAGGTGCTCACATCATATAAAAAGAAGCTTGAATAAATATTAAAACTTTATTATCATAATTAAACCACTTATTAATTGTTGTCAACTTATATCATTTAATAAATATTATTTTTCTTTCTTCTCTCTTTTGTACTTCCTTGACCAAAAGTCAAAGATGATGGTGGCGAGAAATGAAATCAAATAATGCATACCAGTTTTATTACCAAAATGCCCTGCTTCCAACATTTTATGCCACATTTTACAATTCTTGGGGTTTGCTTTCCGATTTTTACGCAAGAAACAATAAATATCAACATCAAATCACTCTCCTCAAAATGTTCTACTTCCCTTTGGTTTCTAATCTTATAATTATCCTTGCAAAATATAATATATGTATCATGAAATATGTTCGATTCGTTTACACTCTTAGTATCAATGTATATAATAGGTATAATCTTCTTTCTTTTTTCTTTGGTTCTGTAAGATGTGGGAATTAAATTTCAAATTCAAGATAATTTCCTGAATAAGATTATGTCTAATAAATTGTTTATTGCAATCGTCAATAATCAAATCTATAATTGCATATGGCTGTTCAATCTCTGGCTGCAATCCCAACAGTCTCAAATTATTTGGGACTGTGGAGTATATACGTTAAATATGGATCTTATGACCCAAAATGATTTAGTATCGTGTGATCCATCTTTAGAATGTTGCCATAAGGATAGTGTCTATTGCATTCCGTTACGAAGAATCATTTGGGACCATGGAGTCCGTACGTTAAATGTGGATCTTATGTTCCAAAATGATTTAATATCGTGTGATCCATCTTTAGAATGTTGCCTTAAGGGTAGGGTCGATTGCATCTCGTTTCGAAGAACTTGTGTTATATTTTAATAATTATACGATGACATCTTAAGATTAATATTATACGATGGATCACAATATTTGTTGGAATAATCACTGCAAGGATTGGGGATTGTACACTAATTGCTCGCTTTGTCCACTACGGCTATTTACGTGCCACAAGACAACATTAGTCACTCAATTACTAAATTCCATATGTGTGGTAAAAATTTCGACCACTACTTTATAAAGGAAGCTTATTTTTTATTATAAAAATACACATTGAAGTTTATATTATATCCCCTTTTCCCAATTGTGTGGTTGTGGTTATCTAAATATAGTCGGCAAGTGTTGATATAGCTATTTTATTTTTGAAAACTGCTCTATCCCTATTAAGAAATAATAACAAATTTGTCTATAACGGGTGTTGGAGCTGATGAAATAAGACGAACTTGAGGTTATAGGATTATGAGTTTGATTTTCCTTGCTAACATTTTTTTTGATCTGAGCCTGTCGCACCGAGCTTGTTTAGTACGGTTTACCCGATTGGTGTGTTTTGCAAGCTACGTCAATCTTGGGATTTATCCGGTGTACAACCCAAGATAGTGGCTGCGGTCCACTCATTATTGAAAAGAAAAAAAAATAATTACAAATTTGATGTTTGATGTTCTTTTGATGGATTTCGTTTTACCCGAAAAATAATTATCAAATTTGAAACTATAATTTGAAATAGTTACTGTCCGCAACACTATTACTACGGTTTGTTGTTTCATTAAAATTTGGATAAAAAGCATGAAAACCCCCTGTGTTATAGTAAATATACACGAAACTCCCATGTGTTAACAAAATAGGCAAAAAAACCCTATGTTTTCTTAAATTTGCATGAATCCCATGTGTTATAGTAAATATGCACGAAACCTCTCAGTGTTAACAAAATAGGCAAAAAAAACCCTGTATTTTATTAAACTCGACATGTAAGCACCATGTGTTATAAAAAAAGCAAAAAAAAACGTTCTCTTTTTTTGAAACCTTGAACGAAACCTCCCGTGTTAAACAAAATAGACAAAAAAACCCTCTATTTTCATAAATCCTGCACAAAACTCTATTAATTGTCTAATATGCTCTTCAATTTTTCCACAGTTACATTATTTTCTTTTTTTCTGTAATGATTTGTTCTTTTAATTTTAAAATGAATAATATTCAGAATTTTAAAGAGAATATGTATTGTGGTATAATTTTAAAATAGATTATGAATAATATTCTGAATCGTTTTATAAATATAGAAAAATTCTGAATATTGTTCGTTTTAAAACTAAAAGATCAAATCATTATAGAAAATGTAGATGCGAAAATATTGGAGAGCACATTAGACAGCCGATAGGGTTTTGTACAAGATTTACAAAATATGGTTTTTTTTTGCCTATTTTGTTTAACACGCGGGTTTCGTGCAATGTTTCAAAATAAGGGGTTTTTTTTTTTGCTTTTTTTATAACATAAGTGGGTTTCATGCCGAGTTTAAGAAAATACAGGGTTTTTTTTTGCCTATTTTGTTAACACATGGTAGTTTCGTGCATATTTACTATAATACATGGGGTTTCATACCGAGTTTAAGAAACCACATGTGATTTTTTGCCCATTTTGTTAACACATGAAAGTTTATGCATATTTACTATAACACATTGATTTTTTTTGCTTTTAACCATGGGTAAACTACCCATAAATCCCTAAACCCAAACTTTTCTTTAACCTAACTCCCCTTATTCATTATTCTATATTCTAACTCCCCAACAATACTTTCATCTTCATCCTAACTCCCTACTACACAACTATACCAAGTTACCCTTACAAGTGGAAATAGATTAATTACATTATACCCCATGGAGTTTTAATCTATTTTCAAAATTACCCAAAAGCTACCATTTTTCTCATAAACTTATCCTTTACGATCCGACTTTCAAAAATTGGTATCAGAGCCTAGGTTTATTCTGGAAATACTATGATAATATCTTGAATATTAATTTGTAACCTATACGGAGGAGACGATTCAAGAAAATATGGATCCGAACGAATGTTCGTGGTGCAAGTCATACAGGTGGTACTTCCAGAAATTGGAAGAACTAAATTAAGGATATCTGGCTGAAGCTAAACACTTCAACCAGAAATGGAAAATTCTACAAGAACTTGGTGCTAGCCCTGCTAGCATATACCAGTATCAAGAACAAGAGAAAGTGGCAAGGAACCTTTACAGGACGAACCTCAATATTCCAGATCCCAACCATCCAACATGATCCGGAATAGACGAATAGGACGGGAGAACCAACCTTTCGAGAAATCAAGCCAGATTCTTCTAAGATATCTCAAGATCTTAGAGAAATCCAGAGGATTGTGCAGTGTTATGGATACCTTCAATACCATGTCCCTGCACAAATCCATCAGATCCAGAGTCAGATGGAGATCATGATCAAACATCAGGAGGAAATTCTTGAAAACCTTCGCGATGTTCAAACACGAGTTAAGGAATTGGAGTCAAGACCAAATCCAACTGGAAGAAGGAACGGAGGATGGTTACCACCGTCCTACGAAACAGAACCCCTTTTACATCAAAAAGGGAAAGCAGAGGAGGTCCGAAGGCCTTTGACAGAGATTGAAAAAATAATTGCAGTCCTACGAGGAGAGCCATTACATCTCACAAAGTAACGGAAATGATCAACCTGGAAGATCTACGTGATCTTACTGATTCATTTGGGGGATTAAATCTCGTAGAATTCAAGACAGGAGAGCTTGTACAAAGACCTCCACCGCAAGAAAGTTTCGGGTTACACAATCCACCCGAAGGTGATCAAAGTATGCCACACATGGAAGATTTCACCTCAGCAACTTTGGATCCCCCAGTTGGAACAAGTAACCGTTCCCGAAGGCCAGATATTCATCAAACGCCCTACGGGAAATCGCAGCTAGATCCAATCAATCCATATGGACTTATGCTCAACATAGATATTTTGGATTTCAAAACAGAGAAGTTCTTATTGATGAATGGGCTTCAGCAATGAGAATAGCAGCAGGAACACTTGACTTAAACAAAGAAGGATTCATTTTACTTCTAAAAATGAGTCTGGAATGATCAGTCAAGATTGCCTGGGATATGGTAGACCCAGGAACCAATGAAGAAGTTTTAGCCGGAGAGTCTCTGAAAGATATCGTGGACAAAATGGCAAAATTCTTTAAACTCTGTTTCATTGGAGTTAGCTACTTCGAAGAAATGGAAGAAGAGAAGACTAAGAAGTACAAACAAGCTCTGATTAGCCTGGAACTACATGACATCTGCTATGTAGACGAGTACATCAAACTCTTTACAGAGTATCGATGGAAAGCGAAGATAGCAGAAAAAGATGCAGCAGAGCTGTTCTTTGCCAAAATTCCGAGACCATGGAGAGAAATGCTTATCCAGGAATATACACCTCATGCAATCGAGACGGTGTCCAGGAGAATGTCATTTCTTAAAGTAAAGCTTGTGGAGTGGTGCTACAAGCAAAGCTCCAAAAGAATTTCAAGAAGCTCAGAGGAATCAACAAAATAGCTCATCTTTGCTGTACAGGGAATGATATCCCTACAATCATTTGAAACTACCCACAAAGGCGAAAGATGAAAAAGCACATAAGTCATCCATATGCCCGATGAGGCAGTTCAAGAAGAAGTAGGTCTTCATGGAGACCTAAAAAGTTCTGGTCAAAACTGAACGCCCGAAGCTACAGATCGGGTCAAAGATCAGGACCAATAAGGAGTAGAATCTCGTCGACAGGTTCTAATCAAGCTAGTTCTAGCAGAACACCAACAAAGAGAACTTTCAGATGCACACCTACTCGTGTAAATGAGAGTTTCAGAGATTGTAACTGCTGGACATGCGGAGCAAGAGGACATATCTCTACAGAGTGTCCAGAGAACCAAAGTCGTGGAGTAAGACAGTTCGAGCATACTAAAGAATTTGAGGATGCAGTCTATTTCCAGGATTTGGTACAGGTGTATCAATTTGAGGATATTCCCTCAGATGAAAGCATCTACGAAGAAGAGATCTATTCTGATGGAGGTGAATCCAGCTCAGAATCAGAGTTAAGGATAATTCCTTCAACACGTGATCAGAGAAGAGCCGTCAGGGTTTTTCTCTCATACCACTGTTTCTCATGAAACCCTTATAATGATCATGAAAGAAGAACCAAAGCTTCAGATGTACGATGGATTTACAATTGGAGCGATGGAAAAAACCACGGATATGATTGGTCTTCAAAGCAGGATGCATCAGATTATCCATAGGATAACAACAGGTGAATTTGCGATCCAATGGAATTCACGGGAAACCAAATTGAGATGCAGTTAATCCCCTACAGAGAAATCCAGGAGATTAAGAACAAGGTCAAAAGAGAAGTTGCTAACACCATCTCATGGATTCATATTGGAGCCATTAGAGAGTAATCATCAAGGAGACTTTCAAGGAAGGAATTGATTCGCCACTCAATCTGGTAATCTTTGACAAGAGAATCCCGAACCTCAAAGATTCTTGTTTGGGAGCAGTCGTAGGAAATCTGTATGCAGGAAAGATGGCCTTTAACATCTTTCGAGGATTGCATACAACTTGGGAGATCGAGACTTCAACAAAGTTCTCACTCTTCATCAATATTTCAAAATAGAAGATTTGATGAAAGAATGGAACAGGCCTTATTCGATCACCTACAAGGTTTCATACGCACTCTCGAATACTCATAATTCCGAGGTATTCTTGAGAAAGGAATTCATCAAAGTCCCCAGAATCTTCGAAGACTTCGCCAAAGCAATATTGTCGGACACCATTGATACTCCGACAATAGGAGAGATCGACATGAGGATACAATATCAACATGTTTTGAACAGAAGCAGGAGCCTTATGATCGAGCCAAGAAGGATGTCTTTCCAACAGGAAAGGTTAATCAGCAACTATCCGAGGGAAAAACAAAAGGCAGCTCAAGCAGAATTCAGAAAATCCCTGATGTATTCAAAACAACAGGAAAACTGAAATGTCCAGAAGGCTGGAGAGAAGTGCAGATACTTTTCGACATCACCGAGAAGAACAATATATTCTCATGCGATGTCCTATATTATTTGCAACAACCTACAGTTGGCAAATTTCAAGGAAACCTTCAAATTGGTGAAATTGATCTCACAATTGAAGGAGTTGCCGGAAGGATCCCAGAACAGCTTATTCTATGGATTGAATTTCTTGAGGAACATAAACCTTGGGAAAGATTGCAAGATGGAATGGAATTCACGGTCGACGGAATAGATACCGAATTCGATGACCACCAGTCCATTCTCAATAGGGATGGCAATGGGACGGGTCCAAACACGGACCCGCATTGAACCCGCCCCGCCGGGGCGGATCTGGACCCGCTTCAACCGGGTTTGGAAGCGGGGCGGGGCGGGTCCTGGGATTGGCCGAACCTGCCCCGCAATACATTTTTATTTTTTTTAAAAAAAATATGATATTGATTATACATTTTACTTCTTTAATTGAACAATAAAGTGTCATTATTTAGTTTTATATCAAAATTCATGTGTTCATGTTAAAGAAGTTGGACATTTTGAAGGAAATAAAGAGCAAATTAATAAATATTTAGTAGTTTAAAGATAGTTTACAATGTTTATTATAAATATTTACTAGAGAAAACATGAAATTTAATCACAAAACTCAACTTTTGTGTTTCAAAATTGATTTCTAGCTAAAGTTTTTTTTAAAAAAAATAAAAAATAAAAAAAACTGGAACCGGGGCGGGGCGGGTAAACCCGCCGGGTTCGCGGGTCTAAGCGGGGCGGGTCCGGGTTTTATGTGTAGCGGGGCGGGTCCTGGGATTAGCCAAACTCGTCACATACCCGACCCGTTGCCATTCCTAATTCTCAATAAACATCTCCGTTGGGATGTTATTTGAAAAGTACATGGCAGAATATTTTGCAGCCTACATTGATTCAGGAGCTGGAATATGCACTGCCAGGCGAGAAATCTTCCCCAAAGATGTTGGTGAGATATTACCAGCCATTGCCGGAAGAGACTTTTCCAAACGGATCCTTATTCTTAATGAAGGAGTCGAGGGAGCGGAAATAATTATCGGCGAAGCAGGCGGTACCCCATGGTACAAAGTCAAAACTCCACCTACATATTTCCATGATACATGTGCAGATATGCTGTTAGGAAACAATTTCCTACAGACATTCAAGACATTCACTCAAGAGAATGAAACAAGAAGACTTATTTTCACAACTCTGTGTGATCATAAGATTATGGTACATCGATTACGAGAGGCGTTTCACAGAAAATTCCCCATTAGTTTTTTGCAACAAGCGTGGTGATGAAGGAAAACTTTGACACCCGAAGATGAAAGATCAGCGGAAATTTGGAGAGGCAATTCTTCAGTTTCGACAACAAAGTCCTAGTGAAAAGGATTATCAAACTTTTGATTGGGTTAATATCATGTCTTTCAGAGAACATGATGAGGAAAGAGTGACTCCAGAAACCCTGTTGCTACTGAAAATGCATTACGAGATGAAGTTCCACAACCTGAAACTACCCTCGAAGAGCAAATCACTCTAGATGATGTAAAATGAAGATTTGTAGGAACTACAACGAGGATCCACTAGCATGATGTTACAAAAATGAGCTCAGAGCTACTTTGAAGGTGAAAACTGGAAAAGAAAATGAGTTAGGTACAAGCCGATCCCCGTGAACCAGGAAGATCGGAAGGATATGCAGATCATACTTAAGGAACATCTTGATCTTAAGTTAATCTCAGCAGGTATTTCTCCATACAACAGCCCAGGATTTCTTGTTCGAAATCATGGAGAAATTAAACGAGGAAAGCCGAGATTGGTGATCAACTATAAAGGGATCAACAAAATCTTGGAATTCGATGGATATTTTATCCCAAGCAGAGAACATTTGGTAAATAGCATCAAGAATGCCAAAGTGTTTTCTAAGTTCGATTGCTAGTCTGGGTTCTACCAGATTAAAATGGAGGAAGCAAGCAGAAAATTCACAGTCTTCTCCACACCACAAGGACATTATATCTGGAATGTCATGCCAATAGATTAACGAATGCTCCCCAGATATATCAGAGAAATATGGATAATCTTTTCAAGGATTACTTCAGCTTCATGTTCGTGTATATTGACAACATTCTTATAGCTTCAAAAAACATGAAAGAACATATTAAACATTTGGAAATCTTTTCAGATGTTTGTTACAAGGAATGATTAGTGATTTTCGAAAAGAAAACATTGATTGCTACAAGACAAATCGAGCAAACCACAGGAAGGTGTTCAGTCCGGATGACCTCAAGGATTTAAAACAACTTCAGAGTTTTTTAGAAGTTGTTAATTTTGTTGGGATGTTTATCAACAATCTAGCAAACTACAGGAAAATGTTCAGTCCACTACTCAAGAAAGATGTTAAGTTGGAGTGGAATGAAGATCACAGACAAGCTGTCAAACAGCTTAAGGAGGTTTGCAGGCAACTACCAAAGCTTGCATTACCAAACGGTGAGGATGAGCTGGTATTATACACATACTCATTCCCCTGTAGAGAATGAAATGAGGCCCCAGCTTGACTTGAGACCAAGACTCCTTACAACTCGCACCAATAGCGGCACTGAGCGGTGCCAGTGATCATTGGTGGGCTGCAGTTCTCATGAAAGTCACACCAGAAGGAGAAGTGCCATGCAGATATTGTAGTGAACTATTTGATAACTGCGAAGTTATCAGATGGCATATCAACGAAAATGAGTTCTTTGCTGTTCGAAAGGCTTTTAAGAAATGGTCACTTCTACTTGCAAAGAAATTTATCTTGAAATTAGATAATACGAGTGTCAAGGCCTTTTAAAAAAATAAAATTGAATCAAAATCAGAAAAGGCTAGACTTTTAAGATGGCAAGCTGAATGCCAATATTATGATTATGATATTGTCATTGTGAAATCTGATAAAAATATTCTTGCAGATATTTTGACAAGAGATGGAAGCGAGTGAAGCTAATTCCATCATAACGAGATCAAAGCACCTCCGAGAAAATCTGGAGGAGCTAGACAAGAAGATCAACGGCCTGGTGATCAATTCCCAGGTTGCGGGTCATGTACAGGAACTGGATCTCACGAAGGTCCAACAGGCTATGGAGGCTACCATGCAGGCTCATACCTGTTTATGGGACAGTCATATATTCCCCTCCGACGGGATACTTCGGCAGTAAAGCTAAAGTTGTGTTTCAGAGAGCCGGGCTCATCAACTTGTTTGGGGGATTCAACTACCACCACTACAAGTCCTAGTATTGATCCTTTCGGGGAAGATACAAAAGGAAAAATTGATTCCCAGGTATCTAGGATATCTGAAGAGTCAAGCCAACCCAGAACCTCAGGGGTTAAAGAGGAAGAGATTAATCTTAGGCCATCGACGGGCAAATCTAAGGTTAATACTAACGAAAATAAAGTTTCCCAACTTCCCCTTTGCAGGAATATCAGAGAAATTGGGAAAACTTTTGTACATGAGTGGGTATAATTCCTGGAAAAATTACAGCAGACTGGTCAGGAAAACACCCAAGAATATGGATGCATCCTGGTGTCAAACCATAAAGTGTTCGGAAGTGGTTTGATTTTGGCTTCATAGCCTCAGTCTTTACCACAGCACCAAGTTTTCCGAAAATCACAAAATTACCGGATTGGATCAATGAAGGGGTGTATGACTCATGGCAAAATAATCATACACTCGGACGATGAGATATTCTGGAGCTTAAATTCTTAACTGCAGCCCCAGAAATTACAGGAAAAGACCTTCATCCTAGCTTCCATTTCATAAAGCTACAAAGGCCTGATTGGAAGGTGCTGGACCAAATAAAACCACTGCCGAAGGAACAACACTAGTTTCCCCGCTCACAGAGGACGACATCAGTACCAGAAGAGCATGAGGATTATGGGTCTGTCTCACTGAGATGGACAAAGTCAAGTATCCGTTCAAAATTTTTCAAAAAACAGCGAACGGATCATTTATGGTTAACACTATGACAAGCCATACAACAAAATTTGCCGATGAAATATTTGAAAAGAAAAGGCAAATATTGTGGGACAACAAGATTCCGGCGACCAAAGACACCTGCCGGAAGTTTTGCAACATGGCTCATGTTGGAAGATGGCAGGACCACATCTGCTCGAGTTGCCCATAGCAGAAAGAACCACTGTTCGGGAAAAGATTCCCTGTTAAGAGGGACCAGAAAAAAGACGACAAAGCAGGACTAGGCAAACGTGGAAGATTCCCACGCGGACTGCAAATGCCAAATTTTTAGGGACCACAGAGAGACAAGAGTCATGTGACTCTGACGAGGACCACTACCATTTGCAAAAGAAAACAAAATGGTAGGACAACCTCTTCGGCCGAAAGTCGAAGGGACCACAAGATACCAAACAAGAGAGAAGACGCATGCAATAACTTCTGATTATAAACAAGAATTGAAGTCCGGATTTCATATCCACCTCCACACTTCTATAAATACCAAGGCATTCAGGAAGCTAAGGACATCGAAAATTCTCCATAGTTTTCTGAGATAAATATTCGAGTCTCCGAGCTTTGTAATTGTTCAACTATTCGTAGCTTGGTAATATTTCTTTCTTTCTTTCGATAAGTGTCTGTAATATTGTTCTATTTGTTTAAGTTTGTTTAGTTTATGTGTTCTTAAGTACAGCCTCATCTTTATGAGAGGCTAAACAAGTCCGTCTCCTCCCAAAAGGAGACGTTTTAATATGATAGATATTATAAGTATTTTCAGAATAAAATAAAGGTTGTTGCCCATCTATCTCCCAGATTTCTTTAAATCTTTATTATATCTTATTTATACCTTACGCCCTAAGGTAGGAAACGAATTAGGGCTGTGTTGTGCGGTTTCTGAAGGAGTCGGATAACTGGCAGACTAACCTCGCCCGTGAGCTGAGGTTGAATGGTGAGGAGCCATTCATAAAACAGTTGGAGGCAGTAAGTTTTCGACTGGTGGCGTTGCCAACCACCTCACCCGGTGCCGTTATGGTCAAAATGATATATTCCAGTTTGTTAAAATTTTATTGTAATACGAAAGCATGATGGGCCTGTTATTTAATTTTACATTGTAAGGGAATTTTAGGGGCTTTGATTTATCATGAACCGCGAGTCATTTGCAAAAGTATGTTCTTGGGTTTTCTCAAGATGACAGAAACTGAAAGATTTCATGTTCATATATGTCTATTAAGGCCTATGCATTTTCGTATCCCTTTTTAGGAGTTGTTTATTGGAAAAATGAGATTTTGCGGTGTTTTTGCAAAAATCCTAAAAACATTAGGAAGTTTTATGCAATTAAAGTTCAGGGCTTTTATGTATTTTAAGGTAGGTAGGGAGTTGGAATAAAGAAAAATTTTATGGTAGGGAGTTAGATTAAAGAATCTTTGATATATGAAGAATATTAAAATTATGTTTGAAGGTAGGGATTTTAAGTTAGTTTACCCTTTAACCATTACAATTTTAAAACTAATTAGAGATAAGTGGGTCACAATTTCTATTGGATAATATCGGGTCCCAGCAGGATACGGATCTTATATTTGTGAGGACGTGGGCCACCGGCGGCTCCAACCTATGGCGCAAACTTGTGGCCCCCGGCGACAATACGAAGTTGGAATTATTATTATTTTATATCAATAATTGCCCTAAATTATTAAAGCACTCTTGTCATGGCTGTTAATTTATAAAGAATATGTTAATGACATCATTATATAGTGTATCTATAATAATAAGATATTTAAATTACTCTTTAATATTTACAGTTGGGTAGATAATCTTTAGTTTGGACATTGAGCCTTTTTTTTTTTTCAGAAGATAGTGAGTTGTTTTTATAATAATAAATCGAGGTGACTCGAAATTTCATGTCTCCCCTTGTATTATCTATGCCTCTATACTATATTAAAGACAAAATTGGTACGTTGTATGATCAAATCTAAAATTTTCATATTACCTGATATGTTTTTAGTTACCCCATGTTCGGGGACAATGTCTCATATGGTAGATCCAATCATCAAATATATGGTATATTCTCCATGATGAGGGAAGAATATACCAATTTATGATTGAATCTACCTCGTGTGATACTATATCAGGGGTAGCAAAGAACATCGTGAATTTTAATAATTATCTTACTGTCCCTATTCTATAATTTAAATTACAAACATAAGCCTATGTCACAAACTAATTAAAATATATATTAAAAATCATGACTATACGTGTGAACCGGGGCTTTAGACGTACAAGGCGAAGGGTGCTGTAGAATTTAATTTACTTATATCGTCGTCCATGCTAATAATACAATTAAGAAAACATAAAAGAAAAAATTACTAAAAACATCTTATAGTTTGATCCAAATGTTATTTTGCAACTATTGTTTCAACAGTTATAGTTTATGTCCTCAACTTTTATGAATTATAACACTTTACATCTTCTTTACATCTTCTTGACTCAATTTGTGTTATTATCAAAAATTTATCGTTGCATTCACCGCCTCACATATTCAAACTTAGAGCCACTTAAACTAGCAATTGCAAATTTTTAAAGGATCAAAATAAATATTTGGGGTCTCAAAAATTTCATTTTTCGTAATCGTTAACTAGATAATTTCGATACTAAAAATATTATTTTGTTTTTGAAACATTTGGAATAACTAGGTTAAACGGATATAAATTTGAGTATGTAAGGCGATAATCAAATGTGGCGTCGAGTCAAGAGGATGTAAAATGTTACAATTTATGAAAGTCACGGCTATAAGATGTTTTATGTAATTTTTCAAAAATAAAATTAATTCAAAATGTGAACATATCCTCCAAGAAAAAAATGAGGAGTTCAGCAAAAAGAAATTTCAAAGTCAACTTAGAACTCTTTGTTGGCTTTAAAATTCCACAGTTGATCTAGAAGACGTCCAGTATACTGTATACCACCTTCCCTTTGAAATTTCTCCATTTACCATTTAGGGTTGGAAAAACAATATTATATATTTTTCTAATAATATCATAAATTATTTGATTTAAATATTATATTTTTATTGGTATATGATATAATATTGAATATTATTTGGAAATGATGAAAGGTGGGTTCAAATCAATGATTATTTAAAAGGGTATAATAAGATAATAAAATATTTTGAGGGAAAATAAATAAATGAAAATATTTGTTTTTATTTTCAGCAAAAAGAAAAAAAAACATTCACAGAAACAAAAACAAACAAGGCGATTACTTTCGCATTTCTATTAAAAAAAAAGCTAATATTGATGTTATAATTTATAAGTCAATTAAAGCGGAAAAATATTTTCAAATGAGAAATCAAATTTGATCCTTCTTCCAAAAAACTACGTATATTATTTGTTTTATTTCAAGTTTTTTTTTTCAAAAAAAAAAAAAAAAACTATCTAGTCATTGTGGTGGTCTGGATTCCTTATACTAGTTTTTATTTTTTCAAAAAAAAAAAAAAAACTATCTAGTCATTGTGGTGGTCTGGATTCCTTATACTAGTTTTTATCCATAAATAATTACGATTAATTTTTTTTAATACAAAAATTATTAAATTTTTTTAAACAAATAAATTTATAGATTAAAAATAATACGTGCACTTAATGATGTCTATTACTCATGCGTTAGCTGGTCGGGTTGTTTTGTTAGGGCCCATAACCGATGCATTTTCGAATTATATCCTTACATTTTGAAAGATTTTGTACATTATGATTCCGCAGGTTGAGATTTATATAATCTTCGGAGACTTGCGGGCCGGTTATAAGAAGAGAAGTTTTTTATTATAGTCCGACAAAAAAATTTCAAATCATTCAAATTCATTTTCAAATAAAATGGCAAAAATAGCCATGTAACCTTATGCACACCGCCATCACAAAGCGTGCACCGATGCACACTTAAATATACCGATGCACGTAGTGCACGTGAAACCAAAAAACACAGCTGCGGTGAACGTGAAACTGAGAGATACGATGCGGAGTATACGATGCCAAGTCGTCGAACCGAAGGATAAAGCAGCAGCGTGCGGCCGTGGCTTCCAGGAAGGGGAGAAATCGAATGGACAAAGGGTTTCTATATGTCGATGAGAAGAGATTGAGGGATGATGTTTTTTTTATTTAAATAAGGGGGTTTTTAATCAAAATACAGTACCTATTAGATTACATGTTTAGAAGAAATTTGACCTATTTGAATAAATTTTTTTGAAATTCGAAGCTGTTTTTTTTATTATTATCAAATTTAGTTGAATAAGTGTTTTGCAACTGTTATCTTTTTGTATTATCTGTATTTTTATGTTAAAACCCAAGTTGGTCTGGACCAACCAATTAAGAGAGCCCAGAATAATTAATAAAAAGAGACTAGTTACATTTCGTCAATCCCAGATAGAACAGTTTCCAATATTTTAGTGTGAAATGGGCCTTTTTGAATAACTTTTTTTCCAAAAATACAAAATTCACTTGTAAAACACCACAAATGGAGATCTCTTTCTTAAAAATTTTAAGAAAGATTTAGAAAATGAAATTTTTTTAAAAATTATATTTCTTTTATATTTTCGAAATAGCTCTTTGTGTAATAATTATCATATATGATAAAATTAATATCTAAAATGTCAATGTTTTATTTATAAAACTAATTTGGATGTTGATAGCATGATTCATGGATTTTGATATAATAAGCATAATAATATCAGTATATCTAATACATTTTTAATATTTTGTCACTAATAACCAGGAACAATGTTGTTTGAAATTTTAGTTTATATTCTACCTTTATCGAAGAGAAGATATAAGAAAACCGCTTACGATGGTTTGACCACATACAACATAGGCCCAGTAATCCACGTGCGCATCAAGGGAGTCTAGATTTCGGCCATTTCACGAGAATGAGAGGACGACATAAGAAGACTTGACTCGAAGTTATACGCAAAGACCTAGAGTTCAAGGGGATTAAATATGATATTTGATAGAACAGTTTGGAGAAGATTGGCGTACGTTTTTGACCCGACTTGATTCTCTCTATATTGTTCATGTAACCTACCCCAGTTCATTTAGATTAAAGACTTAGTTGTTTTACGTCACATTACAAAAATTTAACCGCAGTTCATTGTTAGGGGGGGTTCGATTTTTTAAGTTCGACTCAGGTCTAAAAATTATCAGGTAAGAACCCTCCTTGTAGCAACACTTCGCAGCTTCAAATCATGATACCAAGAATAAGCCAGTGAAGCACAGAATGGAATGAACAAAAGACACACACTTACATGATACATATCCAGCATGTTTTTAAGGCATTCAATTCCGAAAAATCGTCCTAGAATTTGATTGTGTATTTCCATCATTTTTCTGTCTTCTGTAACACGTCCTCATCTAGTATTTCGCCAGCCACCGCTGCTGCAAACACAGCTCTGAAGCTGGGGTTTCTTGTCAAGGATGAAGCCATTTGCTTAACGAAAAACTGTTGAATATCACTGTTCCACTGATCACTTGTAGTTGCATTACGAGTTTTGGTGCATAGTATAGGACCTGTCGATTCAAGACTTGTTGTAGAGCCTCCGCAATGTACGGAATTCGAGTTGAATGACTGTGCTCCGGCTAGAAGTACTGGTGGTAACATCACCGGAATCTCGGCCCTGGAAGGGAGGTGGACGTGGCAGTGGCGGTGGTGGTTGTGGCTGTGCTGACCTTCATATGTAGTTACTAAAAGGGATGGATCGTCGACGCTTCTTTGCACCTACATTTTTATGCAATTGAAGACAGACTTGATTAGTTTCATTTTGCGTCCATCTACTATTGTGTAAACGAACTGAATATGAAACAAATTTTAAGGTTCGACTTCAGCTCGAAATAGATATATTCGAGCTCGAGTTCGATTCGAAGTTCGAAAAGTTAAAAAAAAATTGGCTCGAGTTCAGCTAAAAAGATTCGAATATGTTCGCGAGCTATTCAAACTATTGCTTGAAAATAAATACCCAAAATGTTCGAATATATTTATTTAACATATAATTATATTATATTAATAAAATATAAAGTTCGTGAGCGGTTCGCGAACTATTGGACAAAGTAATTTGGACTCGAGTTCGACTAAATTTTTTTTTAAACATGTTAGAGTTCGGCTCGAATTCGAGAATTTTGAATACGAATCAAATATTTTTCGAGTCAGCTCGAAGAGTTCGTGAATATGTTCGATTCGTTTACATCCCTAACTATATATAGTACTCCATAGCCACTCACTTTCTAGCATAATTTACTACATTATTTTTTTAATATTTTAAAGGGATATTGGCCACGAACACTGTGGTTTTCCAAATAGACAGATTATACTCACGTGGTTCAAAATATGCAATTTACATCGTGTAGTTTGTGAAAATTTAGAGAAATTTTCAGAATTGCGTAAGTTTTTTGATTTTTTGATAAATTTCGATTTCGTGCGAATATTCGAGTATATGTCTAGAGTACATCATTTTCTTGGTTCGAATAAGTATTCGAGAAATTTTAAAAATTTCAGACGTTTTTTTGATTTTTTGATAAATTTCTTTTTCGTGCAATTATAAGAGTATGTGTTTTGAGTACAAAATTTTCTTGGTTGGAAGAAGGTTTAGAGAAATTTTCAGAATTGCGTAAGTTTTTTGATTTTTTGATAAATTTCGATTTCGTGCGAATATTCGAGTATATGTCTAGAGTAAATCATTTTCTTGGTTTGAATAAGTATTCGAGAAATTTTAAAAATTTCGGACGTTTTTTTGATTTACCCACATAGTTTGTGAATTGATTCAAAACACCCTCTCCGTGTATGCTATATTTTACAAACCAAAGGGGTGAATTGGCTATATCCACAGGGGGTAAAAGGGTTTATTAGGATACCATAGTGAGTAAAATGTGTATTTACAAACCACATGAGGTAAAATATATATTATCGATACCACATGAGGTAAATTAAATTATCATTTAGCTCTATTTTAAATTATTAAATATATCACTTATTCACCTATTTTCTTAAAAAAAGCCCTACTCAATTTATTTAACAAATAACACTTTTAATAGTAAACAAATATCATAAGTTGGCATCAATATAATATTTCTTTCTTGATAGATCTAACTTGATAAAATATTAACGAAATTATCACCTTCTTCTTCACGGGGCAAGTTGGGGCGAAAGAGCACTTATAGTAAGCTCTAGGGGATGGATTATCCTTTGTGACTTTTTGACCGTATTTTCTCCATTGATATCCATCTTTCACTATCTACAATAATTTTAACCAACGAAAAAAATAAATATCATATAAAGATGAGATC
Source organism: Haberlea rhodopensis (assembly GCA_907163345.1). NCBI lineage: Eukaryota > Viridiplantae > Streptophyta > Magnoliopsida > Lamiales > Gesneriaceae > Haberlea > Haberlea rhodopensis. The sequence goes on from CAJQUN010000030.1 coordinate 4,194,355, forward strand.
GAGTAATAGATCTCTCAATATAAGAGATCTCTGGTTCCAGTCACCCCCTCCCCAAAAAATTAAAAAAAATAAAATTAATTCAATATCTATTTAAGTTTATATAAAGATTATATGTCTATGTGTACACCACTTATCAGGTATATCATGTAATTTGTATTTGATCAAACAATTGATATATATGATTTGGGTTTTGATTTTAGAAAATCTAATTTCAATATACTTAAAAAACGTCTACATCGAAATAAATGTTATTAAAATATAACATTATAGCATGCAGTGTTACTGCCAGTGGAACAATGATTCAAAATTACATGAGACTGTCTAGGTTAGATAGGGCAAAATGACTATCATGATTTAAAGAGTTGGGCCAAAAATCTAAATTTCCGAAATTAACACTAATAAAATTTATTTTTTGAAATATTGTATGGGGTGAAGCTCACCTTGGCCCATAGGGTGGCTCCGCCCATGAGTACTGCAACGTCTTTTTATTTTTTCAAAATTTAATTTATTACCCCTAAATTTGAAGAAAAATATTTGCATCCCACAACTAATATATGCAATATACGTGCACACAATATAAATGTCCATCCTAGTTGATTGATTATGTCGATTTCTGATAGAATTTGTTGAAATTAAAGCTCTCAAATGCTTAGAAACTTACTAGGCTTGTATCCGAAGGATCAGTCGGCACATAAATTCTTGAAACATTTGAGTATATTACATCTTTGGGCATGTCAGGAGACAATTTATCATCGCAAAACCTCGGATTTAACGAATTATTTTCGAAGTTTTCGAAGTCATCGACACTTCTCTTCAATATTCGTGAGGGACTATGATGCTCTGAGCATTTTTGAATCAAACTAATGTAATTTTGTCCAGCATCTGCGAGCATATCCTTCAGTTTCTTGTTCTCAGATTTTATTTCATCCAGCTTTGCCATCAAATCAGGCTGCATGTTGAATTTTAACACATATATATATAAATAAAGACTTTAAGTCCATCTTTAATTTAATTTTTTATAATCGAATTGTTATAAAATTCAAAAAACATCGATCGTTTCTAAGAACTAGTAAATATATATGAAGCCAAGAGGAAATTATAATTTAAAACCAAAACAAGTTTAAACTTGCATTAAATGCTGACCCTAATCGTTCTCTCATTTATTCAGAAATTAATGAGAATTAAACTATGATTTCATGATCAAAATCTCATTAATAGACGACTAAAAACACTACATGAGATGTACTAAAAGACTAAAAATGAGGAGGATGAATATACATTTTATCCGGGCTCGGAACCAGGATTTAAAATTATCTGGGTTGACCGCACACTAATTTTGAGGGTTGGGTTAAATGATGAAATTTTCAAAATTTAAACTATTTTTTTTAAAAAAAAATTATATGCGGATTGTGTTAAGAATACACGAGGTTCCAACTCAAAATCAATTGACAATGAATGGAGTAACCATATATCTTATAAAAAGATATCATAACTTTTAGATTCTCAATGTAAGACAACTCTCAATACGCCCCTCACGTGTGACATTATACAAGTCAAACAAGTGATTGGGAACGCAGGTGACGGTGAGCATGTGGGCGGAATAGCCTATCACATGAAAAGCCTACTCTGATACCATGTTAAGAATACATGGGGTTCCAACTCAAAACCAACTGGCAATGAGTGGAGTAACCAGTTTATCTTATAAAGAGCTTGCATAACTTCTATATTCTCAACGTGGGAAAACTCTCAACACGCCCCCTCACGTGTAGAGATGTCAAACGGAGCAGACGACACGAGGACGCGGAGCGGCACAACACTGCCCATTTCGCTACGGTGTTGTGTCGTGCCAGGCACAACCCCGGAAATGGGCCGTGTCGGGCCAAGGGGGCTGGCACAGGCACGTCACGACACTGTAGTTTTTTTTATATATATAAAAAACCGTCGTGATCGATCGCAGTGATTTGCCGATTGATTGCGAATGGCAGTAGGTTACAAACAACGAAAGGGGCTTGGCGATCGATCGCCGAAGCACCAATGGTAAAAAAAAATAGTCGTTCAACGGTAATTTTTTTGTAATTTTTTTATGTGGTTGTTATATATAGGTGTGTTGAGAAAATATTTTATCCTCTCAATCTCTAAGCTCTATATACTTGAAACACTGTACTCTCAATTGGTTCACAAGAAGAAATAAGCTCGTCTCACGTTTGCCTATACAAGCACAAGCAGCAAAGCCTATACTCCTAATAGCAAATATATGGTAACTTTTGTATTTGTTGGATTAGATAATTGTAGTCTATATAGATAATGGCGATTCATCTTATAATGTGAATTATGATGATGAAATTGATCAATTTCAAGAAAATGAAGAAAACACACCAAATATTCAATCATTCACTAGAAGAACTTAAAAAAAAAGAACTAGTAACGTATGACAACTATTCTGTAGAAAATGTTGACGGAAAGGGATCAAGGGAAGTTTGTAAAAATGTAAAAAAAATTATGCATATGATTCTTCTGGTGGTACAGGTCATTTACTAAGACACATGACTAATATTGTATGGGGTGGAGCTCACCTTGGCCCACAACGTCTTTTTGTTTTTCAAAATTTAATTTATTTTTTCTAAATTTGAAGAAAAATATTTGCATGCCACAACTAATATAAGCAATATACGTGCACACAATATAAATGTCCATCCTAGTTGATTGCTTATGTCGATTTCTGAAAGAATTTGTTGAAATTAAAGCTCTCAAATGCTTAGAAACTTACTAGGCTTGTATCCGATGGATCAGTCGGCACATAAATTCTTGAAACATTTGAGTATATTACATCTTTGGGCATGTCAGGAGACAATTTATCATCGCAAAACCTCGGATTTAACGAATTATTTTCGAAGTTTTCGAAGTCATCGACACTTCTCTTCAATATTCGTGAGGGACTATGATGCTCTGAGCATTTTTGAATCAAACTAATGTAATTTTGTCCAGCATCTGCGAGCATATCCTTCAGTTTCTTGTTCTCAGATTTTATTTCATCCAGCTTTGCCATCAAATCAGGCTGCATGTTGAATTTTAACACATATATATAAATAAAGACTTTAAGTCCATCTTTAATTTAATTTTTTTATAATCGAATTGTTATCAAATTCATAAACATCGATCGTTTCTAAGAACTAGTAAATATATATGAAGCCAAGAGGAAATTATAATTTAAAACCAAAACAAGTTTAAACTTGCATTAAATGCTGACCCTAATCGTTCTCTCATTTATTCAGAAATTAATGAGAATTAAACTATGATTTCATGATCAAAATCTCATTAATAGATGACTAAAAACACTACATGAGACGTACTAAGAGACTAAAAATGAGGATGAATATGTTGGAAAAAACGAGAAAATGAATTCAATTTTTTTTTTGGCCAAAAGTTGTCTCCAAATGGTGTCCCTTGAACATTAATTTTGGTTAATTATGTGAAATGGTGTGTCCATTGATGTTTGTGGTGCGATTTTTGGCCAAAAGTTGTCTCCAAATGGTGTCCATTGAACATGAATTTTGGTTAACTATGTGAAATGGTGTGTCCATTGATGTTTGGGGTGCGATTTTTGGCCAAAAGTTGCCTCCATATGGTGTCCATTGAACATGATTTTGGTTAACTATAAATATAACATTCCCACATGTATTGAGACATTAATTTTTGAAATCATTATCAGAGTTTTAGTGAAATTTGAGAGCATTTGTTGTTCATCAAATTGAGTGCTTTGAACCTTTGTGGTTTGAGGACTTGTGATTTGGAGTGCTCCTATCACAAGTCATAGTCGTTGTATCTTGGGAGACAAATTGCCATAGCAAACCGTTAGCACTATAGCGGGACAATATTGTCTTAAGGACGGAGATTATAAATCTCGCCTCTACATAAAAAAATTGTTTGAAAAAGCCATTGTTTTTTAATGAGATACACTTTGAGAGAAATTATAAACAACAATCTTAAGACAATATCGTGCAATTCAATTGCTTCTTCGAGTGCAACAACAACTCCTGTTCACCATGGTGAAAGGCCTGAAAAGTTCAATGAGAACGACTTCAAGCGGTGGCAACAAAAGATGCTATTTTACTTGACCACACTAAGTTTGGCAAGGTTCTTAACCGAGATGCATGGAATCAAAGCGACTTCCTATGCAAGAACTACATCTTAAACGTGTTAGACAATAAATTATATAATGTTTATTGTCTTGTGAAAACAGCGAAGGAACTGTGGGCATCGCTGGAAAAGAAGTACAAATCCGAGGATGCCGGCATGAAAGATGGTTGATACCAAGCCTGTGATGGTGCAAGTGCAAGATCTACAAGTGATCTTACATGACATTCATGTGGAAGGAATGAGTCTAAGTGATTCATTCCAAGTCGCCGCTATGATTGAGAAATTGCCTCCTATGTGGAAGGACTTCAAGAACTATCTGAAACACAAACAAAAGGAGATGAGTCTTGAAGACCTTGTGGTTCGATTACGAATCGAGGAGGACAACAAAGTTTCCGAGAGGAAGGCGGGTAGGTTTCAAATGGAACCACGGGCTAACCTAGTTGAACAAAGAACCGGACCAAAGCGTAAGTTTGACGGTATGGCCTCCAACAATGGCAAGGCGAAAAAGTTCAAAGGAAAATGCTATAAGTGTGGAAAGCCCAATCACATGGCAAAGGATTGTCGTAACAAAGACACTCGTGGAAAAGCAAAAGATCAAGTCAACGTGACCGAACATGATCGGATCTCGGAAGATTTGAATGATCTAATGTTAACCGCTGTGATCTTTGAAGCAAATTTGGTGGACAATCCTATGGAATGGTTCGTCGATTCAGGTGCAACCCGACATGTGTGTTCGGACAAGACCATGTTCTCCACATACACTTCAATAAGTGGGCGCCAACTCTACATGGGAAACTCCACAACATCTCCGGTAATTGGACTGGGGAAGGTGGTTCTAAAGATGACTTCGGGAAAGGAATTGACTTTGATTGATGTCTTACATGTTCCCGACATCCGAAAGAACCTGATATCCGGATCGGCTCTAGTCAAGGCGGGTTTTCGACTAGTTTTAGAATCTGGAAAAATTGTACTCTCCAAAAATGGAGTTTTTGTAGGAAAAGGCTATATGGATAAAAGCCTATTCAAAATGAATGTAATGACGGTTAAACGTCAATTTGAAAGCAATAAAGTGAATGATTCTACTTATTTGATTGAGTCTTGTAATTTATGGCATGATCGTTTAGGTCACGTAAATTATGGTTTACTTAACAAATTAGTGAAGTTAAACTTATTGCTTCAAATGAATGTTAACTTGAAACATAAGTGTGAGACTTGTGTCGAGGCCAAGTTAACAAAACCGTCATTACATTCAATTGAAAGAACCACGGCACCTCTTGAATTAATTCATACGGATTTATGTGATCTAAAGTTTGTGGAAACTAGAGGTGGGAAAAAGTACTTCATTACTTTCATTGATGATTGTACGAGATATTGCTACGTCTATTTGCTAAGAAGCAAAGACGAGGCCTTGGGAGTATTTAAACAATACAAGAATGAAGTTGAAAATCAACTTAGCAAAAAGATAAAGAATGTTCTAAGCGATAGAGGAGGAGAATATGGAGCACCGTTTGAAGAATTTTGCATTGAGTATGACATTATTCACCAAACCACTGCCCCCTATTCACCTCAATCAAATGGTATTGACGAACGTAAAAATCGTACTCTAAAAGAGATGATGAATGCTATGTTGATAAGTTCCGGATTACCACGAAACTTGTGGGGGGAAGCAATCATGTCGGCCAACTACATTCTAAACAAAATACCACACAAAAGTAAGGATGGAACTCCTTATGAGTTATGGAAAGGTCACAAGCCTTCCTACAAATACTTGAAAGTGTGGGGGTGCTTGGCAAAGGTAGAAGTACCAAAACCAAAGCAAGTGAAAATCGGGCCTAAAATAATAGATTGTGTATTTATTGGTTTTGCTAACAATAGTAGTGCATATCGATTTTTAGTACATAAATCTGAAATAAGTGATGTGCATGAAGGTACAGTCATGGAATCAAGAAATGTGATATTTTTTGAAGAAGTATTTCCTTACAAAACTAACAAGGAAATGAGCCCTAAGAAAAGGGTGTATGAAGACGCTAACCGTGACACTATTGAGGAAGTAGAACCACGACGTAGCAAGAGAACCAAAGTGGCTAAGCCTTATGGTCCTGACATCATGACATATATGTTGGACAATGAACCAAGATCGGTTAATGATGCCTTATCTAGTCCTGATGCTCTTATGTGGAAAGAGGCTATTAATGGCGAGATAGAATCCATAATGCAAAACCACACGTGGGAATTGGTAGACCTTCCAACTGGAAGTAAACCATTAGAATGCAAGTGGATTCTTAAAAGGAAATATAAGTCCGATGGTTCAATTGATAAGTACAATGCGAGACTCGTGGCAAAGGGATATAGACAAAAAGAAGGCCTTGATTACTTTGATACATATTCACCAGTCACGAGAATTACGTCCATTAGAGTGATCATTGCTATCGCTGCTCTAAACAATTTAGAGATACATCAAATGGATGTAAAAACGGCATTCCTCAATGGGGAACTTGAGGAGGAAATTTATATGAAACAACCCGAGGGGTTTGTTGTTCCCGGACAAGAGGAAAAGGTGTGTAGACTCGTTAAGTCATTGTATGGGCTTAAGCAAGCGCCAAAACAATGGCATGAAAAATTTGACAAAACTATGTTGTCAAATGGTTTCAAAATTAATGAGTGCGACAAATGTGTATATATGAAAAAACACGCCTAAAGCATATGTAATAGTATGCTTGTACGTTGATGATATGCTCATAGTGGGAAGCAACTTAGAAATCATCAACGAGACAAAGAAAATGTTGATAAAACATTTTGAAATGAAAGATATGGGTGAAGCTGATGTGATACTTGGAATTAAAATCTCCAAGATATCTGAAGGACGAGTGTTGTCACAGTCTCATTATGTTGAGAAAATACTCGAGAAATTTCTCGCGAATGATACGTCGTCTGTAAAAACACCCTATGATCCGAATCTACATTTGGTTAAAAACAAAGGAGACCCTGTCATGCAATTGGAATACTCAAGGATAATTGGCAGTCTCATGTATCTCATGAACTGTACACGTCCTGATATTGCATATGCGGTTGTCAAACTAAGTAGATTCACGAGCAATCCAAACAATGACCATTGGAAGGCATGACGAGGGTACTTAAATATTTAAGATACACCCTGAACTATGGATTGTACTATACAAGATATCCTGCAGTATTGGAAGGATATAGTGATGCAAATTGGATATCGGACACACAAGACTCCAAGTCGACAAGTGGTTATGTGTTTACCATTGGAGGGGCTGCAGTGTCGTGGAAATCTACCAAGCAAACTTGTATTGCTAGATCCACTATGGAATCTGAATTCATAGCTTTGGATAAAGCGGGAGAAGAAGCCGAATGGCTTAGAAGTTTTTGGAAGAAATTCCTTGTTGGGAAAAACCTGTGCCTGCAATTAAAATACATTATGATTGCCAATCTGCTACAGGAAGGGCACAGAGTAGCATGTATAATGGTAATTCTAGACATATACGTCGTAGACACAATACCATTAAACAGTTGATCTCAAATGGCATTATGTCCATTGACTACGTGAAGTCAAAGTAGAATATTGCGGATCCGCTCACGAAAGGCTTGCCTAGAGATCAAGTATATAGTTTATCGAGGGGAATGAGATTAAAACCCTATAATCAAAATCTTGTGGTGGATACCCAACCTATGTGACTGGAGATCCCAAGATCTAGGTTCAAAAGGGACAACCAAACTACAAGATTGTATAAACACCTTGGAGAATTAATCTCCGACCCATTCCTATGATAAGGGGTGTAGCCTGCAAAAAGGGTACGAGGATAGGCAAACGACCTTTAATGATTCCTAAGACATATTAGAATATGTTGGAGTATAGCGGGATACTATTCTAGGAGATCACCTACGTAAGTGCGAAATGTGGCCGCTTCAAAGAATATAAAGCACTTATGAAACCAAGCGTGGTCCATGGCCGAAACGGACACAACCGTAAGAAACCAATACGGAGGTTAGAATTGGTATGGTGTGGGTTCAATTGTCTTGGTTTACATCAACGACTAAATAGTTCAAGACTATAAGTTCATTATTAAGTCAAGTAAATCCGATTGAATACTACTACGGAAGATTCAAAGCCGCAAGCTATCTCTCCAGATGCCATAATAGTTCGTCAAAGCACTCAATTGCCTACATGCATAAAATTTAATTCATGTGGGGGATTGTTGGAAAAAACGAGAAAATGAATTCAATTTTTTATTTTTTGGCCAAAAGTTGTCTCCAAATGGTGTCCCTTGAACATGAATTTTGGTTAACTATGTGAAATGGTGTGTCCATTGATGTTTGGGGTGCGATTTTTGGCAAAGTTGTCTCCAAATGGTGTCCCTTGAACATGAATTTTGGTTAACTATGTGAAATGGTGTGTCCATTGATGTTTGGGGTGCGATTTTTGGCCAAAAGTTGCCTCCAAATGGTGTCCATTGAACATGAATTTTGGTTAACTATAAATATAACATTCCCACATGTATTGAGACATTAATTTTCGAAATCATTATCAAAGTTTTAGTGAAATTTGAGAGCATTTGTTGTTCATCAAATTGAGTGCTTTGAACCTTTGTGGTTTGAGGACTTGTGATTTGGAGTGCAGCTATCACAAGTCATAGTCGTTGTATCTTGGGAGACAAATTGCCATAGCAAACCGTTAGCACCATAGCGGGGCAATTGTCTTAAGGACGGAGATTATAAATCTCGCATCGACATAAAAAAATTGTTTGAAAAAGCCATTATTATTTTTTCCTGAGATACACTTTGAGAGAAAATTATAAACAACGGAATATACATTTTATCCGGGCGCGGAACCATGATTTAAAATTATCTCGGTTGACCGCACACTAAGTAAAACAAAAGGGCCAACATGATGATGAGGGTTAGGTTAAATGATGAAATTTTCAAAATTTAAACTATTTTTAAAAAAAAATTGACATGGGGATTGTGTTAAGAATACATGAGGTTCCAACTCAAAACCAATTGACGATGAATGGAGTAACCATATATCTTATAAAGAGATAGCATAACTTCTAGATTATCAATGTAGGACAACTCTCAATACGCCCCTCACCTGTGACATTATACAAGTCAAACAAGTGATTGAGAACGCAGGTGAAGGTGAGCATGTGGGCGGAATAGTCTATCACATGAAAAGCCTACTCTGATACCGTGTTAAGAATACATGGGGTTCCAACTCAAAACCAACTGGCAATGAGTGGAGTAACCAGTTTATCTTATAAAGAGCTTGCATATCTTCTATGTTCTAAACGTGGGAAAACTCTAAACACGCCCCCTCACGTGTAGTGATGTCAAACAGAGCGGACGGCACGAGACACGGCACGACGCGGAGCGGCACGACACGCCCGATTTCGCTACAGTGTTGTGTCGTGCCAGGCACGGCCCCGGACATGGGTCATGTCGGCCCGGCACGGAACAGTGCCGCCCGGCACGAATTATCGTCCGGCACGGCCCGTTTGATATCACTACTCACGTGTGACATTATTGTGATGCCCCGAAATTAATTAATGGTAACTTGGACATTAATTATGTTTATATGTTGGATCATGGTTTCATGGATTTATGTGTTGGGTATTAAGATGTTAACATGATTAATTGTGTTAAATTATCAAATATGAGGAAGATATGATTTTAAATGAAGTTTAGAGCATTGTTGTATGCTTTTAAAATACCAAATGGGGTATTTTATACATCATGTTAAGTTTGGGGTACAATTTTAATTAAGAAAAAGTAAACCCCCTTTTTAAATCCCCTACCCATCACTTTAACCCCTTTACCTTTCACTTTATTAAAAACCCCCAAATCACTTCCCAACCCCAAACCCTACCCCATTTTCGAAATTCACCAAAAGAGGAGGAGAAAAGTTCCACAAAATCCTTATTTGTGTGATCTTTGCTAGGATTTGGAGCCTACAAGAGAACCATCCCAGGTGCCCACAACATCCAGGAGATAAAGCTCTCCCAATTCTCCACTTTTGGGAATTAAGGTACGTAAGAGACGTACGAGCATCGGACGGTAAACCATGCCCTTACATATTATGATGATGTTTAAGATGATGTTTACGATGATGACGTTTAAGATGATGTTATGATGATGATATCTATGATGATATTTATAATGATGATGCTTATGATGATGTTACGATGATGATACTTAAGATGATGTTTATGATAACGATGTTATGAGGACGTCTATAATGACGAAGTTTATGATAAGGTCATACGACGTGTATGATAGGGTAAGACGCCCATGTGGTAAGACACCACCCAAAGTATATGATTGGGTAAGATGCCCTCGTGGTAAGATGCCACGCAAAGTTTATGATATGGTAAGACGCCATATGATTGGGTAAGATGCCCACATGGTAAGATGCCACGCAATGTTCATAATATGGTAAGACGCCATATGATTGGGTAAGATGTCCACGTGGTAAGATGCCACGCAATGATTATGATATGGTAAGATGCCATACAATGGGGTAAGACGCCCCAATATATGAATAAGAGTCAGGGATAACCAAGGAGGTCGGAGGACGACCAATAACTTTTACTTAACTAAGATGTTATGCATTATTGTATGTTTTTATATAATGTTAAGTAAATATATGAATGCTCATGATGTGTTATCCCTGTAGGTACACTTTTGGACCAAAGGCCTAGGGTCGGGTTGAGGAAGTGAGCTAAAGGGAGCATGATGAACGTAGGATGCAGGATTTTGATAGTCTCTACTCTAGGAGTAGTGTAAATCTATAGCTTTAACATCCCTTATAGGGAATGTAATTAAATAACTTTTGAAAACTTTATTTTGGCCTGTAATCTCCTTAGCTCAAGCTACAACCGGAACCCTTAAAAGGTTATAAATGCATGTTCTGTCCAATTTATGTGTACTAAATGATTTTAAGGTAGGAAGTCCCTACATTAGTGGTATCAGAGCAGTGGTTAGATAACCCGGGAATGAGTGAAGGGTAGCCTTAGCAATAAGTTAGCTAGGTGCTTATTTTCGAGCATGTTTTGTGCATAAGTTGCATATGGAGTATATGATGTTATGCTAACATGTTTTGTTTATCTAACGAAGTATTATACGAACTGCTTTTGGATCTTGTTGTTAACCCTTGTGTTGCAGTATGGCAGCAAACGTGGAGGTAGGTGACGCAGTGAGCGTCAATGCAAGTGCGGGGCGTACAAATCCCCTACCCCCGCCAGCTTTTGATGATGAACCGGCCGAACAGCGGTTGTTGCCAGGGGAGCTAAGCTTAACTCAGTTTCTTGCTTACCGACCCCCAACCTTTGAAGGAACCGAAACTGGGGAACGAGCTGAGGAATGGTTAGAAAGAATAGAGCAGATCTTTGTGGCAGCCCCATGTGCGAAGACAGCGTGGATACGGTTAGCAGAGTTCCAGTTGGCCAAGAAGGCGCTAATGTGGTGGAAGACCACTGTGGTAGAGCAAGAGGCTCAAGGGCATGAAGTTAACTGGAAAATGTTTCGAACTCGCTTCCTGAACCGTTATTTCTCGGCTGCAGCACGACAGGCTAAGGAAGATGAATTCACTCACCTCAAGCAAGGTAATATGTCGGTATCGGATTATGCTCTTCAGTTTTGCTCCTTGCTCCGATATGTGCCTCACATTGCCACAAGCACGCAAGCAAAGATGAGGAATTTCATGAAGGGTCTGAGGCCGGAGCTATACGATAGGGTGATCACTTATGGCCCTACTTGTTTTGATGATGCACTCTCAAGGGCTGAGCTAGCCGAACTAGGAGTGGGTGCATACCCTGATGTTGTACCACCGTCGGCACCCTCTCATAAATCCACTCCGGATAATTTGAAGCCGAGGAATGATCAGTTCAAGTCAAGGGGGAACTCCTCAGCGTCAAGGTTTAGTGGTAAGAAGTCCGACAATAGGTGGAAAGGAAATCGAAGAGGTGATGCCCCATCTGGAAGGGGGCAGTCTCAGGGAGACAGATCCGGGAAGATCCAATGCACTCTTTGTGGGCAACCACATCTGGCGAAAGACTGTATAGGGTGCTATGTTTGTGGCGACAAGGGCCACTTTGCTAGACAGTGTCCCAACAGGGGAAGTCAACAGGGTTCTGCGGGGAGGCCTGCAGATAGGACAACACAGCACAGACCACCCTTTGTACCGAGACAGCATGGAGGTCAGCCCATGGGGCCACCTCAAGGACAAGTCTATGCACTGACAAGGGAGCAGGCTTCAGCGGCTCCGGAGGAGGTTATAGCGGGTACGTGTCTTTTATTTACGCACCCTGCTTTTATATTGATCGACACAGGTGCGTCACACTCTTTTGTGTCGACAAGTTTTGTGGAAAGGCACCACTTATGCACTTCTCCGTCGCCCACGCCTCTTATAGTCTCGACCCCCGCTGGAAGAAGTGTGATTACTGATCGGATCGTCTACAATGACCTCATTTATTTTGAGGATAAGGAACTAAGGTCAGACTTGATTGTTCTGGGAATGTCAGATTTTGATTGCATTCTGGGCATTGATGTTCTGAACAGGTATCAGGCAGTTGTGAACTGCAGGCAGAGAACTGTACGGTTTAAATCCGATTTGGGAGTCCCATGGACGTTCTATGGGGATGGTTCTCGCTCTAAGATTCCGTTGATATCTGCTGTCAAGATGGCGCAGTTGTTGGAACGAGGTCATTCAGGATATCTCATTTATGCCGTCGATGTTACGGAAAAGAAAGGAGAAGTGAAAGTTGAGGATGTGCCCGTAGTGGCGGAGTTCCCTGATGTCTTTCCGGAGGAGATTCCCGGATTCCCACCGACGAGAGAGGTCGAGTTTGGGATTGAGTTATTACCAGGGACGTCTGCCATTTCTCGTGCCCCTTATAGGATGGCACCAGCGGAGCTAAGGGAACTAAAGATTCAGTTGCAGGAGCTCCTTGATAAGGGCTATATACGCCCTAGCGTATCGCCCTGGGGAGCACCAGTTTTATTTGTGAAGAAGAAAGATGGTTCGATGCGTTTGTGCATCGATTACAGACAACTGAACAAAGCTACGGTGAAGAATAAGTACCCACTTCCGAGGATCGATGATTTGTTTGATCAGTTGCAGGGTACGAGGCTCTACAGTAAGATCGATCTGAGGTCGGGGTACCATCAGATTCGAGTAAGAGAAGAGGATGTCCAGAAGACAGCCTTCAGGACTAGGTATGGGCATTATGAATTCCTAGTCATGCCTTTTGGGGTGACAAATGCCCCGGCTGTTTTCATGAGTTTGATGAACAAGGTGTTCCAGCCATATTTGGATCAATTCGTCATAGTTTTCATTGACGACATACTCATCTACTCTAGGACCGAAGAAGATCATGTACGGCACTTGAGGACAGTACTTCAGATCCTTAGGGATCATCAGTTGTATGCAAAGCTGAGCAAGTGCGAGTTCTGGTTAGACAGCGTGGTATTCCTAGGCCATGTCATATCTAGTCAAGGAATATCTGTGGATCCGAGGAAGATTGAAGCTGTGATGGAGTGGGCAGCACCCACTTCTGTACCCGAAATACGGAGTTTTCTGGGCTTAGCAGGTTATTACCGACGTTTTGTCGAGGGGTTTTCCAAGATCGCTAAGCCATTGACACAGCTGACTCAGAAAGGAGTCCCATTCTTTTGGTCCGAAGCTTGTGAGGAAAGCTTCCAAGAATTGAAGCGTCGTTTGACGACAGCGCCAGTATTGGTGATTCCGTCTGAGGATAAGAGGTTTGCCTTGTACACGGATGCGTCACTGCAGGGTTTGGGCTGCGTATTGATGCAAGACAGACAAGTGGTAGCCTATGCTTCGAGACAGTTGAAGCCTCATGAGACCAGATACCCAGTCCATGATCTGGAACTGGCAGCTATCATTTTCGCCTTGAAGATTTGGCGTCATTACCTTTATGGTACTACGTTTACCATTTTTACGGACCATAAGAGCCTGAAGTTCTTGTTCACTCAGGCAGAGTTGAATATGAGGCAAAGGAGGTGGATGGATTTACTCAAGGATTATGACTGTGAAATTGAGTACCATCCTGGTAAGGCAAATTCGATAGCAGACGCCTTAAGTCGTAAGGTGAAGAGTACTGCTGAGGACGTTATGTGTTTATCAGCTTTGATGATTTCTTATTGCCATCTGGGCTATGATTTCGATGTAGACACGTCGCCGGTGCGAGTGTCGACCTTATTGGCCGAACCAGACGTATTTGAGGCAATCAGGAAAGCCCAGAGGTTGGATGATGAAGTTCAGAGATGGTCATCAATAGTACTTCGAGGTCAGCCAACAAAGTTTAGTGTGGCTGAAGATGACTCTTTAAGATTGGGCAACCGATGGGTGGTCCCAGATGCGCCAGGATTGCGTAAAGGAATTTTAGAACGGGCTCATAATAGCCGGTTCAGTATCCACCCTGGAGGAAGAAAGATGTATAAAGACCTAAGTGGTCAATTCTGGTGGAGACGCATGAAGCGTGATGTGATCAGCTTCGTTAAGAGATGTTTGATCTGCCAACAAGTAAAGGCAGAAAGGCAGAGGCCTGGTGGCGAGCTGAAGAGCTTGGAGGTACCTAAGTGGAAGTGGGAGCATATATCTATGGACTTCGTGACCCACTTGCCAAGGTCGGCCTCTGGATTTGATGCGATCTGGGTGATCGTAGATAGGCTGACGAAGGTAGCTCATTTCATCCCTTACAGTATGACTTTCACGTATTTAAAGATGGCCCAAACTAATTAATCCGGATTAACGATGATTAAGCAAACCCGGATAATTAAAAGTGTAAACTTTAAATTAAGGTGTCCCGACTACGATGAGTCAACCAACTAGTGGAACATGTTTTAGTGCATGAGCATGTGCATGATCACATGGCACTTGGAGAACACATGCCACTAATTAATTTAACTCATGTTTAATACATGATTTTGGACCATTGTTCTTGCAAGATAATGATGTATTGACATGTGGATTCCAACATGCATCAAATAAATTAAAAAACATGCCCAAATGGCATAGGAAGCCACGCCTACCATGCAAGATTCAGATTTGGGGGTTGCTTTTTAGCTAGCACTTCCTTTCTCTAATTCATAAAAAGTTTCCTCTTCCTTCTCTCATCCCCATTTTCGAAAATGCAGCCTTTCTTTCACCCCAAATTTCTTTTAAGTTTGTGAATGCATGTTACATGCAATTAAGGATTTAGAAGCTACAAGGCTAGGGAAGAAGAACCCATCAAGAATTTTCTGATTTGGAGCAAATTGGAAAAGTGAAAGCTTGGTTTGAGCTAGGTTGATGGTTTGTGCATCAAATCTTCAAGAGGAGTGAAGGTATAACACTTTTATTGATTTTTTATATACCTTGGTGTTGTTTAAGGATCGAAATTTATGAGTCTTGGCATGAGAATTGTAGAGATAACTTGCTGTCAAAAAGTGTGCCACAGATTTCAGCATGCATGTATCTGTCATTTCGAAATTTTGGTTTAGTTAAGTTTTGAAGTTGAGGTTGTGGTTCAAATACAAGTTGTAGCTTGTTGGAATACCTTCGATTTGACAGTAAATTCGACTAATTTGGAATTCTGATGAAAAAGTTATGAACATTTTACCAATATGTGTAAAATCTGGAAATTTAGTGCATGCGAGTTTTATGCATCGAGTTCTTCGAGTTTCTGGGTAAATGGTTTTCCGAATTTGATGTTGGTATTCAAATAAAAGTTGTAGATATATGTGTTTTCGTCCTGTGGTTAAAATATGAGAGGATATGGACTTAAAATGAATGAGTTATGATGTTTTTACCACAAGGTGCACAATCTGGAACATGCATGTAGGCGGGTTGCACATGCAGTGTGTTCTTGGTAAATCTGGGCAACATGTGCTACGATTTTGACCTTGGTGTCTGAATAAAAGTTGTAAACATTTGAGTTATCGTTCATTAGAAACTGGCCTCACATGATTTGGAGTTTATTTGTGCAAGATATGCAATTTGTCCTAGAACTGCTCACTCTGTCAAAACAGAGTGTATAAGTATTTTTAAAACTGCCATACTTTGTTTTGCATGTGCCTCTAGATGAGCGAACTAGCTTCTGGACATCAAATATGAACTGTAGTACTTTGGGTTTTCGTGAGTTTACCACTAGCCTCAAGTCATTTGGACTTCATATGAATTTATTATGATTTCTATACAAAAATGGGTCAGGCTGGAATTTGGTGAATTGTCCTGTTTTTCCAGCAGATTGTTCTTGGCCATGTTACCTAGGCTAAATGAACGAATTTGAAGATGAGTTGAACTGATGAAATGTTCATTTTTTAGTTAACTTTGAAAATAAATTGGACCCATGTGATTTTATTAAGTATCAGACAAGTTATGAGCCGATCTCTACGGTTGCGCAGGCTGAAATTTAGAGAATTGGTTTTGGGTCTAAGTTTGAGTTTTATTTTGATATGTTTAGGGCTAGTATGTGACATTATGTTGTATTTGGAACTGTTATGGCCAGGTTTATTAATCCTAAGATTGAGTCGAGGATCACTTGGTAATTAGCTAACGGTTTGATGTACGTTGAAATGAGTTTTATCATGACGTCTGGCAAAGACGTGTAATGATGCTAATGTATGGCCTTATATGTCATTATTTGATTTATATGACTTATTTGTCACTATATGATTCTTATGTGACTATATGACATGATGAATGTCTTGGATTACATGATATGTGAAATTACATGATTTGTATATACTTTCACATGAGATTGCATGATATATTGAGTTGCATATGTCATTTGATGCATAAATGATTCATGGGCATATCATATTGATCTATCATTCCTTTGATATCCATGATTTGACTGAGTTGACTTACTCTGAGTGTCGGGTACGACGAGCATGGCGATGACAGGCAGTATAGGTAGTAACTGTAGTCACGTGCAGGTGCGACCGGACCTAGACACGAGGGCTGGATGCAGTAACGTACATAGGATGAGTTTTCCTAGCGCAATGTACGTATACTGTCACCCTCTGCTCGAGCTTTGATGATTTGATGATACCTTCCTTTGGACTCCGATATTTGGTATCTTGAGATTCGATTCTTTGTACCCATTCATACATCGCATTCATACATGGTATGCATTGCATGATACTTTGTCATACTTGACATGATCTATTTATTTCTCGTACTGGGTTCTGACCCCCTTCGCGGGGGGCTGTCATGTCTTTGTTGTATGGGCATGACAGGTGGTACAGGTGGACGTACTGTGGATGCTCGAGACGAAGCATCGATAAATACCAGAGTTCCTTGAGAGCGAGCTCAGGTATATGTTTTATGTTTTGAGTCCCAGTAGTTGTTAGAATATCTTTAATTATGTTTTGAATTACCGGGGTATGCCCCAAGTAACTGTATTTTAAGTATTCTACTACTGGTTGATTTATACTTGATATGGATGTTATGCTCAACATGTTAAATTGGAAACTGGAATTACGTATTTTCAGTAACACTATATATGTATCACCTAAAAGCGAAAAATTTTTAGGGCCATTTGATAAGACCTTTGAAATAAATCTTCCGCTGTTTACGTAAATTAATCATTATGTGTTAATTAAACACCACATTAGGATCGGGCCCTCACATTATGGTATCAGAGCATATATCTGGGATATGCTCGCACTAGAGTTAGGACACTGAGAATAGACACAAATGAATTGTTTGTGCATGTGTCTGACTATGTGATTTTATATGCTCTTGCCTGCTATGATTACATGTTAGATAATGAGATTTTATACATGTAATAGATTATTAAGCAGGGATAACTAGATGTCATATCTCTGACTATTTTACTGTGCTGAGGTGCATAGAATCTGGAGAATTTGAATGTTGAGTTGCATATAATCTAGAAAATTTGAATGCTGAGTTGCATACAATCTAGAGAATTTGAGAATTTTATTTGTTAGCACTGATAGTTGCTGACCGGATGATGATGTAGAATAAGTGATGATAATATCTCTGACTTGAGATTGTATATGATGCTTTGATTTTATGGTGGACAGTTAGTGTTTGGACAGGTAGTGATATAAACTGTAAGAGCTATCTATCGAACCTGTAGACATTACAAACTGTTAATTGCACTATAACTTAGTGATAATGTATCAATTATTGGAAATTGTATTTATCACTTTGGGATTTATCCTTGTGAATAGTGGGATGACACTATAATTAATTAAAACGCATTTTGTCGTTTGTCATTGGGAATTTGAGTCTGAAAGACCAAGGTTATATGTATGAGTTTATGTCAAAACCGGTGTACGCCAAGATGATAATCTAGAACTTGAGAATATTGAAACTAGCGATTTTTTTTTCAATTGAATGATCGAGTATAGTTGTTGTGAGAAACAACGAGAATTGTTTGACTGAGGACTTGGATTGGGGGACTGTCGTAATTCAGTTCCAGTTTATATGTCCAACTTATGAATAAATACTACAATATGAACTATTCTAGATGAGAGTATCTAGAGTAATGGAAGTGATGGAAGACGAGTTTTCCCTCTTGTTGACATAGGAAAGAATGTTTACGAGAAAGTCATGTTGATGACATGAAAAATGATAATCGATTATCGTGGACTTGAGAAATAGAAGTATATGCTTAATCTCGATAGCTATTCACTAGTGAAGAGATTAGATATCGACTGAAGAATAAGACACCGATGTGGTGCGAAGTAGTTAAAACTGGATTAAAGATTAATGAAGTGACTATCATTGAGATAATCCCAGTAGTCTTAGAAAAGTTTCAGAAGTATCACTCCAATTTATCCAGCTCTAGTAGTTCTGGAGGTACTATGAGATTGTAGAATACCAAGATTTCCGAGGTCACTGTGGATGTAAATATCTATTGATCCATTTGAAAGAATAATATGAACTGATATTGTTGGTGGTCAGTCAGAGCATGTGCGTTACGTGCTCAGGAACAGATGCAACCATAACAACAAATACTCTGAGCTAGAGGTAGATATCAGAATGTTTATTCATTTTTGACCACTCAGTTCCAGCATCAGTTAATTACCTGCAGACCAGAAAGTATACCTTGACAGAGGATAAGATTAGAGATGCTTTAGGAGTAGTGATCACAGATACATGTTGTGTATTGGTTACACGACACGAGTTTGATTTGAGATAAAATCATTGGTTGCATATATGAATCAAATGTGCATTGACAATGATGATTTGGAAAATACATCAGCAGTGCTAATTATACTATCCATACTTGTAATAGTGAACTGTAGCTTACAATTTTAATGATAGTGATGTGGATTCGAATTCAATGGTGTTGGCCATAGATGGTTTTGATTATATCAAGGGCATGGATACTCTGATAAATTTTGAGATATTGTAAGTTGATTTCACGGTATAATGAATTTTCGACTGCATTGTGGTTACAAATGAAATGTTTACAGCCATGAATAGCAAGCTAAGATACTGATAGTGTCAGTTATGGAAATAATGGTGGTTGCAATACTTGGAAAGTAAAGGATATGTGATAATAAGCAGTTGAAGCTGATCAGGAAAAAGTCAAGGTTTACTGATATCTTAATGGTAAGAAAACTTACCAAGATTTTCCTGAAGAAAGAAAAGAATTTTCACTGGACAAGAAAATTGATTGTAACGGTTCGTTGATGCCAAGGAATAGATTCGATATCTAAAACACTGTACGGAATTGCAGTAGCAATGTTGACAAATTTAGCAGAATAGTTACAGAATATCCTCGATAAGGGTACATACGTTTGAGTATGTCACTTTGGAAAAACATTAGCATTGTTCATGAAGAAGAAAGATGATATTATGAAGATGTGTATCGACTAAAGGTAGTTGAATCGGGCTATTGTCAAGAATAAATACCCACTGGCTATGATCAAGAATGTAAGAAATTTCGATGTATAAGAAGAATGATTTTTAAATCTGGTTGTCATCGGTTTGAATCAGAAGGGAAAATATTCTCTAGGCAATTGATCCAACCAGATAAGGCATCTTGAATTTTTGAAAATGCCGTGTGGTCTGACAACTATCCCAGTAGAATTATGAATTTGATGAATAAAGTATTCCATAACTTTTGGGTGGAATTGTAATCATATTCATTAGTGGTATCCTAGTGTATTCGAGATTCGAAAGGAACCACACAGAACATCTACGATTTGTTATTCAGACGCTTCGTGAAGCTCAAATTGTATACCAAGTTATCGAAGTGTTAATCTTGGTTGAATTGAATGTTATTTTGGGATAGATGATACAGCTCACATGATACATGTTGATCCCAGTAAAGTAGATGTAGTAATAATTTGGCCAAGAGTAACAAGTATACTCGAGATACGAAGTTTTATGAGTTTTGCCAGATATTGCAGGCTTTTATGGAAGGATGAACCAATTGACCAAGAAGAAATTTGTGTTTGTTTGGTCAGATGCATGTGGAAGCGGTTTTCATAACTAAAATGGAAGTGAACTACAGCCCCAATGTTGATTTTGTTGAACTGGTCAGGGAATATGTAGTTGTGCAAATTGGTCAAAGATATGAGATATGTTCTGATGCATCATGAGGAGATGATTGCATATGCCTTAAGATGGTTGAAGTTGAAAGAATTATGATATTTTGTTCATGAAATTGAGTTTGCAGCCATTATTTTTGCCTTGAAGATGTGGCAACGTATCTGGGGAACAATTCATAATACACTCTGATTTTTGGAGTTTGAAATATCTATTATTCAGTCAGAGTTGAACATGAGATAGAAGCGATGACTAGATTTATTAAAGAATTTGACTTTGGTAGTCAATATTAGTCAAGGAAAATGAAACTAGTAGCAGATGCACTGAACCGAAAAGTGCAAGGTGCAATGATAGCATAAATACATGCTGTGCAATTTGGTCGCCTCAGATTTTGATGATCGGAAAGACTCGAAAAACAGACCATATAGATATTGAGTGAAGAAATTGGTTTTGTCTCATCAACCAACTAGATTTTAGTATGCAATTTAGTGGCAGGTGGCGATTGAACAATTAGTAAATAGCATCTAATCCAACCGATTTGAAAGAAGTATTACTGCAAAAGCACACTATAGAGAACATAGTGTTATTCTGGGAATGATGAGATGTATCATTCTCGAGATCCTATTTATGATGAGATGGTATAAATAAAGAAATTTTTGAATTTTGTGGCAAAAAATTGTTTGACATGCCAGCAGGTCAAGATAAAATACGAGACCTAATGGGATATTACAGGATTTGTAAGTACCACAATGAATTTGGGAAATTTCTAGTTTTGAGTTTTATAGCTCAAATATTTACAACCAGAGATTGTGAAACAAGTTGAATCGAAATTGACTGACTATTCAATGCAAGATATTGATTTCATGTGATAGTCTATATGTCTATGAGAAGACGACATGTTTAAGATATGGATAATGTGGTTTAGTAACAGTGAGTTTCTGTAATAGATGTATCTGATTGAGATCCGAGGATAATATCAGAATTCGAAACTATTTTCAGAATGTAATGGATACTAAGTTGGCAATGAGTATTGCTTAGCATACCCATACAGATGGATCAACTGAGAAAATATCCAGACTTTGGAAGTCATGTCTAATTAATAGTGGTGATTTAGTGGGAATTGACTGAAATCATTATTCACCAGTAGAATTTTCCTATAATTTAAGTTTCAGAAAACTTTTGGGATGGCATCGGTTCAGGTTTTGCAGAGCCAGAATTATCGATCGGTGATGTGATGATAGAAAATTGATAAGAAATTTTGGCACAACTTAAGAATTTTGAGAAAAATACCAGGAACGATGAAAATTTCTGCGAAAACATTGAAATTTGGCTTGAGGTGAGCAGATTTGCTACGCCAAAGAGAATTATATCGTTAGACTCCGAGTTGAGAATCAGGTAAATATGAAAATATTACATTTGCGATGATCAATATGATTCGTTAAGTGAGGTTTGATGTTGCCTCGATATTTTGAACTTGGTGGAATCATAGAGAACTTTGATTAGGTGGTAGATCGTTGAGACGACCACAGCAGTTGTCATTGATACATGATGATCCTTAAGTATCTATGAATGAGATTGAGACATCTCATATGATTTAATTTATTGAGTGGTGCTCAGTTTTGCGATTTCGAGGACGAAATCTTTTTAAGAGGGGAAGAAGTGTAAGGCCCCGATACTAATTAATCCGGATTAACGATGATTAAGCAAACCCGGATAATTAAAAGTGTAAACTTTAAATTAAGGTGTCCCGACTACGATGAGTCAACCAACTAGTGGAACATGTTTTAGTGCATGAGCATGTGCATGATCACATGGCACTTGGAGAACACATGCCACTAATTAATTTAACTCATGTTTAATACATGATTTTGGACCATTGTTCTTGCAAGATAATGATGTATTGACATGTGGATTCCAACATGCATCAAATAAATTAAAAAACATGCCCAAATGGCATAGGAAGCCACGCCTACCATGCAAGATTCAGATTTGGGGGTTGCTTTTTAGCTAGCACTTCCTTTCTCTAATTCATAAAAAGTTTCCTCTTCCTTCTCTCATCCCCATTTTCGAAAATGCAGCCTTTCTTTCACCCCAAATTTCTTTTAAGTTTGTGAATGCATGTTACATGCAATTAAGGATTTAGAAGCTACAAGGCTAGGGAAGAAGAACCCATCAAGAATTTTCTGATTTGGAGCAAATTGGAAAAGTGAAAGCTTGGTTTGAGCTAGGTTGATGGTTTGTGCATCAAATCTTCAAGAGGAGTGAAGGTATAACACTTTTATTGATTTTTTATATACCTTGGTGTTGTTTAAGGATCGAAATTTATGAGTCTTGGCATGAGAATTGTAGAGATAACTTGCTGTCAAAAAGTGTGCCACAGATTTCAGCATGCATGTATCTGTCATTTCGAAATTTTGGTTTAGTTAAGTTTTGAAGTTGAGGTTGTGGTTCAAATACAAGTTGTAGCTTGTTGGAATACCTTCGATTTGACAGTAAATTCGACTAATTTGGAATTCTGATGAAAAAGTTATGAACATTTTACCAATATGTGTAAAATCTGGAAATTTAGTGCATGCGAGTTTTATGCATCGAGTTCTTCGAGTTTCTGGGTAAATGGTTTTCCGAATTTGATGTTGGTATTCAAATAAAAGTTGTAGATATATGTGTTTTCGTCCTGTGGTTAAAATATGAGAGGATATGGACTTAAAATGAATGAGTTATGATGTTTTTACCACAAGGTGCACAATCTGGAACATGCATGTAGGCGGGTTGCACATGCAGTGTGTTCTTGGTAAATCTGGGCAACATGTGCTACGATTTTGACCTTGGTGTCTGAATAAAAGTTGTAAACATTTGAGTTATCGTTCATTAGAAACTGGCCTCACATGATTTGGAGTTTATTTGTGCAAGATATGCAATTTGTCCTAGAACTGCTCACTCTGTCAAAACAGAGTGTATAAGTATTTTTAAAACTGCCATACTTTGTTTTGCATGTGCCTCTAGATGAGCGAACTAGCTTCTGGACATCAAATATGAACTGTAGTACTTTGGGTTTTCGTGAGTTTACCACTAGCCTCAAGTCATTTGGACTTCATATGAATTTATTATGATTTCTATACAAAAATGGGTCAGGCTGGAATTTGGTGAATTGTCCTGTTTTTCCAGCAGATTGTTCTTGGCCATGTTACCTAGGCTAAATGAACGAATTTGAAGATGAGTTGAACTGATGAAATGTTCATTTTTTAGTTAACTTTGAAAATAAATTGGACCCATGTGATTTTATTAAGTATCAGACAAGTTATGAGCCGATCTCTACGGTTGCGCAGGCTGAAATTTAGAGAATTGGTTTTGGGTCTAAGTTTGAGTTTTATTTTGATATGTTTAGGGCTAGTATGTGACATTATGTTGTATTTGGAACTGTTATGGCCAGGTTTATTAATCCTAAGATTGAGTCGAGGATCACTTGGTAATTAGCTAACGGTTTGATGTACGTTGAAATGAGTTTTATCATGACGTCTGGCAAAGACGTGTAATGATGCTAATGTATGGCCTTATATGTCATTATTTGATTTATATGACTTATTTGTCACTATATGATTCTTATGTGACTATATGACATGATGAATGTCTTGGATTACATGATATGTGAAATTACATGATTTGTATATACTTTCACATGAGATTGCATGATATATTGAGTTGCATATGTCATTTGATGCATAAATGATTCATGGGCATATCATATTGATCTATCATTCCTTTGATATCCATGATTTGACTGAGTTGACTTACTCTGAGTGTCGGGTACGACGAGCATGGCGATGACAGGCAGTATAGGTAGTAACTGTAGTCACGTGCAGGTGCGACCGGACCTAGACACGAGGGCTGGATGCAGTAACGTACATAGGATGAGTTTTCCTAGCGCAATGTACGTATACTGTCACCCTCTGCTCGAGCTTTGATGATTTGATGATACCTTCCTTTGGACTCCGATATTTGGTATCTTGAGATTCGATTCTTTGTACCCATTCATACATCGCATTCATACATGGTATGCATTGCATGATACTTTGTCATACTTGACATGATCTATTTATTTCTCGTACTGGGTTCTGACCCCCTTCGCGGGGGGCTGTCATGTCTTTGTTGTATGGGCATGACAGGTGGTACAGGTGGACGTACTGTGGATGCTCGAGACGAAGCATCGATAAATACCAGAGTTCCTTGAGAGCGAGCTCAGGTATATGTTTTATGTTTTGAGTCCCAGTAGTTGTTAGAATATCTTTAATTATGTTTTGAATTACCGGGGTATGCCCCAAGTAACTGTATTTTAAGTATTCTACTACTGGTTGATTTATACTTGATATGGATGTTATGCTCAACATGTTAAATTGGAAACTGGAATTACGTATTTTCAGTAACACTATATATGTATCACCTAAAAGCGAAAAATTTTTAGGGCCATTTGATAAGACCTTTGAAATAAATCTTCCGCTGTTTACGTAAATTAATCATTATGTGTTAATTAAACACCACATTAGGATCGGGCCCTCACAGCCCAATTATATGTACGGGATGTAGTGAGGTTGCATGGGATTCCAGTCTCGATCGTGTCTGACAGAGACCCAAGGTTTACTTCTCATTTCTGGGAGGGTCTCCAGACAGCTTTGGGCACCGAGGTGAGACTAAGTACAGCTTATCACCCTCAGACTGATGGCCAAACGGAGCGTACTATACAAACGCTCGAAGATATATTGAGGGCATGTGTTTTGGAGTTTGATACTCCGTGGCAAGAGTCTATACCTCTGGTAGAGTTCTCCTACAATAACAGCTATCAGGCGAGCATTCAAATGGCCCCTTTTGAAGCTCTTTACGGACGACGATGTAGGTCACCGCTGTATTGGGAGGACTTGACGAGTAAAGCGGTCGGAGGACCGGACATGATTAAGGACATGGAGGAAAAGATTAAGATGATACGCTTAAAGATGAAAGCGGCCCAAGATAGGCAAGCAGCCTATGCAAATAAGCGGCGACGGCCGCTAGAATTTCAAGTGGGAGACAAGGTCTTCTTGAAAATCTCACCCTTCAGGGGTGTTGTTCGATTTGGTATGCGGGGGAAATTATCCCCGAGGTATGTTGGACCGTATGAAGTGTTACAGCGTATCGGCACTTTGGCTTACCGATTGGCTCTACCGCCGTCTTTATCTGGGATTCATGATGTCTTCCATGTTTCTATGTTGAGAAAGTATGAGCCAGATCCGTCTCATGTTTTACAGCCTACTGAAGTGCAGTTAGACTCAGATGTATCCTACGTTGAACGACCGGTCAGAATTCTGGATCGTGAGGATCGCAGACTACGAAGTAAAGTTATACCAATGGTCAAAGTTCAGTGGGATCGTCGGGGTGTCGAGGAGGCTACGTGGGAGACGGAGCGGCATATGATGCAGCATTACCCGGAACTATTTTCTGGTATGATTTATGTTTAGTTCTTTTGGGTAAGTGCATGCGATTTCGGGGACGAAATCTTATAAGTAGGGGAGTAATGTGATGCCCCGAAATTAATTAATGGTAACTTGGACATTAATTATGTTTATATGTTGGATCATGGTTTCATGGATTTATGTGTTGGGTATTAAGATGTTAACATGATTAATTGTGTTAAATTATCAAATATGAGGAAGATATGATTTTAAATGAAGTTTAGAGCATTGTTGTAAAATGCTTTTAAAATACCAAATGGGGTATTTTATACATCATGTTAAGTTTGGGGTACAATTTTAATTAAGAAAAAGTAAACCCCCTTTTTAAATCCCCTACCCATCACTTTAACCCCTTTACCTTTCACTTTATTAAAAACCCCCAAATCACTTCCCAACCCCAAACCCTACCCCATTTTCGAAATTCACCAAAAGAGGAGGAGAAAAGTTCCACAAAATCCTTATTTGTGTGATCTTTGCTAGGATTTGGAGCCTACAAGAGAACCATCCCAGGTGCCCACAACATCCAGGAGATAAAGCTCTCCCAATTCTCCACTTTTGGGAATTAAGGTACGTAAGAGACGTACGAGCATCGGACGGTAAACCATGCCCTTACATATTATGATGATGTTTAAGATGATGTTTACGATGATGACGTTTAAGATGATGTTATGATGATGATATCTATGATGATATTTATAATGATGATGCTTATGATGATGTTACGATGATGATACTTAAGATGATGTTTATGATAACGATGTTATGAGGACGTCTATAATGACGAAGTTTATGATAAGGTCATACGACGTGTATGATTGGGTAAGACGCCCATGTGGTAAGACACCACCCAAAGTATATGATTGGGTAAGATGCCCTCGTGGTAAGATGCCACGCAAAGTTTATGATATGGTAAGACGCCATATGATTGGGTAAGATGCCCACATGGTAAGATGCCACGCAATGTTCATAATATGGTAAGACGCCATATGATTGGGTAAGATGCCCACGTGGTAAGATGCCACGCAATGATTATGATATGGTAAGATGCCATACAATGGGGTAAGACGCCCCAATATATGAATAAGAGTCAGGGATAACCAAGGAGGTCGGAGGACGACCAATAACTTTTACTTAACTAAGATGTTATGCATTATTGTATGTTTTTATATAATGTTAAGTAAATATATGAATGCTCATGATGTGTTATCCCTGTAGGTACACTTTTGGACCAAAGGCCTAGGGTCGGGTTGAGGAAGTGAGCTAAAGGGAGCATGATGAACGTAGGATGCAGGATTTTGATAGTCTCTACTCTAGGAGTAGTGTAAATCTATAGCTTTAACATCCCTTATAGGGAATGTAATTAAATAACTTTTGAAAACTTTATTTTGGCCTGTAATCTCCTTAGCTCAAGCTACAACCGGAACCCTTAAAAGGTTATAAATGCATGTTCTGTCCAATTTATGTGTACTAAATGATTTTAAGGTAGGAAGTCCCTACAATTATATAAGTCAAACATCCGATTGATAACGCGGTTGATGGTGAGCATGTGGGCGGAATAGCCAAACACATGAAAATCATGCTCTGATACCATGTTAAGAAATACATGGGGTTCCAACTCAAAATTAATTGGCAATGAGTGGAGTAACTCATGTACTTATAAAGAGCTAACATAACTTCTAGTTTTTCAATACGGGATAACTCTGAACAGATTGATCCCACACTAGACTTTAGGGTGGATCGCCCATGACTTATTTCAATGTTTTGATGAAAAGTATATAAGTTTTAAACAAAAAAGTAAATCTAGCGCTTGCGATCGACCCTCTTATGATCTCTCACTCCATGAATACTATTTAAATTAAAAAAAAAACATAAAATTTAAGCATGTTTTTTTGTCGGATAAAAGAAAATTTTAATTTCAAAATATTATGACATACCAGACTTTCAGTAAAGTTGTGAGATGTGTTAACTTTGAGTTCCAAGGTAAGGGCTGTGTCTACCGATATGCAGTCCATCTCCGAAATTTCAAAGCTTTGGTGTAGTGGGAATTCTGGGTTTCAGATGAAAAGCTAATATAGCCAAGATATGTACTTTTATATAGGTAGAACTAGAAATATGAATAAATCTTTAAGTCTAGTCTTTATAGTCTTCGTGTAAAATCGAGAAGGTGACATGAAGTTAATCGAGCATCAATAAATTTCATGATCGTATTAATTATTTAATTTGTAATTGTGTCTTATTGAACTCGGAAATTAGTATGTATCTGATTGAAATTAACTTACCTTAAAATATGGCATCAATCGTAGTTACGATCGAATATCTCATGTTCGAGTCCCCGCCGACAACTTCCACAAGGATTAACGTAAATTAGCGTCTGATTACCATTGACTTCATCTTGAAAAATTAAGTTTACCACGACTAATTATTTGCACCAACTAATTAGTTGACCAAGACTTATAAAATAAAAAATAAAAATAAAAAAAATCTTCCTAGTGGCAAGCAGCTGATGCCACAGCCATCGTAATTCGATTACGTATTTTTATTCTGGCATATATGAGAAACGTCACATGAACTGGAAAAAAAATAACCTTATAATATTTGTCAATATTATCATACGCAGAAGTCTATATAATTAAATGGACTTTATGTCATACATTTAATAGAATATTTTTTCTTTAAAATAATAATTTAAAATATTAAATTTTATATTTAAAATACCCACAGTAAATATATTAAGATCACGTTTTACAAAAACAAATCAATAATAAATTACACATACACAATCTGCACTGTCCGGTTGTGACTTTGTTTTTCTATTTTGTCAAAACTAGGTATTAATTCCGTATTTAAAAAATATTTACAAATTTAGATATGCATTTTCCAATTTTAGTCCCTTTTATGCCGGAGTGCTGGCGTGGAATTAGATGCCCCGACACATTAGCAATATCCCCCGATATCTGCAATCTAAAACACAAATCCATTAATATTTATGGAACGCATCTGCCCCTTCACGTATTCGGTTCCATAATAGTTCAATTTTTTTTTACTATATTCGATATTAATTTTTTTATTGTAAGTAATTCTTATCTGCGCTCGTGGTCGGAGGTGTGCCATCTACTGTCTAACGCATAACAAATCTGTCACATTGTCACCCACGTGGTGCAGACCCTCATATCCACATGTCACTTGATAAGAATTTTGCGCTAAAGTTGTGTCTCTATAGTTTTAGATTGCAGAAATCGTGGGATAGTTTGAAAAATAATTTTCGTCAAACATTCTTTTTTATTTACAACTTTTTTTAAAGATTTGTTCTGCAAAATGACCTTTAAACACATACCAAAAACAAATGTCAAAAATTGAAAATGTTACCTTTCACAATTATACACATTTACAAATTCCAACAATCCAAGAAAAGAATAAAGGAATTTTTTAAAGGAAACCTAATTATAGATATGGTTACCTCTTGTTTATAATAAGCACTAAATAGTGGTTCTATTTCCACCAATTCATTTTATAAGGCAACTGGCCGATTGTAAGAAATTTGATGGAAAGTATTTGAAATGGCTAGTGAAGAGGGACATAACTGCCAAATCATCGACATCTCCTCCCTCAATACCCCACAAATCAACAACCCTCCCGGGGAGAAGGTGTAGACCGAAATGAAGAACAACGATATTCAGACGTGGGCCAGTGCAACCATGACCAATCAAGAGACCTGTATCGACAGCCTCGCGGAGACGGGTTCGACGGCGGTGGATGGAATTGAAGATAAAGACCTTTGTGATGGAACATACGAGAAAGAGACACGAATTTGAGAAATAAGGGGATTTAAACCTAAAATTTGAAATAAGGGGTATTTTAGGGACCAAGAAAGACATTGTCAAATTAAGTGTTTATAAATTGAACCAATGTGAATAAAGTTTTCTCAAAAGTGGATTTAGTTACGGGCATGATTTTTTGGCAGACTTATGTGAACCAAGTTTCTGCAAATGGTGTGCAATTTCCACATCTTTTTACTCTGATTTTTTTATCGTCTGATATATTTTCTATTTTTTATTTTCTTTATTTATGAATTTGATTGAAATATTATCTATTCTAGAATGCTAGATTTATTTTGCATACGCTTTATTTTTATTAATATTTTTAATATTATATTTATTTTAGTCTACCCAGCTACAAAATTCTGGTTTTTTTCTCTGCTTGAGACTAATGATCTAGTTTATGGATTTGGAAAAGATGGGTTAACCAAGATGAAGATGCTGCAAGTGCGAGTCAACATGTCGAGGGGGTGAAATAAGATATGTGAAGTCGAATGCTTATTATGTTTGATCGAGTTGAGTTGCATTTTTCTACAACCATTATTGGGATTGTTACTATTTTTCGTATTTGTTGGAAATTTTGAAATAAATTTAAAAAGAGGAATTTTTTTTTTTTGAAGTGACGCGTGATCGATCGCGGCTTATGCCACGATCGATCGCGCGAGACAGTAAGTTTCCTTCGGTGGAAACAAAGGGCGTGATCGATCGTGTCTCATGCGGCGATCGATTGAGCCCTGCATCTTTTGACAGAATAGTGTGTTCATTCACATTTGAGTGCTTTTTTTCATGATATGGCGCCTTCAAATGGTATCTTTTTGGATATATCTCTTGGTATACTATAAATATAACATTTCCTCACTTGTTTTAAAACAGATTTTGAAAATCAATGCAAACTTTTGAGATCAAACTTGAGCATTTTGTGCATCTTCGTTATTATTCTTGTTGAGTGCTTTTAGACCTTTGTGATCTAAGAATTAATGATTTTAAGTGCTTCTATCACAAATCATAAGTTGTTGTATCTTGGGAGATAAATTGCCATCGAAACCGTTAGCACCAAGGCGGGGGCAATATTGTCTTAAGGAAGAAGAGTCTAACTCTTACCTCGACTAAGCCATTTTTGTTCCCTGCATGTTTTCGTACCAAGATACATACCCAGTAACATATTGATCTACAATCTTAAGACAATACTTTGCAACAAATGGCTTCTTAGAGTGGAACAACGATTTTACTACATCATGGAGAAAGACCCGAGAAATTTAATGGAAATGACTTCATACGGTGACAACAAAATATGCTATTTTATTTGACAACCTTGGGGTTGGCAAAGTTCCTCAATGAGGATGCTCCTACCACCACGGAGAATGAAACCGACAACCAAAAGAGGGTTGCGGTTGATGCATATGTGCAAGAACTACATACTCAATGGACTAGACAACACATTATACAATGTGTATTGTCTGGTGAAGATGGCATGAACTATGTGATTCTTTGGAGAAAGTACACATCTGAGGATGCCGACATGAAGAAATTCATCGTTAGGCGAATCCTGGATTTCAAAAGGGTTGACACAAAGCCAGTGATGGCGCAAGTGCAAGATTTGCAAGTAATCATGCATGAAATTCATGCGAAATGAATGGTTCTGAGTGATTCATTCCAAGTGGCTGTAATGATTTCTGTTGCCTCCATGACATGAAGAAATTCATCGTTGGGCGATTCCTGGATTTCAAAAGGGTTGACACAAAGCCAGTGATGGCGCAAGTGCAAGATTTGCAAGTAATCATGCATGAAATTCATGCGAAATGAATGGTTCTGAGTGATTCATTCCAAGTGGCTGTAATGATTGGAAAGTTGCCTCCACGACATGAAGAAAATCATCGTTGGGCGATTCCTGGATTTCAAAAGGGTTGACACAAAGCCAGTGATGGCGCAAGTGCAAGATTTGAAAGTAATCATGCATGAAATTCGTGCGAAAGGAATGGTTCTGAGTGATTCATTACAAGTGGCCGTAATGATTCAAAAGTTGCCTCCATCATGGAAGGATTTCAAGAATTATCTCAAGCACATACAAAAATAGATGAATCTTGAAGACATTGTGGTTCACTTGAGAATCGGAGAGGACAACCAAATTTTTGAAAGGAAGGAAATAGGCACCAATATGAAGCACACATGAACTTAATGGAAAAATATGCTAGAACAAAGCACAAGTTTGACGGCATGGCCTCCAAATCTGGAAAAGTGAAGAAGTTCAAAGGCAATTGCTATAAATATGGAAAACCCAATCACATGACGAATAATTGTCGCAATAAAGACGATCGTGAGAAGGCTATGCATCAAGAAAACCTGATGGAAGAAGATCGTCTCTCAAATGATTTGGATGATCTAGTGCTTACCGCTTAATTAGACTGTGTATCTTTGAAAGTTGTAAACTCCAAGAATGTAGTGATTCTAAACAAATGTAATGACTATATTTGTTGAAAGAAATAAAATTTATGTTATTACTTCTTGGATTGAATCTTATGGTTTGTGACGTGATTGTTAGAATCATTTAAACCATGGTTCGCATGACAAATTGTAATGTTAAATTTATTGTTTATGTGGGGGCTAAGTTAACAAAACACCATTCATTTGTTAGAAGAAACGCAATGTCTCTATAGTTAATTCACAACGATGTTTGTGATGGAAAGATTGTGTAACTAGAGATGTGTGAAAAGTAATTTGGTAGTTTATAAATATTTGCACATGATATTGTCGTGGCTTCTTTTTTACGAAGCAAAAACAAGGTCGTTGAGGTGTTTAAACACTTCAGGAATGAGATTGCAATCAAATTTAGCAAATGAGGTTTGCTATGGGAAATTGTGAGTAGATTATACTTGTGTTGTCTAAGAATTTGACTCTTAAGATTGAATTTGCAAGACAATAACTCTTGAATTCGAGTTTCTAAGCTTTGTACACTTAAAACATAAGTGATGATCGAAGCCACACAATTTTGACTAGGAGTTGTAATATCTCATTTGGTTCATTTTGAATTTCTAAGCTAGTATGCTTAAAACATGAATTTGCAAGATATAAAATCTTGAATTCAAGTTTTCTAAGTTAGTGCGCTTAAAATTGTAAATTGTGAACCGAGTTTAAGAATATTATCCAAGATTCAATTTTTATAAGCAAGTACGTTTAAATCCGAAATTCTTCAAGACATAAAGTTTTGAATTTGGATTCCTAAGTCAATAACGCTTAGAACTTGAAACACAAAAGTTTGAACGCCAGTGCAATTCGAGACTATCCCGAAGTTGTTGTGATTGCAATTCTATGAGTCAATCACATCCTAAAGTACCACATTTACGCAAAATTAAAGGCCAAAGTGAAATCATAACAAACACCAAATAAATGACATGAAAATTTTGACAAATCATGTTGTCAAATAGATTAACGTGTATGACAAATGTGTATAAATCTAAGCATATGTATGTTTGTGTATTGATGATATGCTCATTGGGGGAAGCAATTTAGAAATCATCAAGTAACAAAGAAAACTGTTTACGAGACATTTTTTGACGTGTGTGCATCAAGAACAATACTTAGAATTAAAGTTTCCAAGACATTTGAAGAATAAAATCAAGGATTAATTCGAGTTTCAAATTTAAGCTTTGCGCTTAATTTCAAGTTTACAAGAAATATAAGCTTGAACTTGTAATTTTTAAGAATCTATGCGCTTAAAATTTTGAATTGTGAATAAAAGTTGAGTTTTTCCTCTGGTCTCGAATTTTATAAGAAATAACACTTAAATCCAAATTTACATGAATTAAATATTTGAATCCATGATTTCTAAGTTTACAAAGCTTAAAATTCGATGATGGAAATATCATAGAAGGATAAAGTGATGCAAATGAGGTAGTGTGATTACCGAAACTGAAAGATATACTGTTGTGAAAAATTTTCTATGCAAAATATGTAAAGTTTCTTTGACTAAATGTCTTTATAAGCTGTTAAAGAAAAATCATTATTGGAAAGGGCTTGTGCATGCAATTAAAATGTGTTGCGCTAATACTATAAAAAGTGCACGAATTATTAAGTGAATGATAAGTCTTGTCAGAGAATTCTAGACATAATATCATATGACTAAATGATCTCTAGTGATATAATCTTGAGCGATTATGTGAAACCGCGGATCCACATATAAAATGGTCATCAGAGAGTATATAGTTTATCAAGGGGAGTGAGATTAAAACCCTATAATAAAAATCTCATAGTGAACACCAACCTTGTTGACTGGAGATCTCAAGATCTAGATTCAAAATGAATAACTAAATTATGAGAATGGATAAACACATTGGAGATCAATCACCAACTCATTCCTATGATAATGTGTGTATCCTGCAAAAGGGTACGAGGATAGACAAAAGTCCTTTATAAGAATATGTTGGAGTATAGTGGGATATTTTTTTAGGAGATTACATGCGTGAGTGTGAAGTATGACAGCTTAAAAATTTGGAAAACGCTTATACCAAGCATGGTCCAATGCCAAAATGGACACAACTTTAAGAAACAAATACAAATGTTAGAGTTGTTATGGTGTGGGTTCAATTATCTCGATTTACATCATCGATTAATAAGTTCAAGACTATAAGTTCACTATTAAGTCAAGTAAATCCGATTGAAGATTCAAAGCCGCAAGTTATCTATCCAGATATCATAATAGTTTGTTAAAAGCGCTCATTTGCATCCATGCATTAACTTATTTCATGTGGGGGATTGTTGGAAATTTTGAAACATTTATATATGAAGAACCGAACCGGTTAGTCGGGTTCAGATTCGAAATCGGGCTAACCGGTTCCGGGACCGGTAAACAACCGGTCCGAAACGGTACCGTCCCTTCAAACTGGCAGCACCACCGATTTCGGTGCTACCAGATCGGTTCCGATTCTGGACCGAAACCGGAATGTTTCGAAAAAAATAATAATAAGTAAAAGCATTTCAGCAAGGCAACGACTTTATAGCCGTTGCCTTTGTTGGGATATGCCCTAAGACAAGTCATTAGATGATTGTTTAAGACATACAATGTTTATGGATTTATGAATGGCAATTCATTATTATATATTATTCTTTTAACTGTGCATTGTGAATTAATATATATGTTAATGTCCTTAGAATAATATTGTATTATTCTTAAAGATGTTCCTAGTCAAGTATTATCATGAATGGGATAATGATAATACGTAGAGACTAGTATATGTTGATCGATGAATTGTTCATTGATATGAGATATCTAATCAGCATATGGGTACATGTTAGAGAACGATGTACTGAACAGACCCACCATGAGAATGCAACATGGATAGTTATATGATCGTCATATGCAATTCTCATAGTGATAATAATGTATGTAATCCTTACGACTTGTGATCATCAGAGATCCCAACATAAGGAGTTATGTATCTTGATATCGTCAAACGTTACCCGTAACAGGGTATACTATAAAGGCGACTATTGGATACACTACGAATTATGTAGAGGGATGTTGACTGATCGAGATAGGATTTGTCCCTCCTATATAACAGGAGATGTGTTTGGCCCTTGATCAAGTGAGAACTAAAATGCATGGCCATGCTCGAATGAGTCGATATGAGATATCGAGCTTATTCGTTTATTCTAGTTCTACTTGGGGATCAAGAAATAGAGATTGAATATACGAGTATGACTATTCCATGACTCGTGTTCAATCTAAACACAAAGGACAAAGGGATTAAGTTACATGATTAATATTATCACAAGTTCTAAAGGTTATGTCGAGTCATTGACATTCTCGTAATTTGGGTAGCATCGATGTGTTGCTAGATACCGCTCGATGCTTGCGACATAAAATGAGATTTTATGTCACTGCCAACATTACGAGATCCTATCGGGTCGCACAAATGATTAAATCGAGAAGGGAAATTAAATTCATGAGATGAATTAAATAATTAAGAGGAGTCTTAATTAATTATCATAAGGATTAATTAAATCATGGGCTTAAGCCCATGAAGCTTTGAGAAAGCCTTTAATTAATCATATTTAATATGATAGCAAGGTTTTTAATTGTAAGACAATATCAAAAACAAAAACCCTACACGTGAAGAAGCACAAGTCGGCCGCACCATCCAATTCCTCTCGGCCTTCACAAGTCGAAGGGGTTCTTGGTGGTTTCGTGCCATTTTTCGATTGTGAATCGATCTAGCTTCGTGTATAGGATTAATAACAAGTCTAGCAACTTGTTATTAAACCATCCCTTCACTCGATTTGATCGTGTGGATACCGTTGAGGCAAAACCAATCGAGTTTTGCTTAGTGACTCGGAGAAGGCGTAAGACGTGGTGCAGCTCCGTGGATTCGGCCTCAAACACGCTACAAGGGTAAGACACTTGTAATTCTCTAATCCGATATGAATCCCTATGTATAGATCGCTGGTTTGTAATCCCAAAATTTTATTCCGCTGCGCTGTATGCTCATGGGGTTCCTAACAGTGGTATCAGAGCCGTGTACAAGGCTCATATCGGATTTTATGTGGTTAAATAGTTTAATCATGTTAGAATTAATATTGCATGCTAATTAAACTGTTTAAATTCATATTTGATATGAAATTAATTTTAGTTTTTGATAATCATCGTAAAAATTGTATTTGATATAATTGGCGAATAATTGTATACGATACACGAAAGCGTAAAATCGAGGTGTTGGCTCAAGGTGGTTCGACCACCTCATGACTTGACCCTCGGGCCGCCGCAAGTGAGCTAGGGTTCGGACCCTTGGCTCATGCATGGGGCCACGCCACTTCCAAGAGGCTAGGGTTTGGAACCCTAATCACAATAGCTACTCGGCCGCCGCTTGGGCTAGGGTTTATCGAACCTTAGGCTCGAGATGGTTAAGCCGTCACCGTCATGGATCGTCCATGGTTGGACCGTGGCTTGTGGCTCATGGATTTCGGTGTTTCGAGCAAGTTGGCTCGATGAAAAACCAACATGGTGCAAGGCGGCTAGGGTTTGGAACCCTAGCGGCGCCGCACCCATGCCATCGGCTCGGACCATGTCGTGGGCTAGGGTTTCGAACCCTAGGCCCATAATTGGTCCAGCCGTGGTGCATGGTTGGTTCGAACCATGGTGGTTCGTAGCTAAGTCGCATTAAGTTCGTGGCATGTGATGTCCCGAGCGTACGATAATTTTTCAAAAATTATTTTACAGTTTTAATTAGAATTAAATTTAAATTGTTTAGAATTTAATTAATTAAATGTTAATGCATGCTTTATGTGTTGTTTGAGCATGGTGCGTGGTTATAGCCCTTTGACCTATTAGATAGGATTTGTGAATGATTGTAATTTATAATACGACCTGCGTGTCGTGCCTTTCTCTATTTCATTCTAAATGTAATCCCTCCCCTATGTTCCCCTCGAATGTGAATCGAGGAATTCTATATCTTGTAAAATAGTGTAGTTTATTTTATTGATGGTGATCAATGAAGATGGAGCATCGTGCCGGGATGAGGAGGCCATTCACAAATTGGAGCCAAAGGAAGGTGCTTATGAAGTTACCTTAGGTTGACTCATAAGAGTTTCTCATTGGCTTGAGAAACTCATTAGTAGGGGCTATAACCATGTCACGTTTTAATTATGTATGTTGATGCATGATTTATCTTATGTTTTAGTTTGATAATAGTATTACACATATATGTAGATATGTATACAACTATATGTAGTGGACATATTTTAAATTATCAAATTAATCATGAGATCAATAAATCCCTCTAAAATATTAAGTTTTAGATGCCTTCCAAAATAAAAGTACTCGTCAATAACTTCGATTGTACATGTGTGGGTTTGCCAAAGCAAAGCACCGTGGCAATCTTAGTAAGGCGCGAAAGGATAAAAGTGATATCCGTTATACTTTAATTGGGTACGACTTAACTAGGTTATCTCAATAGGATTGGGAACCTAGAGGCATGGGTTGGATTATAATTCATTAGATGAATTGAACAAAGTGTTGTTCGTCCAACTATCCAAGAATTATATGTGATGTAATTGACAAAGTGTTGTCTACCTAAATAACCGAGTCTTGGGCGATTAGCCAAAGCTAACTCAAGATTAGGCGAAATATGGATCTTGGCCCACTAAAAGTTTCGAGGGTTGATATTTTTCAAATAAAATAGTGGGAGTATCATTTAATATAAGACCATGTTAAATGATTTAAATCATAAACTTATTTTGCATATTTATATTGTAGATATCCATGGCAACTACAAACGTTACTAGCACTTTATCACTGCGATCGGTCCTTGAGAAGGACAAATTAAATGGGACAAATTTCCTAGACTGGCATAGGAACTTGAGGATAGTCCTCAAACAAGAAAAGAAACAATATGTTCTAGAGGAACCCTTGCTCGCTGAGGAACCTCCCCTAACAGCTACAAGAGCTGAAAAAGATGCTTACAAGAAGCATCAGAGTGACGCACTTGATGTTGGGTGCCTCATGCTTGCCACTATGAACTCTGAGCTTCAGAAGCAACATGAGGAAATGGAGGCGTTCGATATGATCGAACACTTAAAGCAGTTGTACCAACAGCAAGCTAGACAAGAGAGGTATGACGTCTCTAAAGCGTTATTCCAGTGCAGGATGGTAGAGGGAAGCTTAGTTGGAACTCATGTGCTCAAGATGATTGGGTACATTGAGAATCTGGATAAGCTAGGTTTTCCATTGGACCAAGAGTTGGCCACCGATGTAATCTTGCAATCGTTGCCGGAGAGCTTCAGTCAATTTGTAGTAAATTACAATATGACTGATATGGAAAAGACTCTGCCCCAGTTGCTTGGTATGTTGAGAACATATGAAGCAAATACTAAGAAGACTAAGGCCACAAATGTCCTTATTGTGAATAAGGGCAAAGGAAGGGCCAAAGCCAAAGGCAACAAGAAAGCAAAGAAGGTCTTTGCTAAATCTAAGCCAAAGTCTTCTGCACTAAAGCCAAAGGGAGGGATAGCAAAGGAAGGGAACTGTTTCCATTGCGGTGAGACCGGCCATTGGAAAAGGAACTGCAAAGTATATCTGGAGGATCTAAAGAAAGGAAGTGTGACTTCCGCTTCAGGTATTTTTGTTATAGAAGTCAATTTATCTACTTCTTCATCATGGGTATTAGATACTGGATGTGGATCTCACATTTGTGTAAATGTGCAGGATCTCAAAAGGAGTAGGACATTGG
Organism: Haberlea rhodopensis; assembly: GCA_907163345.1. Classification (NCBI taxonomy): domain Eukaryota; kingdom Viridiplantae; phylum Streptophyta; class Magnoliopsida; order Lamiales; family Gesneriaceae; genus Haberlea; species Haberlea rhodopensis. The sequence continues at coordinate 4,233,560 of CAJQUN010000030.1, forward strand.
CAAAAGGTGAAGTTGATCTCCGAGTTGGAAATGGAGCAAGAGTTGCTGCATTAGCTATAGGAGATTATCATTTAGCTTTACCTTCTGGTTTATCGTTGATTTTAAAAGACTGTTATTTTGTGCCTTCAATTACTAAAAACATTATATCTATTTCTTGTTTAGACAAGTATGGTTTTTCATTTATAATAAAGGACAATTGTTGTTCTATTTATTTAAATGATATGTTTTATGCTAATGCACAAATGGTGAATGGTCTTTATGTATTAAATCTTGATATACCTATCTATAACATAAATACTAAAAGGATTAAAAATAATGATTGTAATCCGACTTATCTCTGGCACTGTCGCTTGGGCCACATAAACGAGAACCGCATATCTAAACTTCATAAGGATGGAGTATTAGATTCATTTGATTTTGAATCATATGAAACATGCGAATCTTGTTTAATGGGCAAGATGACTAAAGCCCCTTTCAAGGGACATGTTGAAAGGGCAAATGTTTTATTGGGACTAATACATAGTGATGTATGTGGACCAATAAGTACACTAGCTAGAGGTGGTTTTCAATACTTCGTTACATTTACTGATGACCTCAGTAGATATGGGTATGTGTACCTAATGAAACATAAGCATGAAACCTTTGAAAAGTTCAAAGATTTCAAGAATGAAGTACAAAACCAACTTGGCAAAAGTATCAAAATCCTTCGATCAGATCGAGGAGGAGAATACTTAAGCCAAGATTTTCATGACTATCTAAAAGAGTGTGGGATAGTCCCACAACTCACTCCTCCGTATACTCCACAATGGAATGGTGTATCCGAGAGGAGAAATCGAACCTTGTTAGACATGGTTAGATCAATGATGAGTCATGCAGATCTTCCGATATCATTTTGGGGACACGCTCTAGAAACAGCGATTTTCTTACTGAACCGTGTTCCATCTAAATCAGTGGAAAAGACACCATATGAGATATGGACTGGGAAGCGTCCTAGTATGTCTTTTATGAAGATTTGGGGTTGTGAGGCTTTCGTTAGACGTCACGCCACTAACAAACTTGGACCCAAATCTGATAAGTGTTTATTTGTGGGGTATCCTAAGGAAACGAAAGGATACTATTTCTATTATCCCATCGAGAACAAAATAGTTGTTGCTCGGACTGGTGTATTTCTTGAAAGAGAATTTATTTCTAGAAAAACCAGTGGGAGAAAAATAGAACTTAGTGAAGTTCAACCACAAGAAAACACTGAACCTGAAATTGAGATGGAAACAGAGCAGGCACCACAAACTGTTGTGGAAGAAGCACCTGCTCAAGAGACACAAGCCCAGCGTAGGTCTGTAAGAGAACACCGGGAGCCACAGAGATATGGATTTCTTGTGACTCAACAAGGTGACTTACTACTTATTGATGAGGATGAGCCGTCATCTTATCAACAAGCTATAATGGGTAATGATTCTGAGAAATGGCAAGAAGCCATGAAATCTGAGATGGAATCCATGTATGCAAACCAAGTATGGACTTTGGTTGATCCACCTGAAGGGGTACGACCCATAGGGTGCAAATGGATTTTCAAGAAAAAGACCGATATGGATGGTAACGTACAAACCTATAAAGGTCGGCTGGTTGCAAAAGGATTCAAACAAATTCATGGTATTGACTATGATGAAACCTTTTCACCAGTGGCCATGGTTAAATCCATAAGGATCTTACTTGCAATAGCTGCATTTCATGATTATGAAATCTGGCAGATGGATGTCAAAACAGCTTTCCTTAATGGAAATCTGCTCGAGGATGTGTACATGACACAGCCCGAGGGTTTTGTCGATCCAAAGGATGCTGGAAAGATATGCAAGCTACAACGATCCATTTATGGATTGAAGCAAGCTTCTCGGAGTTGGAATCTTCGTTTTGATGATGCAATCAAAGAGTTTGGTTTTATCAAAAATGAAGATGAACCTTGTGTCTACAAGAAGGTCAGTGGGAGCGTAATCATTTTCCTAGTGTTGTATGTAGATGACATACTTCTTATTGGAAATGATATCCCTGCCTTACAATCTGTAAAGATTTGGCTAGGGAATTGCTTTTCAATGAAAGACTTAGGAGAAGCTACCTATGTGTTAGGAATCAAGATCTATAGAGATAGATCGAGAAGGCTTCTTGGTCTAAGTCAAAGTACATACATAGACAAGGTGCTTAAAAGGTTTAGCATGCAAGAATCCAAGAAAGGATTCGTGCCTATGACACATGGTATTTATCTCTCGAAGGAACAGTGTCCTTCAACACCAGAGGAGAGACAACGCATGAGTAAGATTCCATACGCGTCAGCTATTGGATCTATCATGTATGCCATGATATGTACTCGTCCCGATGTATCGTATGCTTTGAGCATGACGAGCAGATATCAAGTTGATCCAGGTGAAGGTCACTGGATTGCTGTCAAGAACATCCTGAAGTACTTAAGAAGGACTAAGGATACATTCTTGATTTATGGAGGTGAGGAAGAGCTCAATGTAATGGGTTACACTGATGCAAGCTTCCAAACCGACAAAGATGATTTTCGATCGCAATCTGGATATGTGTATTGCCTGAATGGAGGTGCTGTGAGCTGGAAGAGTTCAAAGCAAGAAACAGTAGCCGATTCTACAACGGAAGCTGAGTATATTGCTGCCTCGGATGCAGCAAAGGAAGCTGTTTGGATGAGGAAGTTCATTTCTGAACTTGGAGTGGTGCCTAGCATTAAAGATCCGATAGAACTCTATTGTGACAACAATGGAGCGATCGCATTGGCTAAGGAACCAAGATCTCACCAAAGATCCAAGCACATACTTAGGCGTTTCCATTTCATTCGAGAAATCGTTGAAAGGGGAGATGTTAAAATATGCAAAGTACCGACAGATGATAATGTATCTGACCCATTGACGAAGCCGCTGTCACAGCAGAAGCATGATCGTCATACTAGATCTCTAGGCATTAGGTATATGTCTGAGTGGTCTTAGTGCAAGTGGGAGATTTGTTGGGATATGCCCTAAGACAAGTCATTAGATGATTGTTTAAGACATACAATGTTTATGGATTTATGAATGGCAATTCATTATTATATATTATTCTTTTAACTGTGCATTGTGAATTAATATATATGTTAATGTCCTTAGAATAATATTGTATTATTCTTAAAGATGTTCCTAGTCAAGTATTATCATGAATGGGATAATGATAATACGTAGAGACTAGTATATGTTGATCGATGAATTGTTCATTGATATGAGATATCTAATCAGCATATGGGTACATGTTAGAGAACGATGTACTGAACAGACCCACCATGAGAATGCAACATGGATAGTTATATGATCGTCATATGCAATTCTCATAGTGATAATAATGTATGTAATCCTTACGACTTGTGATCATCAGAGATCCCAACATAAGGAGTTATGTATCTTGATATCGTCAAACGTTACCCGTAACAGGGTATACTATAAAGGCGACTATTGGATACACTACGAATTATGTAGAGGGATGTTGACTGATCGAGATAGGATTTGTCCCTCCTATATAACAGGAGATGTGTTTGGCCCTTGATCAAGTGAGAACTAAAATGCATGGCCATGCTCGAATGAGTCGATATGAGATATCGAGCTTATTCGTTTATTCTAGTTCTACTTGGGGATCAAGAAATAGAGATTGAATATACGAGTATGACTATTCCATGACTCGTGTTCAATCTAAACACAAAGGACAAAGGGATTAAGTTACATGATTAATATTATCACAAGTTCTAAAGGTTATGTCGAGTCATTGACATTCTCGTAATTTGGGTAGCATCGATGTGTTGCTAGATACCGCTCGATGCTTGCGACATAAAATGAGATTTTATGTCACTGCCAACATTACGAGATCCTATCGGGTCGCACAAATGATTAAATCGAGAAGGGAAATTAAATTCATGAGATGAATTAAATAATTAAGAGGAGTCTTAATTAATTATCATAAGGATTAATTAAATCATGGGCTTAAGCCCATGAAGCTTTGAGAAAGCCTTTAATTAATCATATTTAATATGATAGCAAGGTTTTTAATTGTAAGACAATATCAAAAACAAAAACCCTACACGTGAAGAAGCACAAGTCGGCCGCACCATCCAATTCCTCTCGGCCTTCACAAGTCGAAGGGGTTCTTGGTGGTTTCGTGCCATTTTTCGATTGTGAATCGATCTAGCTTCGTGTATAGGATTAATAACAAGTCTAGCAACTTGTTATTAAACCATCCCTTCACTCGATTTGATCGTGTGGATACCGTTGAGGCAAAACCAATCGAGTTTTGCTTAGTGACTCGGAGAAGGCGTAAGACGTGGTGCAGCTCCGTGGATTCGGCCTCAAACACGCTACAAGGGTAAGACACTTGTAATTCTCTAATCCGATATGAATCCCTATGTATAGATCGCTGGTTTGTAATCCCAAAATTTTATTCCGCTGCGCTGTATGCTCATGGGGTTACTAACAGCCTTGCTGAAAGTTTGGCAACGGCTCTAAAGCCGTTGCCAAACGTTCAGACTTTCTTTTTTTAAAAAAAAAACTATAAATATGTGTTGTGATTTGTAAATTCTCACAATTCATTCTTTCAAAGTTGTATACTTCAATCTCATATTTTTCTCTCCATTATGATATCTGCATTTTACTTATATAATATTGACATCTTCATTTAACAGAGCTGGTCGTAGTCAGGGTCTCATCTCGGGTCGTCTATCACTTTCATCTTCGGCAATGAATTTTCGTGAGTTAAATGAAAATTTTGATTTTTTGATGACCTCAATATTGGTGGTTCATCTATGAACGTCGAAACACAATAATCGAACAACCTGTCAAACCTCCTACTGCCAAGTGCCCAAGAGAGACAACAAGTGGAGTCATCCGGAGCCACTACATCAGCGAGTAGACAACCGACTCGTGCCAAAAGAAGTAAGATATGTGACCACTTTGAACTCGCTCAAAAAAAGGTACTAATGAATCTGTTGCAATATGTAAATTATGTAAGATACAATATTCATATAAAACTGGTGGGTCAAGTAGAGGCATCGGAACCGGAACATTAAAAAAACACTTAGTGAACAAACATAATTGTGATGAGACAACATTACAACCATTAGGTAGAGAAGCAACACAAACATAAATTAATGTTCTCACTGCCACAAATGTTATTTTAACTGCTGAAATTAACTGTATGTCACTTGTTAGATATGTGATTAGATGTGAACTTCCTTTTATACAAGCTGAACATGCTGGTTTTATTGAATTTGCTTCGTCTATACAACCCATGTTTGAACATATTTCTAAGCACACACTAAAAAGAAATTGTATGGACGTATTTATTGACTATAGAAATACATTGTTTGAACATCTTTCTAGTTTACCTTATAGGGTTAACTTAACAACCGATATTTGGATAAATGTAAATTTGGATTCATATCTTATTGTCACTTGTCATTGGATTGATGATAATTATGTAAAAATGATTTTTGTCTTTAGATTGTGCACATACTGATTATGTAATTGATAAATATATATTCAACACTTATAGACATTATGGAATTCATGATAAGGTATTTGCAATCACATTCTGCGAATAACAATGTTGCGATGCATGATTTAAAGACCTATCTGAAACCAATGCTTGATTGTGTTTTTTTTCCATGTAAGACGTGCATCTCATGACTGTTAAAGTTGGTTATGAGGACAATCACTCAACATGTATTGACAAAATGAAATGAAGAAGAAATATATTGAATTGTGATGGATATTGTGGAAACTTTTTTAACATCAAAAAAATAAAAAATTTCAAAATATTAAAAAAGTGTTCGAAAATCAAAAAACAAATTTCAAAAAAAAAAATCATAACAAGCTGGATCGGATCGATTCGAAACCGGTTGGAACCGAAACCAGATCTGATCCGATTTCTTAACTGATCAGACCGGTTCCGTGCTTAACGGGTCCAAAATTGGCCTGTTCCGGACAGAATTGGACCGGTCTGGTCCGTTAAGCACCCCTAATATTAGGTCTAATAACCCCAATTCATATAAATTTAAAAGTAATTCAATATAAAATGAGGAGTATATATATAAATGGTGTAAACAAATTGCAAGATGGAAGAATTGTTCTTGTCCTGAAAGACAGTGTCATTCAGCGCATCTTGACAACTCCGTACGTGATCAATATTCAATACCGCGAGCAGGGGGTGGATGTACAGTAAGCCCACCCTAGCCCTGTCCAGAATTATTGTGTATAATATATATATATATATATATATATATATATATATATATATATATATATATGTGTGTGTGTGTGTGTGTTAAGGCCACTCAGCCCTATCTAAAATTATTAATATTATTATATATATACATTGTTTAAGACAAACAATTAATTGAGTGTAGCACAGGTGATAGATGCATTGATTGGTTGGTTTGGGTCTTGAGTTCGAAATCCAATGATCTCAAAATTTATAAAACCTTTGGATTTCTCACCATAATATTTTTGGATTTATTTATTTCACCAAATAATATTTGTTTTTAGAAATTGTGTTGGTAAAATTAATTTCATACTTATTTGTCCGATTTTCTCCTTTTTCAGCATATTTTTTAAGAATATATAGATACATTTCATTTTTAAAATTATTTCTTTTTAACAAAATATAGTCATCAAGAAAATTATAAATAGGTAAAATGGATATATATGCTTTCAATGTGATCCAAAACTAGGCATATTTTATATTTGGTGAACTCGTTTTTTTATTTTCACCCAATAAAAAAAATGAAAGAATGGATCTCTAAAAATTTCTTTGAAACATCCCCGAGAATCCCTTCACAGGGGCTTTGCATCTAGCTCCTTATGCAAAATTACTAACTACTTGAGGGCAAATCAAAGTAACTTAGAGAACTAAAAGGCCAGACTAACCCTCAAATTAGGGTTTCCGCCTCATACATCTTGCCATTAAGTCCTGGGAGGCCGTGTGAATGGAATCCAATGTGTAAAAGACGAAAACGTTGGGAGTCTACAGTACTCTACGGTCCACACCTAAATATAAATATATCCGATGAATTGATTGAACAGCAGTGATGGTACCGTAAATGGCGAATTAATTGGGGGACACTGTGTAAGAATTGGATTCGTGGAGCTGAACGGCGGTGGGATTGGATGCACGTTATCCTTACAACGGAGCAGCAGCCGCAGTCAGGTCTCTTTCTTCATTTTTTAATTAATCTGATTTTTTTTGTTTGGATTTTGGTGCTTGTTCGTTCTAGTTTTGCACATTTATTATGAATCTGGGGGCGTAAAATTTTCCATAAATAGGTATTAACTTGTGTTTTTGGTCAGTGAAATTGTTAGCAAATTCGAATGAATTTTTTTTTATTTCCATACATTCGCGGTAGAAGGATGTCGTTATAATTTTACATGCATGATTTTCTTCCTCCTCCTTCTGTTTCTTCTTTCTTTTTTTTTATTTATTGGGTGAATTTTATCTAGCTTCTCTAATTTTCATAATTATCGTTTTAGTCATTTTAACGTATTTTTATATCTAATCACACGATAATTTTTCTTATATATTTAACAAACTAGAGCGATTCTACAGAGTAGGCATATGTGATTGTTCAAACGAAAAGGAGAATTTTGTAAAACAGCTATTTTATAAGGAACATATGTAAGGAACATATATGTAATTTTCTCTTTTTAATAGTCTTGCTATTTTTTTCAAACTTAAAAGAGTTTCTATTTTTCCTCATCCTGTCTTATTCGACTAACCTTATAACTTGAATCTTTAAAATATATAGTAAGCCAAACATTTTGATTAATCAATCTCCTAATAAGAATGATTATTGCTTATCAACAATATAATCTTTCTCGAAATAATCGAACACGTAATCTGGACTTTGATCTAAATTATATAATCGATGTTTATCAATTAACAAAATATCAATAGCTTTTATAATATATATAGATAGATATGAGTAATTCCAGAAATCTAGGTTGAGATATATAAAAAGGAAGAAAGAAGAAGATATCTTTGGTACACAAAGCATGTAACACCAAAATTATCCTTAATTTTCGTCGATCTCGATCAATCAGTAAAAAAGGGTAAATAAAGTTTTTAATCCACTTCAATAATTCTCTATTAGGCACCCATTTGATATATTTGATGATGATGGAAACATCATAATTTTTAAGTACTCATTCATCACTTATCTCGTTTGATATATTTGATGATAGATGAAAAAATGATAATTTTTAAGTATTCATTCATCACTTATCTCATTACAAGTACCAAACGGTGCATAATTAGTTTTGGCATCTATGGCGTTGATGTGTTACTCAACTATCATAAATGTGTAGCTTTAATTTTAATCGAAATGTAAATTTGTATTCTCATAAATACAATCAATAAAAAAAATTAAAATTTCACCTACAAGCACAGATTTATAGATAAATTTCATTTTTATTTTATTGAATTAAATAATTTTTTATACATATGTGGTTATATATATAATTAAATAAGGCATAAACACCCGATTAAAAAATAACATCATACAGACAGAAACAAAATCTATTCCTGAAAATTTCGTGCGACGTTTTCTCTAAACGCGACAATTGTAACGTTGGACCTAAGAAAAAACTGTTTGGGAAAATGGAGCATGAAATAATATGATGAAATCGAAACAGAATTGACGAGAGTAAGGTATGGAGCATTTATGTCTTCTTCGGATGTATCAGCTCACTCTGATCATGTCGGCTCTAAAAAATTTCATTATATATATATATATATATATATATATATATATATATATATATATATATATATATATATATATATATTATGGCATACTGGCATAGAGACAACAAAACAAGAATAATTGAAAATGTTGTCAGATTTTTATTCAATTATTTGATTGGATGATTTTACATATTTTTTTAAGTGCAGTCCTACATTTTTTTTAAGACAAGGAAACACGCAGCCACTATTATTAGTATATACACTGGATAAACCTTCAGGCCAACTCAGTAATCCTGCAAACCAAGCAAATTCTACGATATTTTGCGAGAAGAGTGTGAGGTTTCGAACCCGAGACCTCTCAACACTCAAAGGAGTGTGATGTCATTTGTGACAAGATCCTTCAGCGATTTTCCATTTTTATAATATACATTCGTGTAATGCATAGCCTAATTATTCACAAGTATTTACAAGTAATTTCTTTTACCTATGTGACAAGAATTAAATCAAAATTATTTTTCGGTGGTGGTCATGAATCTACTCATAAATGAATAAGATGACATTTTCGTAGTTTTAAGTACCAAAACAACTCCGCAAGTCAAAACCCTTCATAATAATTTTTTTAAATGCTTTTTTAATCAAATTATTTGGTATGACTGGTGCTTAACATTTAAAATCTCAGAAAAACCGTTCGCAAACTCATTTTCTGATGATCCATCAAGAATATAGCATTTTTTTTTTATCGGAGGATGAGCAAACATTTTTCTGCCACATACGGGGACTCGATACTCACTCTCAAAAGGAAGAGAACTGTTTTACAGCTAATCCCATAGCTCAAGACTATCACCTATTCGATTGAGCTACAAAACCATTCATCATCTTGTGAACGGATAAAATCATTAGAATCATAATATAATCTGTCATCTGTTAGAAAAATTCAATATTTCTAATATAAATTTGAAATTCATTAAAATCCAACCTTATCAATTCAATTTCAATATGAAAGAAATGGAATAATTTATCAAAACTGGAAAAGTTCCAAAAATAATAATTAAAAATCCTACACCATGTCACCGTCTATCTATTTATATTACCCACGAGGACCTCCTCCAGACCTGCACTCTCTGCTTTCTGTTGCTTTGCCTCCAAATAGAAAAGAAAAATGAAGTGAAAAAACAAGCGACTCCCTTCCATTTTCATCTAACCGGCTGAAATTTTGAAACCTAAAAAAGAAACTTGTATGAGATGAGGGCCAAACCTTCTTTACCAAACTCCGTAAATGGTGAACACAAAACTTCAAATCTTGAAAATAGTAAAGAATTCAAAGAACCCCACTTGTCAAATGCTTACATCCGGGCCTTTGTCAAACAATTAACCTCTTCAAGAACCAAATATTCATCAAACTCCAACGAGACTCAACATATAGAGAAAAATATTTGTGATGATATTAGAATGGAGAAATCGAATCAGCCTGTCAAAAAACAGGTGAGAAGAAGGCTTCACGCCAGCAGGCCTTATAAAGAAAGGCTTCTGAATATGGCAGAAGCCAGGAAAGAAATTGTTGCTGCTCTTAAGTTTCACAGGGCAAATATGAAACAGGCAGGTGGAAAACAGCAGAAGTTGGAATCAGGGCCTGGAATTAAGACACTGGAGAGTTCAACTAATTATCAAGTTTGTGTGGAACATGAAGGTGAACTGAAATCCAGGAGCTGGGATTCAAGAATTTATGCTTCAAACTTTTTGAATTCCAACCTGTACAACAATTCTGTTCCCAATTTCTCCTACTCTACAGGCTTTTGTTGTTCTTACAATTCTGGTCCCTTTTCACCAATTGTGCAAGAAAATCTGAATTTTGTACTTCCAAGCCAAACACTAGGCCTGAATCTGAATCTGAATGATTTCAACAATATTGACATAATCCCTTTCCAGTATAGCGCCAACCCTTCATCAATTTACTCTTCGTCTTCTTCTTTTTCTTCCCCGATTAGCAATGAAACTCCATGTATGCTGGTGCCTCCTTCTGCGGTGGTGGAAAGTGGGGATTCAGGCTTGCATCGGGTAATGGATGATGAAGAGATTTCCGAGATCAGATCCACTGGAGAGCAGCATCAGATGGAGTGGAATGATACACTGAATTTGGTGAATTCTTCATGGCGGTTTAAGTTCTTGAAGAACATGGAAATTGGGAGTGAGGATCAAAAGGATGAAGATTCTGTTGCATCTCCGTTTGATGAAGTCATGGAAGTTCCGGCATGGCTGAATGCAAATGAGAACTGCTTGCAACGTCTGGATGATGAATACTTACAAGATCCTGCTTTGCCTTGGTAAGAATTGGCTTCATAAAGTATTTACATTAAAGATTCGATTTTGCCGAGCGTTTCCCTAGGAAAAAAATGCAGCACTGATAGTTTTGTAAGCATATCATTGTACCCAGTAATTGGATTAGCTCATCATATTTTATCCTTATTGTAATCTTCTTTCTCTTGGGTTTTCCAAATGACCATATGTTTATATATTCCCAAAAAATATTGCAGCATGGAGATGGAAGAAATTGAAGGAATGGATGTGGACTGGTTAGCCTGATGAGGAAGATTGATTATTTCTTTTTGACATGATTATCAATTCCGAAAATCATATATGAGCCAACTTGATTTTTTTTCTCCCTTCTTTTGTGTTGAATTTCTTTCTTTTAGAATAAAACTTGTTTGATTGTGTATGAACTGGCAACCAAATAAATAAAATATCAGGCGATGAGGATATTATTTTGTACCTCTTTCCACGATTCTTGTTGAATGACATGCTATTCATTTCGTCTTTAGTATTTATACACATACTTTGGAAACATATTTAAGCATTTTGAAGAGAAATTACAACTTCTCCATGCCCCAAAACTCGGCCTTCAACGAGATACAGAAGGCTGGAGTGGTGTAATATTTTAGAACCTCTGAATTTAGATATTCTGATGCCTAAGATATTTAATTGTATAAACAATTTTTATTATATATCCATCATTCCATCAAATTAGCGGGAAGGGATCGGGATATATCTGCTAATTTACCAATACAAATTTGAAATAAACCCAACATAACGGAAAATGCTTGTATGGACCCGGTGTGAGCTTCACCTATTGACCAACTCAATATGATTGGTTTAAAATAGTTAGTATGTTAGTTTATGTATTTTTTGTTTAAAATGTGTTATATTTTGTTAATCTTAATCAATCAAGAAGATTAAAATAAGAAACCAGATCTATTCAACAAAGACGATTGTATATGGAAAAGTTAGTTACAAACTGTTGATGTAATGTACTTATATACATGTACGTGTTTCTGATTTACACTTTTAACAACTAACTATTATAAAATAGCAATTTCATTTAAGGTTGATATCTTTACATCCCCGCAAGATGGATATGGATATTCGTCATATGCATCTTGGTAGTAAAAGTATCAAACAAGTTGGTTCCCAATGGTTTTGTCAGGATATCAGCTATTTGCTTAGTGGAGGAGATATGTTGAACGATGATGAGGCCTTCGTGGATTTTTTTCTCGAACAAGATGACAATCAATTTGGATATGTTTGGTTCGTTCATGAAACACTGGATTGTTGGTAATGCTACAAGCCGACTTGCTAGCTGTGTAAATAACAATAGGAGAATTATGTAAAAGTTTGAATCATTCAGTAAGTAAGTTAACCATTGGACTTCGCAAGTGGTGGTAGCAAGTGCTCTATATTCTACCTCTGCGGAAGAACGACTGACTGTGGGTTGCTTCTTAGATTTCCATGAGACTAGGGAATCACCAAGAAATATGGCATAGCCTGTAACACTTCTCTTAGTGTCTATGCAACCTGCCCAATCATTGTCTGCATAGGCTGATAATTGTAATGTGGAAGATGAGGAGAGGAAAAGTCCTTGCCCTGGGTTGATTCGAGAAATCGTAATATACGATTAACTGTTGTTAAGTGTTGTTGTGATGGTTTGGATATGAACTGACTTAAGCATTGAATACTGTAAGATAAGTTCGGCCTTGTTATAGTCAAGTATAACAGTCGCCCAACTAGGCGTCGGTACAAGGTGGCATCTGTTAGTGGTTCATCCTTAGTAGTCTTTAGTTTTAAAGTGGATTCCATTGGTGTAGATGAAGGCTTACACCCCAAATAACATGTATCAGTAAGAATGTCCAAAGCATATTTTCGTTGACATATGCTAATACCTTTTGAAGAACTAGCAATCTCAAGGCCTAGAATATATTTTAAGGTTCCAAGGTTTTTAATTGTAAATTTGCTATATAGATGTGTCTTTATTGCTTCGATTTCTACCAGATTATCACCAGCTAGATCAATAAAGAGCGAAATGAGTAGAAGAAGTCATGATGAATAAAGAACAATTTGCCTTAGATTGATAAAAAGCCATATTCCAGAAGACAATGTGTGAGTTTATTCAACCATTGCCTTGAAGCTTGTTTTAAACCATATAAGCTTTTATTGGGTTTAGATACTCGAGTATCATTTGTTTGACGATATCTTGGAGGATGAGACATGTAAACTTATTCATCCAAATCACCATGTAAAAGGGATTATTGACATCACATTGATGTAAAAACCAATTATTACTAGCTGCTATAGCTAAAAGAACTCTAACAATTGTTAATTTTGCAACAGGGGAAAAAGTGTCTGAATAATCAATACCTTCTTCTTGTGTGTATCCTTTCGCAACTAGCGTAACTTTGTATCGTTTTATACTACCATCAGCTTTAAACTTTATTTTATATACCAATTTACATCCAATGCAGTGCTTACCAGGAGGTAAGTTTGTTAAAGTTCATGTGTTAGTGTGTTCTGAAGCTTTTATTTCAGCTGTCATAGCTTCTTGCCATTGAAGATCTTGAGCAGGCTGCTTATAAGTTTTAGGTTCAAAAAGTTTAGCTAAAGAAGCTGTAAAAGCTTTATGAGGAACTGATAATAGATCAGTAGAAAGAAAATTATCAATAGGATATTGTTTACTAGCCAAAACAATATTAGATGATAAATTGTTTGTTGAAGATGGTAAATGATAATCATATACTTGCAAATAGGCCGGAGGATTTCTATGTCTAAGAGATTTTCTTTGATGAGTGACAACTTCTGTTTGATTATGAGATGAAGTATTATCAGGAACAGAATTATCTATCAAGGCAGGAACATGTCGTGTGGACTCCATCATTGAAGTATCTACAATATCGTGAGCTACAGGAATGTGAACCAGAGGATCTTCTGGAAGAAAAGTTCGAGTAGAAACAATTTTGGGGTAATCAGAATGAGAGGAGGGAAATAAATGATCAGATGAATCCATAAATTGATTATTTTTAGAAGAATTCAAACAATCATGAAAAGGTTAGATATTCTCATAAAAATGAACATTTCTAGATATGAAAATTTGTTTAGTTTCTAAATTGTAAAGTTTATACCTTTGTACTGTAGAGGATAACCAATAAAAACGCATTTATTTGCTCGAGAATCAAACTTAAGGCGATTGACAGATAATATAGATGCAAAACATAGACAACCAAATACTCTTAAATGAAAATAATTAGGAGCCTTGTTGTAAAGTAATTCAAAAGGGGATCGATTGTTTAAAATACGTGAAGGAACCTTATTAATGATATGTACAACAGTAGAGATACAATCAGGCCAAAAAGATAAGGCATACATGCATGAAACATAAGAGCTCGTGCAACCTCTAATAAGTGTTGATACTTTTGTTCTAATTTGCCATTTTGTTGTGGGTTCTCAACACAACTACATTGGTGTATAATATTTTATGATAGAAATCTCTAAGCATAAATTCAATGCCATTGTCCGAACGAAGCACCTTTATTTTAGCAGCAAATTGAGTTGATACTAGATTGTGAAAATGCTCTAAATGTATCTTGGTTTCAGATTTATTTTTCATAATATAAACCCAAGTGCAACGTGTAAAATCATCAACGGTAGTAGAAAAATTACTCTCCTTTATAAGAAGGAATGGAAAATAGACCCCATATATTGTAATGGACCATTTCAAAAGCAAAATACATAACTGAATTACTAGAAAATAAGGCAACTTCTTTTGTCTTGAAAAATAACAAACATCACAAGGAACATAAGATTTATTGTCCTTACAAGTAATTTTTAATACGGAAAGAGATGAAAGTTTGTTAAAAGATAGATGACCTAATCTATAATGCCAAGTATCTACATTATCAAATATGTGGTCATGAGTTGAAACAACCATAGAGCTAGAACTTATCAGAAATGTTGAGAGAATATATTTTTGGACAACTGGTCCTGTATCAAACATCCATCAGAAACAAAACAAAGACTAAACAAATTTGTGTTCGTTAGTTTTGAAACATATATTAAATTAGAAGTAAAAGATGGAATGCATAGAACATCTCTGAGAATAAAAGTAGAGATAAGTCGAACAACACCTTTTTGTGTTGCTCTAGTGATTTCACTATTTGGCATGTGAACATTAATAGAAACAGGTAATGAGGGTTCTGTGTAGAAGGACGGATCACAGTAGCAACCATGTGGGAAGAAGCAGGAAGTTCTTTAGGGATGCTCTATTGAGATTGATACAATGAATGCCAAAACCTGATTGTACAGCTTTGGGGAGAATTCCATAGAAGAAGAATATGTCGTTGTAAGATTAGCAGCAACAGAATCTTTCAAGGTTTTTGGTCCTTTGGGACCTTTTCAGCCACGAGGGTATCAAATGACTTGGAAACATTTATCAGCAGTATGTCCATTGTAATTGCAATGGGAACACTTCCGGTTCTTCTTATCTTTATTATACAGGAGTTTATTTACTTGTTGGCTAACATAGCCAATGAATCAATCGAGATATGAGATTGATTTTGTAAAGTTCACTAACTTTCTTCTTGCAAAAATAAGGAGTATATTTGGCAATGGATGGTAGATGAGAGACATGAAGAATTTGACTACGAATTGAAGCATATGAGTCATTTAACCCAACTAAGAATTTAATGACACCGTGTGATTGTTGGATAGCAGATAGGGATTCAAGAATTTTGCAAGAACAATGTGCCATAACCCCACAATTACAACGAAATAAGGGTCGATAGCTAATAAAGTCATCCGGAATTGATTTAAAAGAGTTGTAATACTGAGTTATAGATTGAGAATTCCGTGTCATTATACTTAAAGATTATTCTAGTTGAAAGACACGAGGACCATCACTACGTGCAAACCTCGTTTTTAGTTCGATCCAAAGTTCTTGTGCAGAAATGAAATAGAGAAGGCTTTGACGAATTTCGTTAGAGATAGAATTCAAAAGCCAAGAAAGCACAAGATTATTTGCACGAGACCAAGCTAGAAACATAATTTTGCAGGAAACAGAAGGGCAAAGTAAAGAACCATCCAGAAAGCAATTTTATTCTTTACACTCAAAGCCATTTCAGCATACTTAGACCAAGACATGTATTTATCACCATTAAAAATTTATCCTACGATTGATGCACCAGGATTGTCATTGTGATGGAGATAGAACAGCGAGGAGGAGTCTTCAGCCGGATTAAGCAGAGTAGCCGCCGTTGATTCACAAACCACGTCGTCAGAATCAGACGGAGAAGTAGCAAGTGCAGCCATAAATTTCAAGAAATAAAATAAAATTTTGTGCGGAAGAGTGTGATCGTCTAGCACTAGCTAATCTGATGCCATGTTAATCTTTATCAATCAAGAAGATTAATTCTTCAATCAGAGAGTGAAGTAAAAATAAGAAACCGGATCTATTCAACAAAGACGGTTGTATATGGAAAAGTTAGTTACAAACTGTTGATGTAATGTACTCGTATACATGTAAAAGCGTGTTTCTGATTACACTTTTAACAACTAACTATTATAAAATAGCAATTTCATTGAACTAACGACTTCATCTTCTTTTGGTTGCTGATTGATATCTTTACATATTTTAATATAGAGTTGGTGTATAAATGATATCCAAACCGAGAGAAACATTTCCCCAATATAACCCAGCCCTCTCATTATCCAATAATAAACTAAGTTAATATGTTTATTTTTCTATTTTCAGATATTTCTACGACGGAAAAAATTTTTATTGGTTATTTGCTAAAATCACTTACGGTGACTTTATAAGTTGGATTAAGATATTTATATATATCAAATTTTGATTTCTGAGTGAATTTCGTCCATATTAGGCTGCCATAAGTATGAATATTTTATCAAATGGGCGGTATCATTTTGTTTATGACTAATAAATTTTCATATTTAATAAACTAGATTTTTGGGGGGGAAATACATTAAAAGGTCTATGTAATTTGGATTCATTCCCGATTCAGTTTCTAAAAAGTTTTTAGTGACTTAATTTAGTCCTAATTTTTTAAAAAAATTATCAATTCAGTACCATATATAAAGTTGGCCATATGAAGCAAAGAGAATGACTGAATCATGAATATTTTTAAAACTTTAGAGACTGAATTGGGAATAAATCAAATATGATTTAGTCCTTAAAATTTTAAAATATTCCCGAATCTGTCCCTATCTGTTTGCTTATCATGGTTGACTTAACGTCGGGGACTGAACCGGGAAATTTTTTAAAACTTTATGGACTAAACCGAGTTACTGAAAAATTTGCGGACTAAATTGGGATTGTAGGACCCAGTTTTTGGATTTAAATTTTGTCCCTAAACTTGTGTTTTAATCAAGATGCAATTGCTAATATTTACTTATTAAATTTATAATTAAACTAAATTTTGGTTTGAGTTAGTTATATGAAAAATAGGGAATTGAATTTTTTGGAAATAAATGTTAGGATCGGTCCGGAGTGTTTAAAGGGGGGGTGGATGAACACTCCTTGTAAAATTTAATCCCTTGTGATTTCTTTCGGATTAGTGAAAGAAATCTGTTTCTTAATCAACTCTTTTATAGAACAGACCACTGAATGTATAAGTGCGGAACGGTCTGTTTTTATATTTGTAAGAACGGCTCGATGGCTTGAATGAAAGAACGAGTGCAGAAAGATAAGACACAGGATATGTTTCTGGAAGTTCGAAAGTGGTGTAATCCTTCTACGTCTCCCCTTCTTCCAATTAAGGAAGGTTTCTACTAGAAGACTTTGATTTATACAATCCTGTTGTACAAACCCGATTCAGCTGGATTTACCTCACTACCAGACTGAAACTCCTAGTCACTCGATCTGTTCAGACACTCTCTGTCTGATAGTTACAATTTGTTTCTCACTTCTATTTTTCAATACAGAATACACAAGATGCGCACAGTGATCCTAAATGATCAAATATTACAATGTAATCGTGCTTAAGAATAATTTCAGCTCGAGAGATTTTGAGCTTGAACGCTTGTGCTGTTGTTTGATTGATCAGCGAGAGTCTTGTATTTATCTGTATTGTTGTTGCATCCTTTTATAGTTGCATGTACCAACGACATTATTTCCCTTAATGTGCAACTCTTGACTCTGCTTAATCTCTGAGTAAGCTACAGTCTTCTTCTTCAGGATACTTGCCGTTCTGGTTCATGCTTTCGGCGACTGTCAGGTAAGCTCTTCTTTGTCTTCTTACCTTTTATGATAATCTTCAGTCTTTGGTCCTTTGTAGCATTAATTGCGACATTAAATGCTACAATAAATAGCCGTTAATGATTCGGACTGAAGAGCCACTCTTTATGCATCATTGACTGCTCTGATCTGATAAAGATTGAGATCGATCTGAAGCTTCGATTTAGTCAGTCTGATATCTATCGATCCGGTCTGATATGCGATATGCCTTATCAACTTGTTCTGTTTTGAGCTATCGATCTGGTCAGTCTGATTACCCTCGATCCGGTCTGATATGCTTTGTCATCTTATCAGCTTGATCTGTTTTGGGCGATCGATCTGGTCAATCTGATTTCTCTCGATCCGGTCTGATATGTTTTGTCATCTTTAAAATCTCATCGATAAAGTTCGGAACTAACAAATTCCCCCTTTTTGATGATGACAAAACCTAGCTTCTAAGTCTTTTTAACCAGTCTGATAAGAACTCTGAAGCATATACTTTCGGATCGATTACTTCTTCTTGTTCAAAATAAATGAACATTATTAAGTTGGATCGATTAAGCCTTTTATTATTAAGCCTTTTATTTTAGTTCAAAATAAATGAACAAGGACTTAACAAAGAAAGATTTCTTTATTGATCACCAACAATCTTGCATACAGACAGTCTGAATATTTAAGCAATCTATTTTCTTGAAGACTGAGACTGATGCGGCTTGAAGTCTTTTTTACTTTTCCCCCTTTTTGTCAGCAGCAATCTCTTGGAGAAAATCTACAACTTGTGCTAGCTGAGCGCTGATAGCGTCAAGACGAACGTCTTGAGCGCGGAGGGAATTGGCGACGGATGCTCTAACTTCAGTGGCCAGCTCGATCTTCTCTTTTCTCAGGCTATTTTTATAGGAAGCTTGCTGAGAGAATAGATCATTCAGTCCTCGCTAAAGGCTGCCGATACTGGCTGTCATCTTCTCTTTGAATGAATCAAAGTCCAAAGCTGTAAGCCTCTGACCTTGATGAACTTCTATAACACGTTGAGAGAGTGACAGGCAGTTGTCAGATAAGTGCTGAAGGGTCCTTGCCAGGGATGGAGGTGCATCAGATAGTCGGCTTGGAGAGTGATCTGATGATGACAATGCATGATCATCTTCTTCAGCAATCGGTATAATTGAAGATACAGCAGCTTGGTGACTTTCGGACCGGATCAAGGTGACCAGAGCCGAAGAAAATGCTTGTATGAAAGCCATATCTTCATCTAATTGGACTGGAGGAGTGCTGGGTCTGGAGGGCTCCTCGATTTGTAGAGCTGCAACAACTGTGGACACCACCAGATCCGGATCGACGAACTCTGGTGCGCCAACTGTTGCAAGTTCTGCGGTTGGACTGATTTGAACGTGGGAGACTGATGATCCCAAAGGAATAGATGTTGGAGAGTCCAACAAGACATTCAATGGTTCATCTTCTGTAGCAGACGGAGCATTAGGCAATGGTTGCTCCGCTGTCTGATCGGCTACTAGTTCTGCAGTCTGATCTGCTGCGCGATCTGCTGGCTGATCTGCTGCGCGATCTGCAGTCTGGTCTGCTGCTCCAGAGGGAATAACCTCAATGAAAGGTTCTGCCAGAGTCTTGCTTGCAGAGGGATGATCCGGGCTGGTTACTGGAGTGGATATGCTGATTTTCTGTCGTTGAAATCGGACAGCTAAATGGAGAGCATGAATATCCATCTCTAATTGAGCAATAACAGCCCCATCATCTCTGGCAGTTGGAGCATTCGGATCGAAGTTCGCTTTGTTCGAGAGTGCAGAACTGGATTATATGTTATAGCGATTGCACTTGTGTTGTCGCAAAATATGAATCCAGAGCATTTGAGCGCAACAGCTTCCAGCGGCAAGATATTCTGCTTCAGCTGTAGATGTGGCAATTGATGTTTGCTTCTTACTGAAACAAGAGATCAATCTTTCACCTAGAAATTGACATGTTCTACTGGTGCTTTTACGATCAATCTTACAGCCAGCGTAGTCTGCGTCTGAATATCCGATCAAGCTTAAGTTAGAATCTTTGGAGTACCAAAGACCAACGTTCTGAGATCCTTTCAAGTATTTCAGAATACGCTTAGCAGCAATAAAATATGATTGCTTTGGTTCTGACTGAAATCTGGCGCACATACAGACTGAGAACATAATATCAGGCCGGCTCGCTGTAAGATATAAGAGCGATCCAATTAGTCCTCTATACATAGTCACTTCGACTGCCGTTCCCCCTTCGTGTTTGTCTAACTTGATTGTAGGAGTCATTGGAGTGGATGCAGTTGAGCATGTTTCCATTCCGAATCTCTGAAGCAGCTCTTTGGTATACTTGGTTTGGTTGATGAAAATACCATTGCTGAGCTGTTTGACTTGGAGACCCAAAAAGAATGAGAGTTCTCCCATCATGCTCATCTCAAACTGTCCCTGCATCAACTTGGAAAATTTCTCGCATAATTTGGGGTTAGTTGACCCAAAGATTATATCATCAACATAAATCTGAACTAACAGGGTATGTTCCCCCTTAATAAATTTAAAGAGAGTTTTATCTACTGAGCCGATCTGAAAATCATGGTTCAGCAGAAATTGAGATAGAGTGTCATACCAGGCTCTTGGTGCTTGTTTCAGACCATATACTGCTTTATTCAGTAGGTATACATGATTATGGAATGAGTGGTTCTGAAATCCAGGAGGTTGCTCAATGTAAACTTCATCCTGAAGCTTACCATTAAGAAATGCGCTCTTGACGTCCATCTGATATACCTTGAAGTCTTTAAAGGCAGCATATGCAAGAAAGATTCGGATTGCTTCAAGTCTGGCGACTGGTGCAAATGATTCATCGAAGTCAATTCCTTCTTCTTGTCGAAATCCTTGTGCCACCAGTCTGGCCTTGTTTCTAACCACAGTTCCATCTGCGTCCAGCTTGTTTCTGAAAACCCATCTGGTTCCAATAACAGACAGATCGCTTGGTCTGGGGGTTAGACTCCAAACTTGATTTTGTTCGAATTGATTAAGCTCTTCTTGCATGGCCTTAATCCAGTTGAAATCAGTCAGAGCTTCATCGATCTTCTTAGGTTCCAGAGTTGAGATGAAGGCAGCATGAATGAACTCATCCATCATCTGTCCTCTGGTTCTAATCGGTGCAGAGGGACTTCCAATCACTAGATTAGGTGGATGCCTCTTAGTCCATCGATAGCTTGACTCTGGATTGTCTGGTCTAGCCGGATGAGTAGTAGTAGTGGTATGATCAGCATCTGCTTTGATATGAGAGTTTGGATCATCCGGATCGGCTCGATCTGAAGAAGCTTCATTGCCTTGATCCGATCTGGCTGGCACTTCAGGTTCTGGTGGATTGTCTCTTGACCTGTTAGCTACAATCTCATCATCACTGTTAGCTTCGAGATGGATGTTTTCCATCTGATTTTGAATTGATTCTTTGTTACCCTCAACACACAAAGATTCATCAGAAACTACATGAACTGATTCTTCTACAGTTAAGGTATGATTATTAAAAACTCGATAAGCTTTGCTAGTTGATGAATATCCTAAGAATATTCAATTATCTGACTTAGCTTCAAATGCTGTAAGATGATTCTTACCATTGTTGTGAACGAAGCATTTACAGCCAAATACATGAAGGTGAGAAATAGACGGTCTGTTACCAGTCCATATTTCATATGGAGTGAGATTCAGCTTCTTGTTAATCATAGACCGATTTTGAGTGTAGCATGCAGTATTTACAGCTTCTGCCCAGAACTTTTGTGAAATTCCAGAATCAGCAAGCATTGTTCTTGCTGCTTCTTTGAGCGTTCTGTTTCTTCGTTCTGCAACTCCATTCTGTTGAGGAGTTCGAGCGGCTGAAAACTCATGCTTAATTCCATGATCTTCTAGAAAGGATTCAAGATTCTGATTTGAAAACTCAGTGCCTTTGTCACTTCGAATCCTGTCTATGCTGGATGATTTCTCATTCTGAGTGCGTTTCAGCAGCTTGATCAACTTCGGACCGGTCTGATCTTTACTGCTAAAAAATATAGTCCATGTAAAGCGTGAGTAATCATCAATAACAACAAGAGTATACCGCATTCCCCCTAAACTTGTTATTGGTATAGGACCAAATAAGTCCATATGCAATAGTTCTAAACAACGGGAGGAGGATTTGGCATTCTTGTTTTTGAAGGATGATCTGATCTGTTTGCCCATTTGGCAAGCTTCGCAGATCTTATCCTTAGCAAAATCGATCTTGGGCAGACCGATAACTAAATCATGTTTACACAGGCTAGAAATAGTCTTAAAATTGATATGATTCAAGCGTTTATGCCATAGCCAGTGTTTATTATCATTGTTAGCGATGAAGCAAGTAGGATTATCAGGTTGAGCATGATTCCAGTTAATCTTATATGTATTTTCATTTCTGATTCCTACAAGCATGGTCATACCATCTGACGATTTAACAGTGCAAGTGTGTTTGTGAAATTCTACAGCATAACCATTATCACAAAGTTGACTTATACTAATCAGATTATAGCAAAGATTTTCAACTAACAGCACATCATTGATAATAATGTTACCATGGACAATCTTACCCTTGCCCACGGTCTTACCCTTTGAGTTATCCCCGAAAATGATCTTGGGTCCAGTACATTCTGTAACTTCAGACAGCAGCTCGATGTTTCCAGTCATGTGACGAGAACACCCGCTGTCCAAGTACCAGTCTGATGCAAGTTTCTTCGGTACCTGTCATCAAACATAATTATTGTTGGTACCCAATCCTATTTGGGTCCAGAACGGATTAGCCCTTTGGGAACCCACACATGTATCAGCTTTAATGGCTTGTGTGTGTGTGGTGTGCTGTGAGCTGGTCTGTTTCGATGTTGTGTGTGATAATGTGTGCGATATGGAAACCTTTGATTCTCATGGGGTAGTCTATATCTTCGTTGAACTGGTTTTGAATTATAGTAATTGTATTGTCTTCCTTGCCTTCGATCTTGCACCCTTAGATTTGGTCTGAAAGACGCAAAGCTTGCTGGTGCCTTTTCTTTGGCTTGGTTGACATATCCAATTCCTTTTCTCAAACCTTGATTCACGAAAGAGACTCCTGTTTGAATCGTAGGTACTTCAGTCTCATATACTGTGCTGGATTTAACAAATGTCATTTGTTTGATTTTGTTCTTTACCAGCAACAATTCAGATTCATCTTTGGTGGATTCTTTGGTGTCAAAGCCTATGCCGGTGAAATCACCAACGTTTATTTGTACCTTTTGTAATTCTTCCAAAGATGTTCTGGATTTTGTCCATGTTTTGAATATATGAGAAAGCTTAGCATTTTGTGTGCTAATTCTCTTATTTTCTTCATGGAGCTGATCATATGAGATTTTCAGCTTATTCAGCTCGATCTGGAGATTGTTGCACTCACCCTGCTCAGAGCAGCTTGGTTTGTTGTGCTCATCCATTTGATCATTGACTTTAGCTTTATTTTTCTCAAATGATTCAGCTAAGATCCTATAATCATTAGCCATGTCTTGCAGTGCGGACATGAGCTCTTCACGTGTAAATTCATTTGAGTCAAAATCAAATACCTCGTCTGTCTGACTCATCTCTTCGTCTGCCATTAGACATTGAATATCTTCTTCGCTTTCGCTGGAAGAATATTCGGAGCTTTCTGAATCGGAGTCAGTCTGAGCCCACTTGCTGTTTCCTTCTTCAGCTACTAGGACCTTTTGGGACTTTCCATGCTTTTTGCGGTCTTTGTAGTGCTTTTTTTTCCTGTCATCGCGATGCTTCTCCTTCCGTTCTTCTTTCTTCGGTCTGGTGCAATCTGCAATGAAATGTCCGGTCTTACCACAATTGTAGCAAGCCTGATCATTAACAGCATCGTCCTTTCTTGATTTATAATGAGAGGGTTTTAAAATTCCTCTTATTTTTAGACATGAATTTACCAAATTTCTTGATAAATAATGACATAGCATCATTACTTATCTGTTCGATAGATCGATCTGATGTGGAGGCGATCTGGTCTGGAATAGCTGCCAGTGCTTTGTTTGGTTGAGAGATGAATGGCTCTGTTTCACCTCTGCTTATCAGTTCGAACTCATATGCTTTAAGATCTGCGAACAGATCATGAAGTTCAACCTTGTTCAGATCTTTGGACTCCCTCATTGCAATGGTCTTAACATCCCATTCTTTTGGCAGGGCTCTCATAACTTTCAGAGCGATCTCTCTGTTTGAGTATTCTTTGCCCAGACCATTCAGTTCATTAATGATACCAGTGACTCTTTCATCAAACTCATTTAGAGTTTCTCCACTCTTCATCTTTATGCTCTCAAATCTTTGAAGAGCAACAGTCAGCTTGTTTTCTTTGGTCTGGTCGTTGCCTTCACATAGCTGTGCTATCTTCTCCCAAATTTCTTTGGCAGTAGAGCACATTTTGATTTTGCTGAACATGTTCTTGTCCAATGTCTTGAACAAGATGTCTTTGGCAACGTTGTCGAGATTTGCTTTCTTTCTTTCCTCATTCGTCCAGAGGGATCTGTCCTTCTCTACCATTTGTGGTTCTCCACCAGTAATGGCGACTGCTGTATTGACTTTCAGAATCTTCATTGGTCCATCAGTGATGACGAACCACATATCGTCATCCTGAGCTGCCAGATGAGCTTGCATTCTGATTCTCCAGTCATCATAGTCTTCTTTTGAGAACATAGGAATTTTGTTGAATGATGCCATCAGCTCAAGTGTCTTTGTGCTGATTAAGATAACCTCGCTCTGATACCACTTGTTAGGATCGGTCCGGAGTGTTTAGAGGGGGGGGGTGAATGAACACTCCTTGTAAAATTTAATCCTTTGTGATTTCTTTCGGATTAGTGAAAGAAATCTGTTTCTTAATCAACTCTTTTATAGAAGAGACCACTGAATGTATAAGTGCGGAACGGTCTGTTTTTATGTTTGTAAGAACGGCTCGATGGCTTGAATGAAAGAACGAGTGCAGAAAGATAAGACACAAGATATGTTTCTGGAAGTTCGAAGGTGGTGTAATCCTTCTACGTCTCCCCTTCTTCCAATTAAGGAAGGTTTCTACTAGAAGACTTTGATTTATACAATCTTGTTGTACAAACCCGATTCAGCTGGATTTACCTCACTACCAGACTGAAACTCCTAGTCACTCGATCTGTTCAGACACTCTCTGTCTAACAGTTACAATTTGTTTCTCACTTCTATTTTTCAATTCAGAATACACAAGATGCGCACAGTGATCCTAAATTATCAAATATTACAATGTAATCATGCTTAAGAATAATTTCAGCTCGAGAGATTCTGAGCTTGAACGCTTGTGCTGTTTTTTGATTGATCAGCGAGAGTCTTGTATTTATCTGTATTGTTGTTGCATCCTTTTATAGTTGCGTGTACCAACGACATTATTTCCCTTAATGTGCAACTCTTGACTCTGTTTAATCTCTGAGTAAACTACATTCTTCTTCTTCAGGATACTTGCCGTTCTGGTTCATGCTTTCGGCGACTGTCAGGTAAGCTCTTCTTTTTCTTCTTACCTTTTATGGTAATCTTCAGTCTTTGGTCCTTTGTAGCATTAATTGCGACATTAAATGCTACAATAAATAGCTGTTAATGATTCGGACTGAAGAACCACTCTTTATGCATCCTTGACTGCTCTGATCTGATAAAGATTGAGATCGATCTGAAGCTTCGATCTAGTCAGTCTGATATCTATCGATCCGGTCTGATATGTGATATGCCTTATCAGCTTGTTCTGTTTTGAGCTATCGATCTGGTCAGTCTGATTACCCTCGATCCGGTCTGATATGCTTTGTCATCTTATCAGCTTGATCTGTTTTGGGCGATCGATCTGGTCAGTCTGATTTCTCTCGATCCGATCTGATATGTTTTGTCATCTTTAAAATCTCATCGATAAAGTTCGGAACAAACAATAAATTTAACCAAAAAGTTAGTTTAAGCTATTTAAGAATTAGAATTATTAAAATAATTAAATTGAGTGTAAGCAGCGTAAATGGCAATTTGTATTCAGAACAGTAATGGATTATTCACGTGAAAACTCACTAAATTTTACTATCATTAAACTTCTCCTTTATAATTCAACGCGCTCCTATGACTATCTTTTTGACTCTGAAATCTATTCTCGCCATGGATTCTTGGACTGTGCTCCCCATTATATATATATTATATGAACTCAATTCCTCTGCCGTAACATTTATAACAAAAATGGATGTCAACAATGGGAATTCATTGTCCTCGTCGAATCTTGAGGCACAGGATCAAGAAATGAAGTACACGGGTGTAAGAAAACGTAAATGGGGGAAATATGTCTGCGAAATACGGCTTCCGAACAGCCGGGAACGCATATGGCTCGGCTCTTACGACACGGCTGAGAAGGCGGCGCGGGCGTTTGATGCCGCCCAGTTCTGCCTTCGTGGCCGCAACGCGAAGTTTAATTTCCCGGATGATCCGCCGAATATTGCAGGTGGACAGTCGCTGACACCGGCAGAAATTCAAGCGGTTGCGCAGCGGTATGCTAGTAGTTATGGCGGAAGCTCGAGTAGTCAGCTGCAGACACCGCCGCCAGTGGAGGGTGATGGAGAGGATGGGATTGGGGCTGGGTCGGCGAATTCCATTGACTGGTCGTTCTTAGATACTTTAGAGTACGGTAGTGCAGGGAGGGATCAACAGGGTAGTGGAGGGAGGGATCAACAGGGGAATGTTTCGGATTTTGGGCTTTTTCAGGAGTCATGTGATGTATACGCGCCTCCGCAGTTCGCGGCTGAGGAAACTGATGATGATGAAGATAATGGCCACGGACATGGCGGCTACTTGACGTCCGATTTTCTTTGGAACTTCTGAATCAATTGCTGCATTCGCAAACTGAAAAATGATTTTGTTAGTATTTTTTTTTTAAAAAAAGAGATAATATATTAACTCAGAACAGTCAAATCAGCTATAATACAACGTAGGAGACAAAGATACATGTATGTCTATCCTTGCATACATGCCTGCAATATATATGTAGTTGACTTTATATTCATCGAGAAGAATTAGGAAGAATATATGTGTATTACTTAAATAGAGACAAGTTTTAGTTTTAGTTATTTTTCTGTCTTATATGTTGGTCCTATTGTGATTTTATCCCTTCAAATAGTTAAATTTCACTCTTAATTCTCTTTCTTAGTTTGTTTGTTTGTTTTTTTTACAATTATAGTCTTTAGTTTCTACGATGAGAATTTTATGTTCTAGTTTATAGAGTTGTGTTGTCTAGTTTAATGGACATGTACAATATATTTATAGATGCTAAGTAAATATGTTTTTGAAAGTATATTAAATGATAAGTACTCAACATTTATGAATCTTACGATATGAAATATTTCGTGGGCACTGTGAAGACCTGGAATCTGCACTAAGATCTGCTTAGCAGATGTTAGAAAGCAGCTCAGTAGATGTTTAAATCAACTCAATTAGCAAGCTGCTCAACTTCGCAAGTCAACTCAACCGACCGAACTCAACCTATCTGAAGACTCAATTGTTGAAATCTGATCAACATATGAGAATCTATTATACTGATCCATATACACTACTGATCCATACACTCTATTTATCCGTAGACTCAACCTATGCTTAAATAAACTCTACTTACGCAATGTCACAGCTCAACCTATGAAGATAACCATCGACTCTACTTATCTAAATCAGCCCAATAGACTTAGTCAACCACACCAACCCCTCATTTACAAAGAATGATAATGTAGGCTACGGCTACAGAATTTCAAGGGGTTTGGCATTGAAGTTGAATTATGGTAGAGTTAATGGAGATCATGGGTTGTAACACCCGAACTTTTAACCCTATAAATACCCGAGCATTTCAAAGCAAGAATTACACAAAACTTTACACATTTTCGTACAGTACCAGCATCCATTTTCAAGTTAGGAAGAATACCAAATTTCGAAGCTTTTGCATCAATTTCTGAGATAATTTCGGTAAGTAGGTTTTTGTATATTATTATTCATTTGGAATTTGAAAACTGTATGTATGCGTTAAAAGTTCAATCGAATACAAGCTATGAGTTTTCTGAAAAGTTAAGACAACAAGGAAATAAGTGTTTAGGAGCAAAGTGCTATGTGTATGTGGGCCACCTCTTGAATCGAATGAGCAAAGTGTCATGTATATGGGAGCCACCACTTGAATCCATTAAATACCTCTGAAACCTTGATGTTATTGGAGCTATGAGTTTTCTGAAAAGTTGAGATATCAAGGAAATAAGTGTTTAGGAGCAAAGTGCTACGTGTATGTGGGCCACCTCTTGAATCGAAGGAGCAAAGTGCCACGTATAGGAGAACCACCACTTGAATTCATTAAACACCTCTCAAACCTTGATGTTATTGGATCCATGTTTAAATTTTGTGTATTTCGATTTTGCTATACATGATCTATTATGATCTGAAATATGTTATGTTATGAAGTTATGAATATATGTATTTTTATGATATTCGATTGACACATACTTGCTGGGTGTTTATCTAAACACTCACCCCTTACGCCGTCCCCAGATAAGAATGAGTCAAAGGTAGAAGACGATGAACAATATCAGTTTTGGGGATGATACTACTGCTGACATGAAGTCTACCACTACTGATGATTTAATTAGTTTGATGAGTTTACACTTCAGCACCTATTTATATTTTCAATATGTTGTAAATTAGTCTTACTTTAATATCAGTCCAGTTGTAAATATAATTAAAATTTGTTTATGGAATGAAAGACATGTTTATTTGAAATCTGTATCTGAGGCTTATTGTTTTCGAATAATTAATTTGGGAACAATGTCGATATCATCGATCCTGGTTTCAGGGCGTGATAAGTACTATCGGCATATAAGCCAAATATTGATTACTTGGTGAAACATATCTATTGCATATGGTGATGTTAGTAAAAATCTAAGAAAGAGGTAAGATGGCAACCTCTCCTGCCCGATCTCTCTATGATTATCCCGTAAATAATTACCATAAAAAGATTATAATTATGATTTGGTTAATTATCAATAGACCCTTCATTGTACCTCTCTAATAAACAATAATATTTTACCTTACATGCTATGTATTTTTATGTCAAATCTTATGATAAACAATTATAATTTTTCATATATGTATCACAAACTAAATGGAATGATATTATAATGCAGTTATTTTAGATGAAGTCATATGTTATTGTTCAAACTAAAGACCAAAAGCTGTAATAAATATTTTTTTATAAAAAAAGACTGCCTGATTTATGGCCATGCAAATCTGTACCTAGACCTATAAGATAGATATAGACAAAGAGGATGCCCGAATGTCTTATTTCGGTTAGCTGATACATGTCGTCGAGCGAGATTTCGTCTATACTCTTCTCATTGTTCCCCGTGATGGGAGAGATCGTAATATTTCCTTAATGATTGGCATCGATACTAGCAATGTTGACGAGGATAACTCGTTTTTTTAAACGAGGTTTTCCAGTCAGAATTAAGGTAGGCAAAATCTGTTTGTCGTCGAAAAGCGCTTTTCTGTAGTGCGTTGACTTCGACAAACGCAAAAAATATGAGTATTAATTTATTACTTGAATATAAGGTGAGTAACGTTTTTGTTGATGTTCAGATTGGCATCTATAAAAGTCTTTAGTTACTCAAACACACACCCCTAGTTTATATATAAGTTAGGTCTGTCTTGTTCTATCTACATCAAACGCGTCGAGGTCATGAAACCGTCCATCGTTATAACTGGTCTGTCTTGTTCTATCTACACATGAAACCGTCCATCGTTATAACTTGCAAGCCGTCTGAGAATAAATTTATTTTTTGTATTGTATATTTAATTTATCATTTGAAAATATTATATAATTCAATTCTATTCTATAGACGCCAAGGCTTTAGCCAATTAGTTGTCACCCTCCAAACAATTGGAAAGACTCAAGTTCGAGTCCTACAACTCCCCTTCATATGATAAGAAAAATTCCATAAATTAAGATAACCAAAATTAAACAGTTTGATAATATACTATTGCATGCAAATATAACATCAAGTTAAAAGTTAAGCAAGCAGGACGAATCCAACCTTTTGATTTGAGGCAAAAAATACATATATATAATGTTTGTGTTCAGTGAAGCTATCTATAAATGGAACGGAGTGTAGTGAAGTTCAAGGGGACAAGTAGAATCTCTTCATCCCCCGAAGATAGATTGTAACGAGCTTTGTAGGATTTTTATTGATGTGGCAAAGTGTATTAGACATATAACCTATTGTAATATATATTGATATCACCAAAAGTTGTGATGACCTGCTACTAGCAATAGAGAGGGGGTTCACCTCTCTTTCTTCTCCGATACTCAAAATAACGACGATGGTGTCAGTAAATATCCCCTGAGATGACCTGAAAGCATGAAGCAACAGTGAGAAGGAGGCCGGAAGTTTTTGAAGCGAGTCCCCCCGACGCTCAAGTTAGGCGAGAGGATATGAGAAAATATACACTTGTAAAGTAAGTGAAAGAAATTATGAATAATATGAGTTGATACCCCAAACCTGTTATTTATAGGCAGAAACCCAAGAGTTACCATGTTTATCCAAATCTTATCCAGATATGTTAAGTTCTTGTAAATACAATCAAATCACCGATATTGCTCCGTAGATCTAGGAGTTGCCTAGTTTAGGGGACTCAGTTTCCTTGTTGGGCACACGTATCAAACAGGGAATGAGAAGAGCTCGGTCAATAAGCTCGGATCTCAAAAGAGGTCGCTAGAAAGTTTGGCAAAGGGTCAACAGGTGAGGCGAAACACGTCGGCCAAACAGGTCGGCCTTAACTAAAAGCGCGGAACAACATGCGAGGTCTTTTGAGGAATGTCAAGTAATACACGGTGGATCAGGTCGGCTCATCAGGTGGTGTCTTCGTATTTAGGGGTATCATATATATATATATATATATATATATATATATATATATATATATATATATATATATATATATATATATATATATATAATTTTGTTATGATCACTAAAAAATGAAAGAGATAAAACCTAAAATTCATAAGAAACTATAAATAAAATAAAAAGAATTTATTATTTGGCACGTACGTAATGTGTTCCACCATTGCCCGCAAAAAAAAAAAAAAAAAAAACAGAACTATATATTTGACATTTGGGCTCTTGCACATTCAACTAGATATTTTGACAATTGATTTAGTTTAGTTTCTTGAATTCAAATATCATAACAAGTATCTAAACTTGAGAAGACTGGATAGTTTTGTATGAACTGAAACTCAGTACACACTGCCGTCCACAAAAATCATTTCACTAACAGGGTTGTCGTTTTGTCATGAGTGGCACTTATATTTCTCGTTTTGTTGTTATTCTTGCTTTTTTGTTGCTCTTCTCGTCTAGTCCTGTATCCGTTGTTTTCTAATTATTCTAATATAAGGTTTCTGTTAAAAAAAAAATCATTTCACTAGCAATTTATTATTATTATTATTATATATATATATATATATATCTATCTTCCCATGACAAATAAATAATTATTATTTTATATTTATTTAATCGAACGAATTTTTTCTCTCATTTTCCAAGGAAAACGTCTAAATTTATATTGTCAACCACACCAGCATGATTATCTATTTTTAGCTAAACAAATTCTATTTTTTTAAATAGAGCCAAAAATGGGATTATTATTATTTTAAATTCGGTTGATCAAGCTCCAAGCCATACTAAAATTGTTGAGAATTGTCTCACATTGAGCTTTTCATGTGATTGACTATTTCGTCCGTAAGCTCACCGTCACCCGCGTTATAATTCTACTTATTTGACTTATACAATGTCACACACGATGGGTGTGTTGAGAGTTGTCTCACATTGAGCATTTACATGCTTGTTAGCTCTTTATAAGATCGATGAGTTACTCCACTTATTATCAGTTGGTTTTCAATGAGAACCCCATACATTCTTAATAAAAACCATGGTAAAAGCTCGATTACCTCTACAGTCAACTTGAGCAATTGGCAATCTATCTCTTTAAATAAAAAAATGAAGCAATCTTGATGTCAAGGTCGCTTGTTTTCAAATTTATTTTACATAATCGAGATTGTGCATACACCGAATCAAATTGACAAAATAATAAATACGAAATATAAATGAAGAACACCGAGAATTTTACGTGGTTTATGCCATTCATAATACCACTCCTTTTTCTGTGGATGATCCAATTGCCAAGGAAATCATGCTCGTTTGCTAACGAACGTCTGGTGCTTCCAAGGACGCAAACCAAGTTGGGCATGAACTAGCTTGTCGGTATATGCAGATTAGGAGTAATGTAGATATCCAGGATGCAAATTTTTTTTTGTGGTTGACAAAGTTATACATTTTGATATATTAATTTGCTAAGTATATATATATATATATATCCGATAAATTTCAAAAATAGTTACATAGAATAGAGATCTTTGTAATACTAGTGCCATATTTTTAGGACTAATCAAATATAGTCTCATTGAATTGTTTTTAATCAAAAATAGTCTCAAACTTTTGTTTTAATCAATACTAGCCCCAAACTTTTATTTTTAATAAAAAAAATGATCTCAAAACCCTTTATTCAATTATGAGAGCGTTTATGTGGGACTAAATTTGTTAAAAAATATTTATGTAGGACTTATTTTTATTAAAAATAATTTTTATCGGACTATATTTGATTAGCCATAAATGTTGATACTAGTATTGAAAAAGCCCGCTAATGACATTGATATGCGTATTTAAGTTGTGTTTACATAATTTATATAATTTAATATTTTAAATAATTAAATCTAAAATATTATATTACCTATATAGATATTTTTAAAAATAATTAAACATAAAAAATAATAATATATTAATATAATTTAATAGTTTATATTAAGAAATACTATTTTAAAAATAAAAAATTTCAAATAAAGTACGAAATCAGAGAAATAAAAAAATTTATGTGATCTCTCTCATAAAATTAAGATATACTAATATTACGACAAAGGTTAGATTTTATTTCTCCACACTGGACCATCCAGCCACTGTCACTACAAGATCCAGGTTGAAATTTCATTAATTTCTAGATTTTTGGGGGTACATTACCGCACTTGTTGATTGATAGAGATTAAGTTCGATCTAATGGGTGGTGGGGGAAGAGAGGTGGTGCGTGGTGACAGGCGGGAGAGGGTTTGCAGCGAGGCATCTGGTGGTGATGCTCATCAAATACGACATGTTTTCGGTGCGTATTGCATATTTGGGGCTCACCATCAAGCTGGATTCCGACGAGGACAATGGTTTTCTCGGAGAAGCCTTGAAGTCTGGCCGCGCCGTCTACGTGTCCGCAGACTTCGAGACAAGTCGCAAGTGCTCAGAGGTCCTCTTTTTAACATTATATTTTTGTTAAGTTGTTAAGAATACATGGGTAACTCAAAACCAATTGAGACGCTGTGATATTATATAAGTGGATTGAAGAGTTACGTCGTTCAAGCTCTGTTAGAATCTTTTTTTAATCATACTTCAGTACTGTTTAGGATTGGTTGTTTCGTTTGATTATTTAAAGAACCGATATGGTATGAGCTTTGGTCAAGCTCTTGTAACAATAAATGATTTCCAAGTTTGGTTTGATAAGTTAGTAGATATTGAGCTAAATACACCGATCGATGGAGCCAAATTTGAACTCCTTTGTTCGTTTTTCAGTTCAAATGCTAAATTGTTTTAAGATATCGGTTTGCATAGGAAAAATATGTTATTTCACATCGTTTCGTTGCGTGAGTCTGCCATGTTTTAGCATTTTGAAGATCATTGCACAGAATTGATGTGGCTCGTTTGACAGAGTTGAAGTTAATCAAAATGTTCTCACAGAGAATCTGGTGTTGTTCAGTAAGAGTTTGTAATTATGCAGTCCAATCTGATTTCTGGTGCATTTATTCATTCGCGAATTTGAAAATCTAGCCTCTGAAATCGTCATTAAACAAATCCAAACTTTGATAACTTTATCGTGAGCTTTATGTCTTTTCTAAACTTTCTTGGTAGCCATAATGGACGTTTCGCTATAAGGCATTATAAATTTTGTTCTTAGAAATGGATTCATAGAAGTCTTTTCAAATTTGAAGGGCAATAAAGTGTAATGGTAAAGGTTATGTTGACGGTCTTTACTTCTTTCATCTCAAGATTTTTTAGGATATTAGGTTGATTGAAAACGAAGATTTTGAAATGGTGTTTGTTTATGTGATGATTGATCGCAAAAATAGAGAGAAATTATTTTGTCTTTGTTAATGAATAGTTTAATGTATGAAATTATGTGTGTTTAAAAAGTTTGGAGAAAAAAATTGAAAAGAAAAAAAAAAGGACTAGCCCAAAGACAAGTTCGTAGAAAGGAAAATAATGGAATGTTTGTGATCTAAACAAAGGGAGCTGAAGTTTCAATTCTGCACTTACGTATTCGAAATGCCAGCATCTGGTTTAATCAACATTCAAACTTCGCATTTTAGAATGTACTTTTACTTGCATTTGATGTTAATTGAACGTCAGTACAAACATCTACAAGTGTTTGGCCTTTTCTTAATTTCCATTGCTGTTGCAGCTTGCCAAGGAGCTGAGGTTGTCTTTCACATGGCTGCTCCAGATTCCTATATAAATAACCATCAACTCCATCAGTCAGTCAATGTACAAGGTTAGTTTTAATTTTCCTTGATCTGAGGAAGATACATGTATATCTTTCTGAAATACAACTGTTATGGATAAAATATCATCAATAGAATCTCAATCTCCAGAGAAGGAGTCCACGCCATCCATGCCAGAGTCCACGCCATCCATGCCAGTGGATATCATATATCAAAGATTTAAACATGGGAGATTTTAGAATCAAGGATAGGCATGATCCCATAAGATATTAGATTTAGTGTTATCTCTTCGTGGATTACGATTAGAATGATTTTCTTATTTTTGAAATTATCTTTTAGGATTTGGTTTTTATTTTTGTTGCTACTTTTTTAGGATTTGGTTTTGTTTGTTATTTAAGGGACACGAAGAGATGAATAAAAGGGAGTTTTTTTTGCTCAATTAAATTGTTATATTAGATCGGAGGTTCTCAAATCGAGCCTCAATTCTATATCAACACCATAGGTCGCCAAGGCCGTAAATCAAATAAGATTAATACGTCCGAGTTGAAGGATTTTTCGATTCAAGTACCCATAACGAGATCCAAGGCGAAGATACTTAACAAATTGGTATCAGAGCCAGGAGTTATGGGAGACAACACGTCCTTACAGAAGCAATTCGAGACCTTCGTGAACATGTATTTGGAGGATAAGAATTCTCAGGAGCAAATTCAGCTCGAACTGCGCGCACAGATGGCAGAATTGTCCGTGGGACTGGCAGCGGTTCATGTAGGAATGGACACAACATTGACCGGGGAAACAACAACAATTCTTCCAATCACAATCGACTACGTGATCCACGGAGAGAGGATAATAATTCCTTTGTGCCTAAATATTCCAAAATGGATTTTCCGAAATATGACGGACTTTCAGATCCGCTAGGCTGGCTCATCCGTTGTGAGCATTTTTTCCGCCATCAAAATACACCCGATCAGGAGAAGGTGGGTCTTGCATCCTTCCACCTCGAAGGGGACGCACAAATTTGGTTTCTCAAATTACAACGTGACTTTCCAACATTAAATTGGGACGACTTCTTGGAACACTGCAATTTCCGTTTTGGCCCGACACTCCGCTGCACAAAAATGGGGGAATTATCAAAGCTTAAACAGACGGGAGGCGTGGAGGATTACCAACGTAAGTTTGAACAATTATCAGCCCGAGTTAACTCCTTGTCCACCGAGCATGAGGTAGAAATCTTTATCAGTGGTCTTAAAGAGTACATTGCAGTCGAAGTTCTCATACATCATCCGAAAAATCTGACTACCGCTATGCACTTGGCACGACTCTATGAAAGACGAAGCGACGTGAACCGCAATTATCCACACAACAACAACCGTCGCACCACGGTTAACCCATCATCTAAACCTTATGTTCGACGATTATCACGTGCCGAAATGGACGAACGTCGGGCTAAAGGATTATGTTTCAATTGTGATCAAGTTTACACCCCAGGGCACAAATGCAAACAACTCTTTTGGCTTGAAGGAATTAATGAACTCAATGACTCGGGTGACAATGACCCCGACACCGAGGAACCACAGAGTGTGGAAGTCTCACTCCATGCCATCACAGGTACTAGCCCTACCCAGACCATGCAACTAATGGGACACATAGATCGCTCTCAACTACTAGTCCAAATTTGATTCAGGTAACACTCATTGCTTTCTAGATGAATCTCTAGTAAAAATTTTACATCAACCAGTGGACAATAGGTCCACCCTATGGGTCGTCGTGGCAAACAGTCGTCAGATTCAATGCACCGGTAATTGCCCAAATGTTCGTTTACGGTTGGGAGACCAAACCTTCTCATTGGATTTCTATATTATCCCTCTGGGACGTTTTGCTGCGGTTTTGGGGGTACTTGGTTGAGAACACTTGGACCAATCCGTTGGGATTTTAATGACATGTCTATGGAGTTTTTCAAGGATAAACAGCGTATCAGTTTCCGTGGCACTGACGATCAGCAACAAGGTCCAGTACACCTTGCAGCCGCGCTTCAACTCCATACAAATTAGTATGCCTTACAGAACCTTTTGCAAGGGTTCCCAGATATTTTTTCGGAGCCCACCGGGCTGCTCCCGAGCCGTAACTTCAGCCACATGATTGTCTTGGAACAGGGCACGAACCCCATCGTGGTCCAACCATATCGGTACCCACATGCTCAAAAAGATGAGATTGAACGACAATGTACTGACATGCTCAATAAGGGAATTATCCGCCCTAGCCATTCTCCTTTTTCGGCTCTAGTACTGCTAGTTAAAAAATCTGATGACTCGTGGCGTTTTTGTGTCGATTACAGGGCACTCAACTGCAAGACAATCAAAGATAAGTTTCCTATTCCGGTGATCGACGAACTTTTAGAAGAACCAAATGGGGCCCAATACTTCTCCAAGTTGGATCTGCGTGCCGGTCATCACCAAATTCTGATGGACAAAGGCAGCATACCAATGACAGCTTTCCGAACACACCACAGGCATTTTGAGTTTCTAGTCATGCCATTCGGACTCACCAACGTCCCCTCCACATTTCAGGTTTTAATGAATGCTATATTTGCCCCGTACTTACGCAGATTTATCCTTGTATGCTTTGATGACATACTCATATACAGTTCAAGTTGGACAGAACACTTGGAGCACATCCAACTCGCCTTGGAAATCCTAAGGCATCAACAGCTTTATCTTAAGCAATCCAAATGCTCCTTCGGGTTACAGGAGATAGTTTACTTGGGTCACATAGTTTCGAACACCGGTGTAAAGGTAGCCGAAGATAATGTTCGGGCAATTGCACTATGGCCGCAACCTACAACAGTTCGCGGGCTACGAGGCTTCCTTGGCCTCGCGGGGTACTATCGCAAGTATGTCCGAAATTTTGGCATTCTCAGTGCGCCACTCACTAAGCTTCTGCGTCACAACTCTTTCTCATGGTCTACCGAAGCCATTGATGCCTTTGACACACTCAAATCAGCACTATCGACCACACCAATTCTCGCTCTTCCGGATTTCTCCAAACCTTTTGTGGTCGAATGCGATGCTTCCGACACAGGACTAGGGGCAGTTTACAACAGGATGGACGACCGATTGCTTTCTACAGCCAACCTTTTGCCATCCGTCATCATAAACTTCCAGCCTACGAGAAAGAACTAATTGGACTGGCCAAAGCAATACAACACTGGAGAGCTTATTTTTGGGGAAATGCCTTTGTGGTGCGAACCGACCATTATAGTTTAAAGTTCCTTCTTGAGCAACGCATCACTACGTCGCCCCAACAGCAGTGGATCAGTAAACTATTGGGTTTTGACTTTCAAGTGGAATATTGTTAAGAACCAAAAACCTCACACACACAAGAAGCTGAAACCTAGAACAATGTATGATATAATTTTCTGGAATTAACTGAAAACATAATTATCTTCCTGGGATTCTGATAGTATTGATAATTGGAAAATGAAATGAATTACAATAAAAGGAAATACAAGACTCAACCCACACACACTCAGGGAAAGAAGATCATCTTCCCTGCCCAAGCTTCACGCTTGACACTCTCTCAAATTACTAAATTCAAGTCTGCCCTCTTTCCTCCTCCCCTCTTCCCTTTTGTTCTGTTTTACTCCTAACAGACTCAACCCCCACTCTCCCACGTTTTTCCCGCCCATCTGATTGCTTGGTGGATCGCTGGCCCCTTTCTCTTTGGGCTCCTATCATTGGCCCATTTATAACATGCAGTGGGCTTATAATATTCTTCCCCTAACAAATATCGTGCGGGGCGCACCAACACTGTCACCGACGCCCTGTCCCGCCGAGATGAGACAGTAGGCGAATTACATGCAATATCCATGCCCCACTCTACCATTTTTAATTCAATCCGGGAAGAGTTGTGCCATGATATGGATCTCCAGCAATTAATTCAGAAAATCAAGGATGGTGTTGCCTTGTGGCCATGGGATCATCGAGATGGGCTACTGTTCTATAAGAATAAAATTTTTGTTTCTCCAAAATCTGCCCTTCCACTCGAGATAATCTCATCCATTCATAATGGATGCCACGAAGGATATCAGAAAAACAGTGCATCGGATCACTTGAGATTTTTATTGGCCAAGGTTGCGAAAATCAGTACAAGAATATGTTGCAAATTGTGCCACGTGCCAACAAAACAAATCAGAACATTTAAAGCCAGCGGGTTTGCTTCAACCATTACCCATTCCAGAAGGTATTTGGGCCGATATTTCCATGGATTTTGTTGAGGGTCTCCCTTCATCTCATGGCAAGTCAATTGTTTTTGTGGTCGTCGACCGTTTCTCCAAATATGCTCATTTTATTCCATTATCTCATCCATACACCGCTACAACGGTCGCAAAAACTTTCTTTGACAACATCGTCAAACTACATGGAGTGCCAGAATCTATAGTCAGTGATCGTGACGCCACTTTTACAAGCAATTTTTGGAAAGATTTATTCGGTTAAGTGGCTCCCGACTCTGTTTTAGCTCGGCTTATCACCCGCAAACGGATGGCCAAACGGAAGCAGTCAATCGCATTATGGAAATGTACCTTCGCTGTTTCACTTCCGAATATCCCAAGAAGTGGGTGGATTGGCTCGCATGGGCCGAGTATTGTTATAACACAAGCTTTCACTCTTCGCTTCGTGCTACACCTTTCGAGGTTGTATACGGTCGCCCTCCACCACGGCTTCTATCTACTGTCCCGGTCTTTCACGTCTTGATTCAGTGGACAAAGAACTCTGCACACGGGATAAAGTCTTGCAGAACCTACGAGAGCGCCTACTACATGCACAAAATCGCATGAAAACCCAGTATGATTCCAGCCATCGGGAGCTTCACTTCGAGGTAGGAGATTGGGTCTTACTTAAACTTCAACCCTATCGACAAAAGAGCATGCACATACGTACCAACCAGAAGTTGTCGCCACGTTTTTACGGACCATTCCAGGTTCTAGTTCGTATTGGTAGTGTTGCTTATAAACTCCAGCTGCCAGAAGAATCCAAACTTCACCTGGTATTCCATGTCTCTGTTCTAAAGAAATTCAAAGGAGACCCCACTATTACTCCAACGCTGCCACCGTCGACACCTACGGTTCCAGGTCCTCAACCACAAGCTATATTGGACTCCCGTATTCATAAAGGCAACAAGGAATTTCTGGTGCACTGGGAGGGTACTTCACCCGCTGAATCCTCTTGGGAACTTGCTACGGTTTTAACCAACACATTTCCAGACTACGTGTTTGCGGACAAACCCGATCTTCACGGAGGGAGTAATGTTGTGGATAAAATATCACCAATAGAATCTCAATCTCCAGAGAAGGAGTCCACACCATCCGTGCCAGAGTCCACGCCATCCATGCCAGTGGATATCGTATATCAAAGATTTAAACATAGGAGATTTAAGAATCAAGGATAGGCATGATCCCAAAAGATAATTAGATTTAGTCTTATCTCTTCGTGGATTAGGATTATAATGATTTTCTTATTTTTGAAATTATCTTTTAGGATTTGGTTTTTATTTTTGTTGCTATATTTTTAGGATTTGGTTTTGTTTGTTATTTAAGGGACACGAAGAGATGAATAAAGGGGAGTTTTGTTTGCTCAATTAAATTGTATATTAGATCGGAGGTTCTCAAATCGAGCCTCAATTCTCTATCAACACCATAGGTCGCCAAGGCCGTAAATCAAATAAGATTAATACGTCTGAGTTGAAGGATTTTTCGATTCAAGGACCCATAACGAGATCCAAGACGAAGATACTTAACAACAACATCCTTCTTCTTGTTCACCAAGCAATTTACTCCCCCTTTACACTGATATGTAGGAACCAAGAACATTATTGATGCATGTGTTGAGCTGAAGGTAAAACGGCCATATACAAGCTCACCAAGTGTGGTCTTTGATGGAGCCAATGGAAGTATAAATGGAAATGAATCAATACCCTATCCTGCTAAGGTATTGAATGGTGAATATCGATATTTTTGTTGTTTCTGTGCTGCATAGTGATTATATGATGTAGTAAGATTGTTGTTATGTTTTTAGCTTTCTTTGTATAATGGTTATCACTTGTAAGTTAATGCTAAGAGCCTCGATGATTTTATTTTTCTTGACCTGTTATTGTGAAGACTCAAGCCTGAAACCCAACCCATGCTTTTCATGAAGCTTAGCGTGCAGCTTTAATCTAAATCACTAGAATTCATTCGGTCAATTTTTAGCACAATGATTCATACTCCAGCACCAAAGCTGAAGGAGAGGCCCTAGTTATCAAGTCAAATGGATCAAATGGACTTCTAACATGCTGCATCCGACCTAGCAGCATTTTTGGTCCTGGTGATAAATTGCTTGTTCCATCTTTAGTTAATGCTGCAAGGGCTGGGAAATCAAAGGTAATTAGACAAAATATCTGGTTTTATTAATCTGGATATGAATAATTCGTCAAGTTTTTATTTACGAAAAAGTAACTGTAGAAAATAAATAATCTGAGAGTTGAAAATACTCTTTATTAATTGAATAATAAAAGAGTTACAATGACTATCTATTTATAGGTGAATATAAAGATTAATAGAAGTAAACTACCTGATTTATCTCTATCTAAATCAAATCAAATCAAATCTCTAGATAATATTATCCTACCAAACTTATAATATTATCCTACCAAGTTTAAACACAAAGATTTAAATACTAAATCTTTATCTAATTATTCAACACTCCCCCTCAAGCTGAGCCATATATGTTTATTATGCTCAGCTTGGAACTTAGGTCTTCAAATTTAGGATTGTGAAGATCCTTTGTCAAGATGTTATCAAATTTTGTTTGAGACTTCCTCCTCTTTCTCAGAGTCATGCTCCTCTTCTTGGAGTCTGCGTCTGTTCCTTTTCTTGGAGTCTGCGTCTGCTCCTCTCTTGCGAGTCTGCGTCTGCTAGTCTACGTCTCCTCCTCTATTTGGAGTTTGCGTCTGCTAGTCTATGTCTCCTCCTCTTTTTGGAGTTTGCGTCTGCTAGTCTACGTCTCCTGCTTTTGAGAGTTTGCGTCTGCTAGTCTACGTCTCCTGCTTTTGGGAGTCTGCGTTTGCTAGTCTAAGTCTTCTCCTCTTTTTGGAGTTTGCGTCTGCTAGTCTACGTCTCCTCCTTTATTTTGGGAGTCTGCGTCTAATCCTCTTTTAAGAGACCGAGTCTTCAACAATAGATTTGATATTATCTACTCCCCCCCCAAGCTTGGCTATAGATGTTTATGAGACCAAGCTTGCTGATGAGATGTAGGCACATGCGAATCCTCACATATCGGTGAGGTAGCGCTTTCAAAAACAGTTTGAGGCAGCAACGCTAAGGTTTGAGGCTCTTTTGGGTTCTCATAGGACCACTTTGCCGCATTGTCTGCTTAAAATATTCCGATTCAGAGTAATTGCGCTTTCTTTCTCTTTTTTCGGTTCAATCCAATTTTCACTGACAATTTTTTTTTTTTTTTTTTTTTGAAGTCAAATTTGTCATCCTTTTCATCATCAAAATCATCATGTTGAACTTTATAGGAAGATTTGATGGAATTTCAACTGGATTGAAATCATTGACAGATTTCAAACTGCCAATAAACGAAGATTCACCACCATAAACTTCATCCACATTGCCGAATGAGAGGCATGGTGTAATATGGAATTTTACCTACATTCCAATCATGCAAAACAATTCTTTATCCAGATTCCACATCTACAATACCACCTTTTTTTGAGCTTTCCCCGGACTGTGGCAACCATCTGAAGGAAATCGTCAACAGAAGTAAACCCGGGGATCTTATATAATGTCACTAATATTTTATCCGGGCAAAGCTTGAGGATTTCCTTAACAGGACCAATTGGATCATCTATTTTTTTCAATTCTTTTGCAATTACGAAGGGCAATGGAGGCATTTTTTGCCTGAGGTGCTGGAGCTTTCTTGGCTGCAGCAACATCCTCATCAGAACTGGTTTCATCTTCAGAATCAGAATCACTGCATGATTCGTCTTTCTTCTTAGCAGCTGCTACAGGGACATTTTTTGTGAGAGCTGCAGGAGCTTTCTTGGGTGCAGTATCCTCGTCGGAACTAGTTTCGTCTTCAGAATCAGACTCATCACTTGAGTCGTCTTTTTTCTTCGCAGCAACCACATGACCATTTTTTTTCTGCAGGTGTCTTCTTAGGTACACTGATATCTTCCTCTAAACCACTACTTTCATCCTCAGATCCCGAGTCCGACTTTAAGGCACCTTTCTTGGCAGATACTTTAACCTTTGGTTCTTTCTCGGACACGGAAGAAGTTTCTTTATCAGATGGTGTCTTGCCTTTCTTTTTGACCGACTTATTTTTAGTCTTGATTTCAATCTTCTTTTCCTCCACCAGATCCTTCTTCTGCTTCTTAACGGTCTTTTTATCTACAACATCCTCAGCTTCTCTCTTTCCTGTTTCTTTTTTCAAGGGTTTGGCGGGACTAATGGTAGCATCAACCTTAGTGGCTGACTTCTTATTAGATTTCGCCATCGGAAGATTCAGGAAGACGAGCTTGTGACGGTGGCGGGAGAGGCTTTGGAGAAGATTCAGGAAGACGTGCTTGTGACGGTGGCGGGAGAGGCTTTGGAGAAATTCGAGAAACCCTAATTTTGGGCGGTATTACTCTACGGCTGTTTTTGAAGGCCTAGCCGCCAGCGGTTGAGTTGAGATAGCAACAACTCGCCGGCGGCTAGGGTTTGATAAACTTTTAACCTTAGTTTTTTCAAACCTAAAGCTCTGATACCATGTAGAAAATAAATAATCTGAGAGTTGAAAATACTCTTTATTAATTGAATAATAAAAGAGTTACAATGACTATCTATTTATAGGTGAATATAAAGATTAATAGAAGTAAACTACCTGATTTATCTCTATCTAAATCAAATCAAATCAAATCTCTAGATAATATTATCCTACCAAACTTATAATATTATCCTACCAAGTTTAAACACAAAGATTTAAATACTAAATCTTTATCTAATTATTCAACAGTAACATTAACCATTTATTCAACACTGTCAGGTGTGTTTTAGGATTCGTATTTCTGAAACAGATCCATTAAATTATCCTTCCTCGTTTTTTTATTTGTTTTCATTTTGCTATGTATTATTTATTATCTTGTATACTGGGAATTTGAGCAATTTTTTTCTGATGATCTGTTGTTGAATGGCCAGTTTATCATTGGAGATGGGAACAACATGTATGATTTTAAACGAGCTTTGGCATCTGAACAGTCAGTATCAGAAAAAGCTGCTGGACAGGTACATTTTTTTGTAGAAAGGTCTTCTTGATTGTATCCCTTAGCAATATGGGTCCGTTCTTTTGGATAGAGTGATGTTCTTTTTAATATGAAGTTGGAGTATTAAGCCTCATTTATT
Organism: Haberlea rhodopensis; assembly: GCA_907163345.1. Classification (NCBI taxonomy): domain Eukaryota; kingdom Viridiplantae; phylum Streptophyta; class Magnoliopsida; order Lamiales; family Gesneriaceae; genus Haberlea; species Haberlea rhodopensis. The sequence goes on from CAJQUN010000030.1 coordinate 4,277,962, forward strand.
GTGGAGGATTCTCTGTACGCTGATTACGTTCCAAACTTCGTCATTATTAGGTTGTCCTTGCCGGCAGGAACGCATATAGGCAGCTATGAGCTACCAAGAGAGCCTATTTGTGTTGTGTATAGTATGCTCCTTTCTTAAGTTAATTATGATACAGCGTAAAAGTAGGGCCAGAATGATATCTTTAGTAATACATGTGATAAATAACACTGCATACAAGCTGAAGGTAATGATATGACCAGTTCTTCATCACATTTAAATGTAACAGCAAGTCATGTGTTTCTAATTCAAATTCTCGAAGACTTAAGCATTATGGTTACCATTAGATGTCACTGATAGTTTATGAGTGAGGTAGGATTTCTTGAATATCTTTATCCTGTATGTACATTTTCTGTACCAGAAGAGGAGTCTCAATAAGAAAGTTTCAATTGCAAATCATTCTTGCGGGCATATTTCATTACCAATATGGAGCAAATTAAATTTTGGGAGTTTATGTCTATCCTTCTTGAAGGTCTTGGTTATAAAAGGTATTCTTTTGTTCCAAAAACTTGTGCACCCGTTTGTTTTTTTGGACAATTCTCCAGCTCCATTCTCACCACTCATCGGTGCCTAGCTATGAGTTCGAAATATTAATATTTGTGTTGCTGATTAATATTGTTTAATCACGCCTACAAGTAAAAGGCTGAAATGGCTGTTTTGACTTGATACCAGACCTTGGGATGGAGGTCTAAAGTTTCATGTTGTTTTTTGTCACTGCTTATATGATTAAAAATCTGTTTATTCTTGTCCCTTGTTGCTTCTGTTGGCTTTTGATTAATCTATTTAATGATCTCTTTGTACCATTCATATATGACTGCTGCTTAGATAATCACTGTTACGGTAAGAAATCTAACAGTTTCCCCTTCTGAACGGCTAAGTGCTATTTTAAGACTCTGTTACTTTGTTCCTTTATGCTATATCTCTATTTTGAGAGAGTATTTTTGTTTCATTTATGTAAATAACAATTTATGTTATCTTTATTTCTGATCTTGTGTAGTATGCAGGCCAAAAATTAAGATACTAGCTGCTGTTATGATGCCAATTGCACACTTGGTGGAGTTTATTTATAAACTTCTTGCCCCTTATGGAATGAAGGTACTGCAGTTGACTCCTTCAAGAACTAGACTTCTATCTCGGAGCAGAACTTTCGATTGTTCTAAAGCTAATGATCGTCTTGGCTACACTTCTATCGTCACACTCCAGGTACAAGCATGCCTATAAAGAGTAGACTCTCTCTCTCTCTCATCGGTGGGAAATACAATTGTTTAAGTTGGTTGCAAGCTTGGGTTCTACCATCTCAGACTTTTGTTTTCTATTCGATATGATTCGTATTATAGACTTCATAGGGTTTGATTGATGCTGTGGGTATGCAGTAATTTTGTAGAGCCAATGAAAATGCATAACATTTCTAGATCTATTTACTTCAAATGCGCTTCATCAAATGCTCAATGTTGATTTAAGTATCAACATTCTCAATGTATTGGTAAAAAATGAACAAGACAAACACACTAACCTTGAAACGAACATAATTAAGATGACTCTGAACTCCTTTTATGTTACAAATGTTTTTTTCTATTCAACAACTACACAATTCAAATTATACTACGTGGCACTCACTTGTGGAGAGTGGTCTCATCTTATGTTGCATTATTTTTCAAACATATGTGCCTTTTGATTAGCTGGATGCTGTTATTTACAGGATGGCCTTAGAAGAACCATTGAATCTTACCCACACTTGAGGGCTGATGCTCAAACTAAAAGGATTGGACCATCTAAAGCTGAATCACTTCTCGGCCATGGAAAAAGTACTGATGTTTTCCTTTCTGTAGGAAGTTACTATTATTTTTATGAGATTTAGATTTGCATGCATATGAGATTCAATATATTTGATGAAGAATCTTTATCTATCAATGTCATTATTGAACCACTAACTATGTTCGCACTGATATGCATCTTGAGCGAGGGTCACCGGGTGATATCTGAAATCATGTTTTATATTGAAAATATTTTAAAAATGGAATAGTTAATTTGCCATTGTCAAAGCAGTTGCAATTTTGGGAAACCGTGGCAAAAGCTGTCACTGGGTAAGTACTGGAACATTGACAAGGATGCAGTTACACAACCTATTATGCTCTGGCTTGGGTGTAACTAGAAAACGAAATGGATTATTCTATTTGCAGAATATAATCTTTGAAAGTGATAACAATGAAGGAGAAAAACCTAGAGAATCTCTCAGATTTTATTATATTTCTTAACCTTAAAGAATTACAATGTTAACATCTTCAATTTATAGAAGATATGAAAGACTCCTTATTCCTAGAATGATGGAAACAATCTAATCTATAATTTAAATAAAAAGATAAAGAGATAAAAATATGATAAACTCAAATCCTATCAAACTAATCAACACTCCCCCTCAATCTGAAGTGTACAAGTTGTGCATTCCCAGTTTGTCTAGGAATCCTTCAAACATGAGTCTAAACAAGGCTTTTGTCAATATTTCAGCAGTCTGTTCTGATGTTGGAATATAGTCAATGCTGATCGTTCCTTCATCAATCTTTTCTTTAATGAAATGTCTATCTACTTCCACTTGCTTTGTTCAATCATGATGAACTAGATTATGTGATATATCGATAGCAGCCTTGTTGTCACACAGTAGTTTTAGGGGCTTTGTTGTACTCAATTTCAGTTCTTCAAGCATCATTTTTAACCATAAAGCTTCACATACACCATGAGCAACTGATTTTAATTCTGCTTCTGCACTGCTTCTTACTACCACTGGCTGCTTGTTACTTCTCAAAGTCACTAGGTTTCCCTACTCAAAGGAACAATACCCAGATGTAGACCTTCTATCACTTATTGATCCTGCCCAATCAGCATCAGTAAAAATTTCAACACCTCTTGAATCTGTTTTTTTGAAAAATAGACATTTCCCTGGTGTCCCCTTTAAGTACTTCAGGATTCGGTAGACTGCCAACATGTGTTCTTCCAAAGGAGCATGCATGAATTGGCTTACACAACTCACCGGAAATGCTATATCTGGTCTAGTGTGAGAGAGGTAGATAAGTTTCCTAACCAGTCGTTGATATCTACCTTTATCTACTGGATTACTGCTCATAGTTTCGCCTAATTTCATATTCGGATCCATTGGAGTATCAACTGGTTTACACCCAAGCATCCCTGTCTCTTTTAGAAGATCTATCACATACTTTCGTTGAGAAACAGAAATCCCGGATTTGTTTCTTTCTACTTCCATACCAAGAAAATACCTCAATTTTCCCAGATCCTTCATTTCGAATTCTACTGCAAGTTTCCCTTTCAATCTCTCCATTTCTTCTAGATCATCACCTGTGAGTATAATATCATCTACATAGACAATCAATAGGGTTTTTCTTCCATTCTTATGCCTATAGAAGCGTATGATCAACGTTGGCTTGGTGATAATCAAGTTTCAAGACTGCTTTCATTGAACTTGTCAAACCATGCTCGTGGAGACTGCTTTAGTCCATATAATGATTTTTTTAATCGGCATACCTTGCCTTGCTTGCTTTCCTCATCACACCCAGGTGGTAATGTCATGTACACTTCCTCTTCAAGATCTCCATTTAGAAATGCATTTTTCACATCCAACTGATAGAGTGGCCAATCCAGATTTGTTGTTACTGACAACAAGACTCTTACTGTATTGATCTTGGCAACTGGGGCAAAGGTTTCATTGTAATCAATGCCACATGTTTGTGTATAGCCCTTTGCAACTAACCTAGCTTTGTATTGTTCAATTGAGCCATCGGTCTTATGAAGTGCATCCAACTGGTAACTTCTCTCTTGGTTTTTGAACAACTTCCCATGTGCCATTAGTCTTTAATGCTTGCATCTCTTCTAAAATAGCCTCTTTCCAGTTAGGATCACTCCAGGCTTCTTGTATCGTAGTAGGAATTTTAGTATTTGAGAGGTTGGAAATCAGGGCTTTAACAGAAGTGGATAAGTGCCCATAAGACACAAATTTAGCCAATGAATGTTCTGTGCATGATCGTGTCCCTTTTCTCAATGCTATTGGTATATCAAGATTGGAGATATCAAAATCGGGGTTAACCGTTACCTCATTTGACTCAGATTCCGAGTTGAAAGTTTGACTGTCCAGGCTAATGGTATCCAGGGGTTCATCTGGTATTATTTCCTTGGTCGAAGGATTCTTTCGTGAGTAGTGTAAAGGAAACGGCTGTAGGAGATCTCCCCTGTCGTTGAATGCTCGAGAGAGGTAGACGGAGACTGAGGTTGATGAAGTGGAAGGGAAGAAGAAGATGGAGGTGGTGGTGTATCCCACATGGATTCCCACGCATGAGGGAGAACTGTGGAGGGGCAATCAGAGTTTAAATTCTCCCCCCTTACCACAAGAGACAGAATTATCTTTTGAAAAGAAAGGGACATTTTCAAAGAAGGTGACATCCCTAGATATGAAATATTTTTTCATATCAATAGAATAGCACCGGTACCCTTTTTGGGTGGAAGAGTAACCCAAAAAAATGCATTTTAGAGACCGAGGGTCGAGCTTAGTACGATTGGGATCAAGATTATGCACAAAGGCCGAGCAACCAAATACCTTAAGGTCGAGAGTGGAAAAAGAACGATAGTCCGGAAAATAATTATGGAGGCAAGTAAGAGGGGAGTGAAAGTTTAGGACACGAGAAGGCATCCTATTGATTAAATAGCACGCAGTTAACATCGCATCACCCCAAAAGTGTTTTGGGACATTGGAAGTGAATAAGAGGGAATGAGCAACTTCTAATGGGTGGCGATTTTTACGTTCTGAGATTCCATTTTGTTGGGGTTTGCGAACACACGAACTTTGATGAATTAGACCATTGGCATTTAAAAAATCACGAAGATAAGAGTTAAAAAACTCGGTGCCATTATATGTACGAAGGATTTGAATGGATGTATTAAATTGTTTTTTGATCATTGAGTAAAAATTACGAAAAACGTTGCCAGCCTCCGATTTGTTTTTTCTCTAAACCTTCTTCCAACCAAGAAAATTTTGCACTCAAAACACATACTCTTATAATTGCACGAAAAAGAAGTTTATCAAAAAATTAAAAAAACTTATGAAATTTTTAAAATTTCTCGAATACTTATTCAAACCAAGAAAATGATTTACTCTAGACATATACTCGAATATTCGCACGAAATCGAAAATTATCAAAAAATCAAAAAACTTACGCAATTCTGAAAATTTTTCTAAACCTTCTTCCAACCAAGAAAATTTTGTACTCAAAACACATACTATTATAATTGCACGAAAAAGAAATTTATCAAAAAATCAAAAAAACGTCTGAAATTGTTAAAATTTCTCGAATACTTATTCGAACCAAGAAAATGATGTACTCTAGACATATACTCGAATATTCGCACGAAATCGAAATTTATCAAAAAATCAAAAAACTTACGCAATTCTGAAAATTTCTCTAAACCTTCTTCCAACCAAGAAAATTTTGCACTCAAAACACATACTCTTATAATTGCAAGAAAAAGAAGTTTATCAAAAAATCAAAAAAACGTCCGAAATTTTTAAAATTTCTCGAATACTTATTCAAACCAAGAAAATGATTTACTCTAGACATATACTCGAATATTCGCACGAAATCGAAATTTATCAAAAAATCAAAAAACTTACGCAATTCTGAAAATTTATCTAAACCTTCTTCCAACCAAGAAAATTTTGTACTCAAAACACATACTCTTATAATTGCACGAAAAAGAAATTTATCAAAAAATCAAAAAAACGTCTGAAATTGTTAAAATTTCTCGAATACTTATTCGAACCAAGAAAATGATGTACTCTAGACATATACACGAATATTCGCACGAAATCGAAATTTATCAAAAAATCAAAAAACTTACGCAATTCTGAAAATTTCTCTAAACCTTCTTCCAACAAAGAAAATTTTGCACTCAAAACACATACTCTTATAATGGCACGAAAAAGAAATTTATCAAAAATCAAAAAAACGTCCGAAATTGTTAAAATTTCTCGAATACTTATTCGAACCGAGAAAATGATGTACTTAAGACATATACTCGAATATTCGCACGAAATCGAAATTTATCAAAAAATCAAAAAACTTACGCAATTCTGAAAATTTCTCAAAACCTTCTTCCAACCAAGAAAATTTTGTACTCAAGACACATACTCTTATAATTGCACGAAATAGAAATTTATCAAAACATCAAAAAACGTCCGAAATTGTTAAAAATTTCTCAAATACTCATTCGAACCAAGAAAATGATTTACTCAAGACATATACTCGAATATTCGCACGAAATCGAAATTTATCAAAAAATCAAAAAACTTACGCAATTCTGAAAATTTCTCTAAACCTTCTTCCAACCAAGAAAATTTTGCACTCAAAACACATACTCTTATAATTGCACGAAAAAGAAGTGATAAACCCAACAAACACGAGAATGATCATCAGTAAAAAGTAATGAACCACCGAAAATTAGAAGTAGTACTAACACGGGAAGGACCCCAAATATCACTATGAATTAAATTAAAAAGGTTTAAAAGGTTGGTATGCAACTGAGGGAAAATGAACACGAGTATGTTTTGATAATTGACAAGTTTCGCATTGAAAACAATCATTAATCCTAAACAAAGAAGGAAACCATCGTTTTAAATACACAAAATTTGGATGCCCTAGTCTAAAGTGAAGTAGCATGGTGCGGGAAAGTGATGAAGGGGTTGCGGAATTGTGGACCAGATGACTCACAAAAGAATCCTCTTGAAGGTAATAAAGTCCAGAAATAGCCTTAGCACTGCCAATCTTCCTCCTCGAAATTCGGTCCCGAAAGCCACAAGTAGATGGTGTGAAATAGACAAAACATTCCAAATCCTTGGTCAATTTGCTAACAGAGAGTAAATTGCAAGATAATGTAGGCACATAGAAAACATCTTTGAGGGTTAGAGATGGATTGAGAGTAATAGTGTCAATGCCCACAATCGTGGCATAGGAACCATCCGAAATCTTAACCCTTTGAAGGCCAGAAATCGGCAAATATTATGTAAAACCAGCCTTACTGGATGTCATGTGATCCAAGGCTCCCGAGTCAATTATCCAAGACTTATAGGGGTGCTTAACGGATCGGTCCGGTCCGGAACCGGCCGATTCCGGATCCGATAATCCCGGAACCGGTCTGATCCGTTAAGGAACCGGATTGGATCCGGTTCCGGTCCAACCGGTCCCGGGTTGGACCGGTTCCAACCCGGAACCAGATTTTTCTTTTCTTTTCTTTTTTTTTTAAAAACGGATCCGGTTCCGGTTCAATCCGGACAGGATCTGTTTGGTCCGGAACGGTAGAACCGATCCGGTCCGGTATCAGACCTGTACGGGACCGGTTAGTCCGGTTCCGGACCGGACTAACCGGTCCGGTTTTGGGCCGGGTCCGGATTGACCCGGCCCGTTAAGCACCCTTAAAGACTTACCATGAGCAGTGAGGGCATTGTGCAAGGTACATGTAGCTGCCACAGGAGAAGAGGTGCTCCCTGTATCGGAAATAAGTTTCATAATCTGTTCCAATTGGATTTTGGAAAAACCAGAATCTTGCGGCGACGCCTGAACCTCTGAGGTATTGGCAGACGTTGATCCTTTCTTGTGTCAAGGCTTGAATTTGTTTGGCACCCAATTTGCTGGTTTCCCATGAATTTTTCAGCAAGTGTCTATTGTATGGTAATGCCTTTTACAGACTTCACACCACGATTTTCCATCCTTGACGTGGGGCATGGAACTCGCGGCAGATGTGGGAACAACAAGAGCAGAGGACTCGGTATTTGTAAAATTAGTGGGAAGCATCACACGCTTCCTACTCTCCTCCCGGCGAATAATTGCAAAAGCTTCATCAATAGTAGGCAGATGTGACTCCCAAAATACGGCCACGAACCTCATCCAACTCTCTATTCAATTCAGCCAAAACCCGATCTTTAGCAAGCATTGACCAATAAAGAGTGGCATCACCTGGATCTTTCCAATCTAAAAGTCGAAACAAATCAAATTCTTGCCAAAGGCGTTTGAGCGAAGTGAAGTACTGCGTAACAGGGGCATCCCCTTGTGTCAAGTTTCGTGCCCTGTTACGTAATTCAAACACCTGAGAGGAATCTGTGAAATCCGAGTATGCCAACGCAACAGCTTCCCAGATGTCTTTGGCTGTGGGATGGAAGATATATGTGTTACTAATCCCTTCGTCCATGGAGTTAAGAAGCCAAGCCATGACCATTGAATTTTGTACATCCCATTGAAGAGAAGTGGGATCAGTAGACAAGGTGGAGGGATCCATCGAGATAACCAAACTTTCATTTACCACGGATCACCAGTTGAACAGAACGGGACCATTGAAGAAAATTCCTCCCATTTAATTTATGATTTGTGATTTGGAGTGACGTAGAATCAATTACGGCAGTAGGCATCGATGTGGGCATCGTTGAAGAAATATTAGAGGAATCAGCAGAACCTGAGCCGCCACTATCACCCGAAAAGCTCTCGAAAAAGCCATTTTTACCAGCAAAGAAATCTGGTTTTTTGTGTAATGAAGCAAATGGAGTCTGCGATGGAAGTGAGAAAAAAACAACAAACACAACGTACGCACGCGATAGTTATCTGGAGGGAGAAACAATCGTGATTGATGCTGGGGAAGAGAAATCGCGATTGACGCGATGAAGCAGGAACATAATGGAATCACGATCGGAAAGGAGTCTGGTCCAAAAAATAAATAATCACGATGGGCGATGAATTTTTGGACCAGAAACAGAAAAAAATGACGCGATGGGTATAATTTGGAACCCAAAAGAACGTGATCAGAAGTGAAGAATTCTGGGCCAAAATATCAAACAATCGCTATGGATTTGTTTTGGACCAAAAAAAATTGGCGATGGGTATGATCGTCTGTGCGAGGAAAAAAAGGTTGATATCGGTGATCAATCAACCTGGGACTGATACCATGAAAGTGATAATAATGAAGGAGAAGAATCTGAAGAATCTCTCAGATTTTATTATATTTCTTAACCTTAATGAATTACAATGTTAACATCTTCAATTTATAGAAGATATGAAAGACTCCTTATTCCTAGAATGATGGAAACAATCTAATCCATAATTTAAATAAAAAGATAAAGAGATAAAAAGATGATAAACTCAAATCCTATCAAACTAATCAACAATCTTTTGTGTTTGTATGGCTTTATTGTCTGCTTCTTTATTTGCTAATAATGACATTTTTTGCAGCATGATTTCAATCTTTGTTGTTCCTCGTGGAACTGAAAATTTTTATGTAATCAACTGTCTAGCATGGCTATATGTCTTGAAACTTGTAATCCATTTCATTATTTTTGATCAGTCATGATGACACTTGCAGTTGCTGATGTAATACTCTGGAGGAATCAAAAGGAAACATTCACTGTATTGTTGATGTTGGCTGCTTTTTACTTCAATTTCATAGCAACTACTGCTGTTTCCAAGCTTCTGTTAGCAGCATCAATGTTCCTTTTCATCCACAGCAAACTACCCAAGAAAATATACCAGCCCTTACCTTTTCTTTTTCTGTATAGTGCTTGCCTTTGTGGGAGCCTTGCCCTTCAATATTTTTATTTGTCTTTTAAATGCGAACCTGCTGTGTTGAAATAATGTAAATCATTTGAAATTTCATAATGTAAATGGAGATTCGCATAGAAGTTGTGTTGTAATGCTCATTCAACTTTGTAATGTTGCAGATTGGGATATGAAATAGAGAAAATTCCCGAGTCAAATTTTCAAGTTTCAGAAGCTGAATCTCACAAAATTTCTCTATCAGTGGCATCAAGGTGGAACTCTGCTATGAGTGATTTAAAATCACTTTGTAAAGGAAATGACTCGATACTTTTCTTCAAGGTAATGTACTGCTAAAAACGAGAGAGTATGAAAACTTTCATTCATCAACTTCTGACTACCTTTTCCTCGAAACGTTAACACTTCACCTAAAAAAAAGGAGAAAAAAACATTTACACTTCACATTATTTTACTGTAATTTTGGGCTCGCAGGTTGAAAAACAAAATCCCATTTATGCTCCTTTTGTTTAGTGATACCCATGAAAATAGATTTTCAAGGGGCGCAACAATTAACTATTTTACTTTCTATATCTATTTGTATTTCGCGGACATTGCTTATTTCTTGCCTCTTGAAAATGATGGTTCAGTTTTTATTTACTTGTGAAGCAGCTGGTTCTGTCTTTATTGCTTGTCAGTATCGTTGGAGGATTTTCACTACATAATATTTTTGTGATAGGTATGTTAGATCTTTGTATATTGTGTGAATTTTTGGGCATGCATATCTGAGTGTATTATGAAGTTGACATGTTTCAGCTTATGTGCACTAAATTATCATATGCATGTTTGCTGCATGTATGTGAATTGCATGTACTTCGAAGTTCTAATTCTTATGCCCGTTGCGATTTCTTTATAAATTTTTGAACGTTGCAGGACTTCCCATCATCTTCATTGCTTTTGTTGTGTATGAGAAGAAAGAGGAAGAAATAGATAATTTGGTTATCAAAGCTCTCTCACTCGGATGCATATTTAAGACACACTTAACCAGTAAAATTTCCAACTCAAAGAAACAGCAATAATTGGTGAAAAGAGACCAAGTGTCGATTCCTTCTCTTTACTTTCTATGGCTAATTTATTTATCTTTCTTTTGAATTTTGGCTCCGATTGGTATCAAATCGTTTACTCCCTCTGTTTGACTTAACCGAGAAAAGAAAGACGAGCTCTGAAATATTTATATTTTCTGTATCACACTTTTGACATGAACAAGCAACTGTGTATTCTATTGTTTGCAGCAGTGGACACGAGTGCCATGGACCTCGAGTTTGGTTTCTCTTTTGTCTTTTTCAGTGTTCTTCCTTCTTTCCCCATGTTTATTTTACAATTAACCAATATATTATTTTTGGATAAATGGATAATGCATTTGCTGTATTGAGATGCTGATTGCAAGTGTCATTTTTAGTTTTTTTCTTACATTAAGAGATCATAAACAGATATTATATTAAATAATAACAAGTACAATGAAGACCAACCAAAAACCTTTCTGATTGTTGTTTAGTGCATAAAATATAAAAATATGGTTAAATTTTATAAATTGTCTTAGAGCAGTCGTCTTTGAAATACAAGTCTCAAACTATTGGGACTAATCAAATATAGTCATCGATTGTTTTTAATCAAAAAGTGTATCAAATTTTTGTTTTTAATCAAAATTGGTTTCAAAATCTTCTATTTTTTAAGAGATCATTTTTGTTAAAAATTAATTTATGTTAGACTAAATTTGTTAAAAATATTTATGTAGGACTGTTTTTTATTTAAAAATAATTTCTGTGGAATTATATTTGATTAGTGCTAAAAGTCTGAGACTAATATTGAAAAAAAGTCTATATTATTTGTGACATTTTTTTGTAAATTTACACTCGAAATAAATTACAATACGTGGACAAAATAGCTTTTGGACTAGCTAATAATAGATTTTGATAATGGAATTAATAAAATATCCATCTTTTAGAAAATTACTATTATTATTATTATTATTATTATTATTATTATTATTTTATGTTAAAATAAACTATGCAAGTTCAACGAAGTCGTATTCGTTGCCTGTCATCAATGAGATTGACGAATGGTTGAATAATAATCAAAATATACAAGTAGGTCTCACGTTGCAATAATTTATTTATTTAAATTATGCATGCGTGGTTGTGGCCAAACATTAAATTAGCCGATTGAATATGAAGCAACCCATTTATTGGGATTGACAAAATTATAGTTTGGCAAATGGTCGTTCTCTATTCGTTATAAATATGTAGATGAATAGTGTAAAATTGTACATTTGATTATTTTTACTACATATAATTTATGGGGACAATACGTTTAAAATATTTCTATATTTGGGGTCTATTCTCGATTTAATACGTAAAGTTTTAAAAAAAAATTATAGGTTCAGTCCTTAATGTTAAGTCAACTGTGAGAAGCAAATGGACAGGGATTGATGCAAGAATATCTTTAAACCCTTAGGGACCAATCCATGTCTGGTTTGTTCTCAATTCAGTCACTAAAATTTTAAAAATATTCATGATCCAGTCTATCTTCATTTGATTCGTAGGGAAATTGAGAAATTTATAAAAAATTTAGAAACTAAATCAGGCTATTGAAGATTTTAAGGACTGAACTGAGAATTGATCCAAACTACATGGATCTTTTAACGTATTTCCCCCTTTTCAAGGCATTAAAGACAAGCTAAAATATTAATGAATACTTAAATTGAAAATCACTCCCACCCTGTGATACAATTGGATTTATCTTGGACTTCGTTTGATGCCTCACTTGTCTTATATAGTGACAGGTTTGACACCACCAATATTGGAGGGCGACGGGGCTTGTGGAGAGAAATTGTGAATCTAGTTATCCAATTAAAGTTAAAATTACGAAAATACCCTCTTAAATTACATAATATTTTGCAAGATGTGAAGAAAAGTGACCAAGATATCATTTGCAATGTATGAATTTTGTGATTTTTAACAAAACTAAAGGTTATTTTTTTAACCATAGAGTGATATTTTAAGCATTTTTATGCAATTATTCATTTTAATCATATAATTAATGATTATTATAAGACATTACGTAATCACAATTTAAAGGGAAAAAAGTGTAATTTCACTGTCATTGGACTAAAGATGTTATTATTTCAGAGGAAGGCCTCAAGGTCCCAAATTTTAGAAGAGATATTGGGTTCAAGTCCTATGAATATGTGTTATGTCTACATTTATTATATGTTAGTTGCACTTTATTGTACTTTGTACTTTAACGGTGTTAGTTGTAGTTGATTGTACTCTAGTGTTGACTTGCACTCTCGATGTGATGATATTTATAATCGTAATGGTTGAAAAAAAAAACAATACGAAAGGGCAAACATGTAATTCGTTCAGTGGGAAACGGTCGTTCAGGAAACAGTTCAAAAGCAACTAGAAAACGCCAATCAACCGGCTATGGCGATCGGCCTTTTGCTCTGCAAATGTTAGAGATAACGAAGAAATGAAAAGGTGGATTTTATGAATCACGCCAATATCCGCTTTCTTGAAACCCAACGAAAATCAAAAGATTACAAAAAAGTAGAGAATACAACTACAATTTTCTCACTTGGAATTTTATTCAGGCCTTGCTCACGCTTCACACTGCCCCGCCAAACATTCAAGTTTTTTTACAAAAAACTTGAAAATATTTTTGCTTTTTTTTCTTTTCATTCTCCCCTTTTTTCTGACTTTATGATAAAGCTTGGATTTTTATAATTCTTAAAGACTACGTATTCTCTCTGCTTCAATTGACCCACTTTTTATGCTAGTCTAATAGGACTTAGGCATGCTGAATTGAGAAGTTGAACTATCTTTTATTCTAAATAGCTGAAAAAATCCCAGTTCCTTTCCTTTCCAAAGCACTTTGTTAGGTTTTCTTTGAATCAGTTTACGATCAATGACTGAAAAAGTGGGCGGTGTTGTTGGAGGGAAAGGAAGGGTGGAGATCATAAAAGGCAACGGGTGCTCAAGGCTATTTTTGGAATTTTCTTCCTCATTCAGGGGCATCCAGTCCTTCTCATTGGAGCCCATGTCTCCAGTTTCAACTGTCTCTGTAATTTCTGAGTATCCTGTGAAATCACACGGGCCATTATCTGGCCTTGTCATTTGTGTTACAGGCCTCTCTAAAGGTGTAAACTTGATTTCCGCTTCTTTTTTCGTATTCGATATAGTTTATTGTCATATATTGTATTTGATTATTGATTATAAGCTTTGTAGATACTTGACAATCTTGCATAAAAGATGGTGGGATCAAATGATGTACAATTTAATATGTTGCGCATCATTTCTACAATTCCATTTGATTTTTTTGAATCATTAGAGCTCAGTTTATATTCACAATGTGTTTGATGTCAATCAAATTGAAACCTTAACTTTGTAAAGTTTGAATCTTGAGCATCATTGCACCATGTAATTTATGTGAACACTATTGAGAAATTTATATTTTCATGCTAAAAGAATTTTATCGACAGGATTTCATTTACCTAAGTTGGTTTGTATATGTTCGAGTTTTACATATGTGATATTGTTGTGGTATTTGAGTTTGCTGCCATGGGTTGTAGAAACAAGGAAACAGGTCAAGGAAGCAACCGAGAGATTGGGAGGCCAATATAGTCCTAATCTCCATGCTCGATGCACACATTTGGTGGTTCAGATATCCTTTCTTTTGTGAAATTTCATTGGTTAGCATGTTGTTTAGTCTCATTAGGGATGGACGCGCGAGTCTAGTTGAAAATATATTTTCTTCAGAGTATTATTGCTTGCTAGTGACAGATTATGATCTAAGCCCACAATACTCTTGTTGCCACTTAATAATTTTTACAGTTTTCGAGGATATAAATTTGAGCATGCTCTCAAAAATGGACCAGCAAATGGTCTGTTCCTGGTTTCCATCAGCTGGTTTGTGGATAGCGTCAAAAAGAATGGTAATAGTTATGGTGTTCTTATTTTTAGTCTTTTTTTTTTTTGCAGAGTATTGATTTTTTATGCATTTGTTGACCTAATTCTATTGCTTCCACTTGGATTCAAACGTTGAGTTAGATTCTTGATCTGTGTTACTCGGTGCTTAAAGGTGGCCTAACGAAAGCTTGGCACACCTAGCGGCATGATTTTACATAAGTTAAAGCCAAGAAAAAACTTAAAGAACATTCTTGTTTTGAGCAACAGAGTGTAATGAATTCATTTCAGTTAGGTTGGATGAATCACTCTACAGAATGGGTGCCCAAAATGATGATCAAACGCTGCTTGATCAGATTTCAGTTGCTGAGAGTGGTTGCCTCCCAGCAGGTTTGCTCAACCATCCCACACAACTCGCCAAGCTTGAAGGTCCACTACTTAGATTTCCAGAACGAGAGACTAAAAGGCCCGCTTTTCTTTCATTTTGTTCTGGTCAATCCTTCTATATTGATGTATCTCTACCCGCCGAACTTCGTCGCAAGGTAGGTTCAGAATTTTCTTTGAGGCAATGAAAACCGGTCTCTGATCAGACATTCGGTATATTACATGCTAATGTCTCCTTGAATCTCCTGTTTTCTGAATTGAAGTGATCTTAATGTTCAAGAGTTTGGAAGACAAATTTGTCTTGTATATCTGTTCGTAGGTTGCTGAAGCTCTATCTGTAGAAGGTGCTACTATACTGAGCCAATGGTTTGTTGGCTGCAACGCAAGTCATGTAGTATGTGAAGGGCCTTCAGTTCGAAAATATCTGGGGCATTTGCAATATCTTGTGACAGTAAGTTCTCCTTGCAACTTCTGTGATTATTTCTAAAGTAATTGCCATATATTTTTTCAAGTTTTCTTTCCCCAAATCAGTACCATCTACTTTGCTGTACCTCAGCCACAATGGGTTCTGAAGTCTGCAAAAGAAAAATGTCAGTTGAGACTTGTTCACTTATCGTCCGATTTGGCTCGGCATACAGGAGTTATGCTTGATAATTTCCAGGATAGTGTTTCGAAGGAGGTAAACAGCCTTTTCAGTCCTTATTTTCTTAGTAGTAGTGCTTGGATTTTCTCAGAATACTTCGTTGGTCTGAAAGATTAGGTTTCCTCCATCAGTTAAATTTAGATATCCTCAGAATGAGTACTTGATCGATGTAGTAGAGGTATTGATTCATCAAAAATACATTAAATAGCTAACTCGGTATAACTTTGGCATTTTTTCTGTGTAATTTATTTCCTTTCAGGAAATTCAAAGTTCTTTAGAAAGTACTTATTCAGTTTCCTAAGTTGGAGCCCTCAACTTAGAATTATTTTCAGGAATTTAAGAGGGTAACTAGCCCCAGAAATGTCCCTAGTCCCATGATCAAACCAAGCCACGAAGACAGGCAAATGAAGGTGAACCTGGCTAAAGATGGTGTCAGAAACCGCCGGAATCGTAAAATGCAGGTCAACTTTGTTCATTTCGCATTGATTTCGGTCGTCTATGAAAAACTTTATTTTAAAAAATATATATAATCTCTTTGAACTTCTAGCCAGTTTGAAAAGTTATGTACTTTACCCGTTGCTAGTTGCCGCTACACCATGACATGTATAAAGGTAGCCAAACATGCATCAACATAGGATTATAGTTTTGTATCATCCCATCTTGTGATTTAGTATTTGCATATGTAATTTGGTTACATTTTCCAGACATTTCAAGATCCAATTCGTTCGATAACCCCCAGCAGGCTTTTAGATTCCATAAGCTGGTCGATATCTGAGCCAACCTCGACGGCTTCAATATACACAGAGTCTTCTAGTCTTGACAACAGCGTTGATGATCAAGAATACTTTTTCTTTGACACAAAGGAGGACAGAAAGGAATCTCAGGCTTCATTTGTTAACTTATCCAGACTGCTTACGGAAAGGTTATATGTAAACTCCATTCTGTGTTTCATCCACTTTCTGCGTTCTTTTCTTCTAGATGTTGAAGCTGTTGAAAGTTCCTTGCGTTTCTTATGCTGTTTTTCCTGATTCTCTAGAAATTCTGAGTACCATGAATATTTATTTATAACTTTTTTTCATTCGAGATCCAATTTTGTGCTGTTCTTGCAATAGATAGATATGTGATGCTTCTTCCATGATACCGTTTCTGCATTTGTGGGTTGAATTGCAGTGAGAAGTCTGAGTTAATATTCAAAAGTCATTTCCTCACTGTGTTGTTTCCCGTTGATCGATTTTCTGAGATGGGCCCTCGTTCAAGAACATTCTTCAGCAATAAAGGCTTCACATGTTTGCAGATCTTGGATCATATCCATTCGTTTTACCAGGTAATTTCCGTTATCTAGACAGAACTATTTCATGTGTTAAGAGTCTAAAAATCATCATATATTTCTCTCATTCGGTCGAAAATCAACAATACCAATAGATTATTTCCACCATTCTCAGGAGCATATGTCGGCCGAGGAAGCCGAACTTGCCATCCACACAGACTCCAGACATGCTGACAGACTACGATCTGCTTACTGTGGTTCTCAGAAGTTCAAACGGATTGATTTTCTTGGCAGTCGAAAGAATTTTGAGATGTTGAACCGTGTATCTGGTGATAACTACAGTAACGTATACGAGTTGTTGATCAGAGCATAACACCATTGTAGTTGAAATTTCACTGATCCGAGGTGACACCAGTGCTCAAATCATCAGATATGATGTGCAGCTTTTAAGGTTTTGGTTTTGTAATGAAAATGAACCTCACGATCTATACTACATAAGGAATTAAATATAGCACATGACTAATTGGATTGTAATATTCCTTTTTCTGAGTACTATTCAGAATGTTTAAGGAAGTGAAGAATAAATCTGTAGTCAAACATTGATTCAATTATATACCTAAAAGAAATTTGTACTATCAATTTATCTGCATAAATATTGAACCAGAACCTTTGTCATTTGACAAAGAAGTAATAATGAAGGGTGGAAATAGTAAATTCTGACGAATATATGGCAATTTACCGCCTGTGTTATCGCTAAAATTCAGTTTATGCCTTAATGGTTTATAAATAAACATTTTACCCCATGTAATACCGCTAATAGATATTTTACCCATTATGGTTGTACAAAATGTGAGGGCCCGATCCTAATTATGTCGTATAACTTCAATAACTTAATTCAGTTATTTTCGTATTTTGGCGATTTCAATTTTCGGATTCCGGTTTCGATTATGATTAAATTTATAAGTTAATTTACAATTTATGATCACAAAATTATCATTAATCAAGTCAAAAAGTTTTTTACCCCAATGTGTTTTGTAAAATATAGCACATTACCCTCTCACATGTCATATAAAGAGGAGGGGTGTTTTGCACATAGTTACAAACCACATGAGTTAATTTATTTTCAAACCACGTGGTAAACTGCTTATTTTGAAAATCAAGTGATGATTTGTGATCATCAGGTACTTAGTGTTAAAAAAATAGAGCAGCTGAATAGAAAAAAATGCGTATTAATTATTTATAGAGGGATCATTTGTTTATGAAAATATTATGAATGTCTTAAAAATATTAAAAAAGAAATTACTTATTTTGTCCAAATAGAAAACGTAGATTATATGTTTAGATTCTTTTCGTATTCCTTTTTTTTTTCTGCACTAAATTTCAAGGCCCAAAACATGGTTTTTTTTAACAGCAAAACATGGATTTTAATTAAACAATAATAAAGAAAGCTACACACACTAACACACAAAATATTTATATGGATCAGGTGTTTGTAAATATCAAGATACATAAATATGAATGTATATGTATTTATATGTTCGTTTGTATGTGTGTTGATATTTGTAAGATCGGATGTATAAAAGTGGGACCAAACTAACACATATATTTGACATTTTGACCATTTATTACGAGCATGTCGCACTTTTTTGACCCAATAAAGTGTGAGAGCACTTCCAAGTCCCATCCAATCTTTTGTTTTTTGCATCAAATTTCACCACTCTTTCATTCTTTTAAATTGAAAATATTGACATTTGATTTGATGGTTAAGGATTCATTTATTCTTACACAGACGCTAATCACAATCCTCTCAGACTTGAAGTCAAATCTCAGGTCTGCATGCACAAGCTTCCTTGTCCTTCATAATAGCCAAAAACCCTAAATCAAGGATATTCATGTTTCCTACTTATCAACTCATAAAAATAAATGCAAGCACAGCTATTTTCCTATGTACATCGCATACATTTCGAATTTTTGAATGTATATCATCACGTATTTATTTTCCTTTTTGATCTGTCGTCAAGTATTTAGTTAGTTAATCGATATTGCATCGACGTCTCGGGATAATCGGATTGGTTGTCACCCTTGCCCCCTTTTGACCGACTCGAGTTCGAATCTTTTTAAAAAAAAAAACTCTTCCGATCTTAGAATGTAGTGTGAAAGAGATTTGGGGATGAGAATGTATATTGGCCAAAGGGTAACAAGGTGGAACCAAGGTTAAGGCTTTTACTACAAAGAATGGCTAAAAGATTTAAATCAACATATTTAACAGTTGTCTTGGCTAAATCATCCACCTATAAAAGAACCATTTTTGCACAGGATTACTAAAGTCCCTTGTCTCTCAATCCTACAATGGAAAATACCATAAAATTACTATGTATACCCCTCCCCCACCCCCACCTCCTTACATAACCTTATCAGTATCACCCTTCTAAGATCTCATTTTTTTCTTTAAGGGTTTTCTGCAAACAAAAGCAAGAAAGCGAAGGACTAAAAAATTGGTGCTGAAGAAATGGGTAGAGGCAAGATTGAGATCAAGAGAATAGAGAACTCAAGCAACAGACAGGTCACTTACTCAAAAAGAAGAAATGGGATCATCAAGAAAGCTAAGGAGATCAGTGTTCTCTGTGATTCTCAAGTTTCTGTTATCATCTTCTCCACTTCTGGAAAGATGCATGAGTTTTGCAGCCCCTCCATAACGTAAGAACTATTTGGAAAAAAAAATTAATTTTGTTTCTTCCCATATAAACAGTTTATTATTAATATGTTTTGCATATATAACTAGGTTTTATATTCTTGGTCGCTGATATTTGAATAATATCTTGATCTAAAGGTTATCAGACATTTTGGAGCAGTACCACAAGCTTTCTGGGAAGAGGCTATGGGATGCTAAACATGAGGTACTTATTCTGTGTGTGGGTTTCATCACTCATCCCAAGTGATATTCAAGAAACCTCCAAGTTTTCACTCATTTTTGGTGTAACTTCAATTAGTTGAAAACAAAAACATAGGTTTCTGCTGAAATTATGTAAGAATATTCAAATGAAGAATTTTGGGAAAGATCTATATATATATTCTTGTGTATGAAGTTAGTTTTCTATCTCTAGATCTGAGTCTAACCTTATCCTGTGCACCTTTTTTCCTCATTCCCAAGTGATTTAGTACTTTAACCATGATAAGAACACCAAAGAAACTGCATGAGATGTTACATCTATGAACAGATCTGGTAAAAGAAATGGCTTTCTCTCTCTTCCCTTTGTTTGCAAAATTTATGAAAGAAACCTACGAATACATATCTTTTCAGTTTATTTTCTCATTGAAGAAACTTGAATGGTGTACTTAGGTAGATCCAGATGGGAAATATCTTTTGTGAAAAAAGAGTTAGTGATGAACTCCTCTTTTGACCTGTTCGTGCTAAGATAAAAAATGTTTTATGACGACTTAGTATTCCTTATAAAATCATATTAATTTATTATTCCTTATAAAATCATATTAATTTATTACATGTATTTGATGCTTCTTTTGTTTGATTGATTGTTGATGAACTTTAAATTATTTGCAATAATTTTGAAAAAAAACAGCATTTGGACAATGAAATCAACAGAATCAAGAAAGAGAATGACAACATGCAGATCGAGCTAAGGTCTATGAACTGAACCCTTCTTCTTTTCCTTTACGGGATAACTCTTTACTCGCTCTTACTGCTACGCTCCCGAGTGCAACACACACGCCTTAAAACCCTTGATCTTTCAGGAACAAACCCAAAAATTTTCTATTTGCGGGTGAACTTTATCCCCCCTACTGGTTTGCCCCCGAGTCAAATACCCTTAAAAGCCCTCTTTTTGTATGATTTTTCTTATATCTCTTGCTTTCTCCAATTTTAGGCATCTGAAGGGAGATGACATTACTACTTTAAACTACAAAGAGCTAATGGTCTTAGAGGAAGCTCTAACAAACGGGATTTCAGCTCTCAAAACCAAACAGGTCCCTTCTTTTTTTCCTTCTTTCTCCTGGTTGACTATGTCTCAATATGTCTTTGCAGGGAAAAATGCCGGGTACACGGGCTGCCCACTATTGGATATGGTAGCGTTCATAAAAAAACATATATGAACACTTTCAGAAGTTCTTGTCAGAAATTCTTTTCAATGGGACTTGCTAAATCACAATACAATCTCATGATATCTTGTGTTTTTTACAGATGGATCTTGTGAGGATGATGAGGAAACATGTATGACTAAATACTTAGTATCTATGGAATTTCAATCATAATATATAACTCAATGACATTATATGAACTTTCTTGAATACGTATGCATGTTTGCTTCACATTGTTGCAGAATGAAATGATAGAGGAAGATAATCAGAACCTCCAATTCAAGCTGGTATGCTCATTCCCTTTATATCTTCACCTATAAAACAAGCACCATGAATTCAAATAAAAAAGTTAAAGCTAATATTTGTTTTTTTGTCAAATTTTAAGTTTTGTCCTAAAATGCATTAACTCACTTGTCTCGACTAAATTTCAGCGTCAGCTGCATCTGGATCCAATGGATACCGGTGGTCATCATGTAATGGAAAGCCATGGCCAGGGAATCTATGATCATCAAGCTGGGGTTGCAAACTATGAAGCCTGCCATAGCCAGATGCCGCCCCCGCCCTTTGCCTTTCGATTGCAGCCAATGCAGCCTAATCTACAAGACCATTTCTGAAAAGCCCACACTTAATTTCTGTTATTTGGTTGAACGTTTGTGTTCCTGACAACCTTGTACTAGAAATTTGTTCCGACTTGTTACACTTATGCTTCGTGAACTACCATGTTTTTATCTAATGTTTCTCTCAACTTTTTGACGTTTTAGAAGCTTGCTTCAACTCGTTATGTCACCAAGATATCTTCTTAGCTAACTTAGGGTGTGTTTATAATTACTTATTCAAAAACCTTTTATGATGTTGCTTTTGCTTAATAAACTTCAGTTAATTACAAAACTGCCACCAAATAACTTAAAGCGGTCAAAAGCATGTCATGACTGCTTCTCAGCTTCTGCTTATTTTTAGAGAAGCAATAACAGAAGCAAGGAAATAAAACACTCAAAATCTGCTTTTTTTTATTTGAAAAGCTGATAAGCAATTTGTAAAAGCATTTACAAACACTCACTTAGTGTTATCAGTATTTTACAAATCATCTATATTATATTAGTGAATAAAAACATAGATTGCTTCAAAATTTCAAATCAAAAATTTTAAAATATTTATTTTAATATCTTTTTAAAAAGATGACATTTACATTTAAATTTATTTTGTAAAATATTATTACAAACAACTAAGTCTTTAATCCTAATGAATTGGGGTAGGCTACATGAACAATAGAGAGAATCAAGTCGGGGACACATGCATCGATATTCTCTAGATGCTTCTATCAGTCAACATATCTTCTGTAATCCCCTTGCACTCCAAATCTTTGCGTATAAATTAAGAACTTATAGCAGAAACGTGTTTTTATTAACAAATTTGGATCAATGATTTACGAAATTGCTACTTTGTATTCATTTAAATTTAATTAAGCTTGAGATTATTTTCAGGAATGCAATTTTGGAGTTTCAACATTATCTTTTATGAAGTGTTTTCTTTCAATAAATAGAAAATAAATATGAACCATCTTTGATTTCCAAAACTATTGTATATACTCATTTTTTTTTCCAAATTGAAGTCGAAGTTAGATTTGAAAACACATTTTGTAATCCAAATTAAAGAGTTCACTATTTAATAGAAAGATTTTAATATTATAATTAATTTTGTATAATGCCTGACAGAAATTTATATTGGAGATAATTCCTAATAAATTGCAAAAACACTACGATTCACTAATTCATAATTTCTTCATGATATTTTACCATAAAACTTTATATAAAATGTAATCACCTAATTAAAAGACAAATCATTCGTCCAATATTTAGGGGATTAAAAATAAAATATGCAAATTTCATTTTTTGAGTGCAGAGGTGCTAAATCAATTTTTTTACGTCAGGCATGACTCGAACTCAAGTCTGCCAAAGTGGGCATGAACTCTTATCCAACCCGACAAGGCAAGGGAGCTCATATGCAAATTTCATTAGGTATATATAAAAATTTTAAAAAAATGATTCTATCTATTCACTAATAATAATCTTCCCGAGTCTCTCCAGTTCATACATCATCAGAAGTGCAGCTGAGTCAAATGAACTCTTCTTATCCGCTCTAGCCTCCCCTGTGAGTTTAATTACGCCGAAATCTGGTATAGTAAGACTGATTTCTGACTCAAAACTACTAAAGCCTTTTACGGCACCAAACTGAATGGGAGTCCTGTGAACCGAAGATTAACTTAATTCAAGAATGTTCAGTGAAAAACAAAACTGAATCGGGTAATGTTCGAACATTTTAAATTATGCTTGCTGACCTTGATTTTTGCTCCATGGTGTCAAACGAAGGCAATGGCCATTGAAGTTTCTTGCAGAGCTCGTAAAGGGATGTCCGGGGTCCTCCTTTCTTCATTTTAATTGGTGGCAGCACTGTTGAGAAAGAAAAGGTCACAATATATGTGAAAAATCTTTAATATGTGAAAAAATTGTAAGACCAGCACCAAATTCCATGAAATGGAGAATATGCAATGAAAGTATGCCTGTATGTATTAGCTCATAGGAATTTTATTTCACGTTTTGCCACAATTTTTTTGGGTACAAGCATTGATGAATGAACTGTGTTGTCATATGTTTTTTTGAAGATATACCAGGAATGTCAAGAACTTTAGAATCACCGACTTTTTCAGTGGATTCTCTGTTCAATTGATCACTTGGTACATTTGGCTGTAACTGAGTTGTCTTACGCCTTTTGCAAGCTACAAAATCAGAACCTTCACTGCATGCCGGCAATCTGACGTTATCATTAGAGCCTTGATCCGGCTGGTGATTTCTACGTTTGGAAAATGAAATTCCTCTGGCCTGTAGTCAAATCAAAGCATCTAAATCAGGAAACGTCGGATGCTTCAATATGAACACCGTAAACTGAAAAACCAGATTCAGTCAACATTTAACATTTTATCCGTTACTAATAATATGCAATTAGTTCCTGTTGAACCAAGTGTTTGTCGCTATACAAAAACATATAAATGTTCGGTACAACCCAAATCTTTTTTCCTGTAGAGTAGTAGTCATATTTCATAATTGTGCTGCATAGTCAGTCACACATGACAGTAGGAGTAATCGTTGCTCTCCATAAGTTACCAAACAGGGGGGCTTAAAAAAGGCAAAAGAGGAGGGTGATAATAGCATGACACGCTCAAAGAAGTTGAGATACATGTAACACACAGCGACTGAATATGCATCTTGCATATACCTGTATTACCTTTGCTCTTGCTTATTGCATTCAAGATTTTGGTACAATAGGAAAATGTGAAATTAGGAAAGGATATGTAGGATTGAAGAGTAAATTTCTAATAAATTCAAGCAGAAAGCAACCTCTAGTTTCTTCAACAAACAAAAAGCTGCCATTCCCCTCGCAGCTTTCCTGTTTGGTCCAGTGCCTTGCCCATTCAAGAGCACATCTTCAAGCTGTAAAGTAAGTTCTGCGTGTATGGCGTCTCCTTTTGGAGTATAATTTTCTTTGACAAAGTAACCAAGAGAGTCGCATAACTCGATTAACTCACGGGAAGGAGGAAGTTCGAGCTTTTCAGGAGTCACAATTGGTGACAGAAGCGGTTTGACAACCTTCCAAACTTCATCTAAATCTAGTTTAGAATCAATAAGAGTAGCCCCAACTATGCTTTCAACCAAGTCCCCAAGTACCTAAACAGGAAATGATAATACTAAAAATATTACTTAAAGCAAATGAGAATGGATTAGATGAAGACCAAACAGCTAAAGCGTGTTCTAATGATCAGAGAATCAATAGTCATTAAAAACTCTACATTAAATAAAAACTCACCTTAGGAGCTATGTTTTCTGGTGTTAATGCCATGCTGTTCATACCAGAAACAGACTTGGCAAATGCCGATATTTGATCTCCAAGATACTCTGAGCCATGCAGAAGGTGTGGATGAAGGTTGTGCCTCACAGCGGCTAAGGCAAAATTACTATTATTTACGGATGCAGAACGTAAATCAGTCAACTCCCCTGGATCAATATCTTTATGATTTTCATAAAGATAGCACGTGATAAGTATATCCAACACAGAGTCTCCGAGAAATTCCAGCCGCTGTATGTGTTAAATAGGCATAAAACATAAATTTTAGAAGATTTATGTGCGATGCACATTCTCTATAAGAAATGTCACATTATTTTCCACACGATCGTTTTACTGAAAAATGTGATCAATTATGATGAGTTTGAATTTACTACAATGTCTGTATTTTAACTTCATTGTTTTAATTCTCAAGTAATGGTAAGCCAATATAGATAAAGTAATCCGGTGAAATAACAAAACGAGAATTGAATTTTTAGAAATATTCATGACCCTATCACCTTGTTCAGATTCCACTGATTATATCTTTAGACTAAACCAACACTAGTACAACACTTAGGCAAGGTTTCGAAGAAAGTATATAGCTTTAAAACACTGTTTTTTTTTTATTTAAATAATGATATCAAGGCAAAAACACTAATCCTAATAAGAGCACAAGACATTATATATATTCTCTCTTCAAACCTGGTAACAATGGTTAACACCTTCAGTTGCGTGAGTAATGGCCTCTAGCAACAATCCCTTGACATTAAATGTATAACCAATCTTTGACTCTAGAATGTTGATAGCTTCAATCTGTGGAGCATAAGAATGTAGAGAAGCAGCTTTAATAGCATCATCTATAAATGAAGACTCGAGTTCAGCTTCTATGCCTAGCCACTTCATCAAACTAAGGGCAGCAATTAACCCCCCGCCAACATAATATGCTCCAATTAGAGCTTCAACACAATCAGATATGGTCTTTGAACCCATCCATCGATGACCTCTATCACACGTCTTTCCAACCATTACTTTTGCATCCTCCGTGAAGAATTTATCATCCACAGGCACCTCCCTTGTATCCACACCATGATTACATGGGGAAGGCCATATTGAGCGTTGTCCTGGAGCGGTCCATTGGCGTGGATCAAATGCACAATCTCGTATATATCCCTATAACACATAAAAGAAACAGTGCACAACCTCGTAAAGCTCCGTATAATAAGTAACAGAAACTATGAAATAAATGACACAGCAGCCAAAGTGTTAAAAGCATTAAAATTATTATTCTACCACCTCCCATGAGCACGAACTTTTGGAAAAATGATTCTTGTGTGATATTAAAGCCAGTAGATCATAAGTTCAAGACCGACTACAGCACAATCCCCTTTGTCTTTATCGAAATGGTCTTGAGAGGTTTTTTTTAGGCATTTTATGCCCAATGTCCGACTAACATCCACATGTTACCTAGAATATTAATTCCAAATATATTACTCTATCTCCAACTTACATGTGAAGAGCTTATTAAAATATAAAACTATTGCTTGGCCATCTCTCATGAGCTTTAGGCAATGTTTTATTATGTTTTCTAGAAGTGTTCCCATTTCTCGGAAATATAAAATACACATTGTTTCAAATTCTCACCAAAAATATTTTCGTCTCACTTTCAAATTCTCATATACAATCATCAATCATAGTCAACATTCAACGTTCTATATTAATATATTCTAACACAAAACATTATGTTTTCAAATTTTAAAAAAACTACATAATATATTGAAAATAACAAAACAAAATAATCCAACACTTTCAACCATTGGAATGATATTCACAATAGAAACTATCTCCTACCAAAATCAAAACTAAGCATTACTGACATTCTCCAATTCATTTCCCAAAAACACGTTCTCCAAAAAATTTCTCCAGAAATAGTGGAAGCATAACCAACATAACCTATGTTTTGGCAAAAATTATGCTTAAAATAGAGTCAATAATAGACCGATCACCAAGAGACTATCATTACAGTGGTCATCAAATATTTAAAAGCAAGAAGTGTTTCCGTATCAACAGGTGTAAAGACATCACAATTTTTTCAGCAAACTGAGCGAGTGAAACAGAGGAGACACAACATATGAGAAGATTCTGCAATAACCAAGAGCCAATACAAATGTATTGACTAATACAAAGTGTTGACATAAGAGCAAAAACCTTCATTTTGCAAATAAGAAGTTGAAATCCAAGATAAAAAGGAAAGACTTAATAATGGATAGGTGAACAGCCAGAGAAGTATTGAGACCAAAAATTCTTACAAAAAAATGGATGAATAAAGTTAAAGATCATAGAAGCTACTAGTACATAAAAAAGAAAATTAAGCTCCACCTGCAACTTGCGATCAATTCCCAATTTATGCAGTGTTGAGTTACTAACAATCCTGGAACGATGAGAAGATAGTTGCCCTTCATGCTTCTTCGGATACTTGAGAAAGAGGTGGCAGCTAACAGCATACTTTAGGACTGCATCTCCAAGCAATTCCAACCTCTCCATGGAGAAAGGTTCTATACATCTTAGTGTACTGAGAGCCTCCAAAATCTGATCATAAATGAAATTATTAGATTAACTACCTAAGTACTTCGCATTAAAGTCAATCATCAATAGCTATAAGAGCACATACCACCAAGCTTGGTATATTCCATTTGCCAGTATGATGTGCTATTTCTTTCCTAAGTTGGCTAGCCAACATCAATGACTCCATTCGGTGCATTAGTGAAGGTAACAAGTAGAATGACTTCATTACATCTGTCCTGAGATCAGTTCCAATAAGAAGTTCCGGCGGTATGTGAGCAGGTTGTTGTGGCTTTTTCACAACATTTTTCCCACCACCTTTCGGTTTATGTTTACAGGAAGCACCTAAAATATTAAGTTCTCATACAATGGAACTTGCAAAAAGGATGTATGAATAGTTGATCGATGTCTATTCACAGATCTCAAAGAAACTTAAACAACCATCAGGAGAACGCAGATAGGGTCCAGGTTAAAATTCTCAAAGTTTCATCAGCTAGGGCTATTTGACATTGTTCGTGAAGGAGACAATGAAGAAAAACCAATGTCGTGCTCCGAAAACATGCTAAACAGGAAAGTTACAGACAAAGAAGCAGTTAGACTGGATCTTTTCAGTTCATGAAGTTCTAGCCACACATGCAGATGAATCAATTCAAACATACAAGGAAACCTACATAATACCATAAACAAGAAAGTGGTAAAGTTGTGCTTACAAAAAAAAAAGTGGTAAAAGTTGCGATAAGAAACTTCACACACCTTCGTTTCTAAAGTCCACAAGAAGATTGTGTGAATTGTGGCTTTGCTTTAGAAGTAACAGAGGCTGTTCCGGAAATTTTAGAAGAATCTTATACCTGATCAAAAGTAAGATTAAACAATGGGAAACTAAGGGTGGAAGTGAAAGAGAAAAGCACTACAGACCCACTTTTGCTTATAATAATCAGCAAAAGATAAATAACTTGTATCAGAGTCTCCTTCAAATGGGCTATCACCAGACATATCAACAAGAGCATCCAAAATAGAATAAATTCTGCCAGTATGAACGGCAACAACTACCATCCCCTTGAGGTTGTCCAGAGAAGCAGATCTGTTGGCCAAGTGAATCATATTGCTATCTAATTTAGTCACAACCGAATCTCTCATATGAGCTGAAGAGTATTTGTCAATGGCTTCAAATTGCTGAAATTTCAACCAAGCATTTTTTTTCAAAAATTCTACAGCTGAAACACAAGAATCAATCCCTGTCCAGTTAATTCTCACATGCTCCTGACAAGCCTTATCCACCGACTCCAGGGGTAATAGTAAATAATTATTAGATAAATCCCATAATGAATCCTCGGTACTAAGTAAAAACCTCCTCTCTCCTGATGACGATTTAACAAACATCTTGCCAAATAAACTATTAAATATCAGTTCTTGAAAGCATTTTGCTTTTGCCACCTGTTGCAAAAAAGATATTCACTTGATTGAGTTGGTAGAATATAATAAATAGCGGAATGATCATATATAAAGATGGAAAGTATGTCAGTTTTAACTTAGAAACCTGTTTAGCATCCAGATTTTTAAGACCAGAAAACGAAACAGAAGATCTCACAAATTTTGATCTCAAGTACAGTTCCACTGCAATGTTTCCCACATCATCGTCAAGCTCTGCCTCCAATAGAAGCACAAAACTGGAAAAATTTTCTTCAGTAATGTTACAAGAAAAGTCCATTTTGTATGCATAAAAAGTGGCACCATCAAGTTTATCTCCCAAAGTTCCAGACAACAAGTGGGTGCTAACTGAGCCATGTAACTCTTTCCTCTTTGTTGTTCCTAAAAGCATTGCAATAGGAATAAAAGGCATTAGACACTTGAAAAAGATTAAAGAAACTTAGAAAAGTAACCAAGTATACCTGCCCCTGAAGACAATACTTTGACATTAGCAACACAATCTTTCTTCGGAGACTCTTCACTATAAGGAAGAAGATGATCGTTAAGATCTCCCATCACATGCAACTTCTTACACGCATCCAAGCAAACAAGCTGTTTAGACATATGGGAATTGCTAGCTTCAGGACCAATCATAGTTTGAAAGGCCGCATTGGGAGGTAAAACAAGTTTACCCCTATACAAGTTACCCTCCTGCAAAAACTCAAATTTTGGCTTCGGAACAAAGTATCTGCATATATGAGGTTTTAACCCAAAATGTCAAATGCTGCACAATGATGAAAACAAAGCATAAAACCAGAAATTCTGCTTGTTGATTGAAAAATGAAAAGAAGAATATCTATACTTGTCTCTGGGGAGTTTTTCACAGTATCTATGTATAAGACTGATGCTAGAATCTGCAGTCACCGATGCCCCAGTCACATTTACAGAATAAAAAGCTTCTTCATTTTTAGTAGAAGTTTTTATAACACAACCATCAGGATCTCGATTTGTGGCTGTATGTGTCATAGAAATCTCACTGCTAGTAATATACGACACATGATCGATTTGCTTGTTGTTTCCTCTGAAACATAAAAACATGGTTCTTGCTTTCAGTATGAAGTAGCACATATTAGAAGTTAATACCATTATTAAAAGCTTTGAAAGGAATGGATCATGATGTCACCTTTCAAGCATGATGATGTATTGAGAATCCTTTTGATGAGCTCGTCCCCGTGACTGAATATAATCACGAACAGATTTTGGTAGATCAAAACGAATGACACAGGAGCATTTGGGTACTTGAATTCCCTCTTCAATTACATCAGTTGAAAATAAAAGATTAACCTGGAAAAGCTTGCCCGTCAACAAGAAAAGGCAAAGAAAAATGAAGCTTTATATCTAAAGAGCTGTAAAAATGACTACCTTCTCAGAATGAAGTGATTCTAGGGCTTTATTCTGTGATTTGGGTGAAATTCCACCAACTGCAGAGTTACTTCCGGTAATATATGTAATGTTAATATGGGACAAATCAATAACCTTCTTTATCACTCTTTCAATTACTTTAGCAGCAATTATTCTCTCAAAAAATACAATGCAAAGGACTTCCGTTGATTTCCTGCATTTATACATGAAACAGTGTGAAAAGCAGAAAGGTAAATTTTACATCAAACAGATTAAAATTGGTTTTTTATTAGTAGAAATATAGAAAAGTGCTGCTAGACTTGTTACCCAAATGCTCTAAATACTTCAAGAAGCTCATGTAGTTTTGACGATATTAGGCCCATCTCTAGAGCATCCCCACCATTTACTATATCTACAAGTCTATTATGCTCTGAGAAGACGAATAAACGAGAACGGTGAAGAATCAACGAGTCATGCCCTTTCTTTGGTTCTAAATGATGAAAACTCAAAAAAAAACAAGGTGATATTTCATATTTTCAGATGCTAACTTTGAGAGGACAATCTCCATCACCATAGACATAGGAATCAAGAATAAATATATAAATAAATAATAAAGCTCGTCTCGTCCATTTCATGTAATTCACTTTAAACTTTCCAATTTATCCACGACAGTGGAGCCACCATCTTTTGAACAAGCAAAATACATGAATGAAGAAAATAATAAATTTGAATGGAGCATCCAAGTCATTCAAGATTCACATACCTGAATGAGATTCACAGCCACACAGTGAGAGATTAAATTGAACTACACTGAAGGAATATGATTATGCAGTTAAGCATCATAATTGTTTATTTTTTGAATTTCAATGCATATGAATTCTGCAACATATAATATTACAGAGTTAAAACATAATCAACATTCTTAGTCTCTATCTCTCTTTCAATCTACAATGTTCAGTACATATCTTCTATTGCACCATTTTGCCTCATGGCCAGACAAGCTTGACTTGACGGGTGTCAGAGATGTTTCGATTTTTAATCCACTTGATTTGAATGGAGAGGGTGCAGAAGTACATGACGCGAACTATGTAGCATATTTTCTTATTCAAATACTAGAAAAGATGAAATCAAGAAAAATTTACCCCCTGGGAATGATGCTTCAATAATTGACAGAGCCTCTTGAAGAGAACCTTCATATTGCATAATACTTTTCCTATAAGATTCACACTCTCCTTGAACCTTAGGAACATTCTCTAGGCAGACTTTAACAGCCTACAGCATTGAAAGTTGACACATAGGTTAAAACCAAGAGCAAGAAGAAAGTTATGATGATTTTTTATTTATCAGGCAAATAGTATCATAGATCAGTACAAGAAGTACTCAAAAAGTTACACGATGGAGACCAGTCCAAAATTACAAAAAAAACAAAAACCTAAAGTGGTACGTCCAAGAAAATTATGATGATAAAGCTCGAAATGTCAGCGCCCTCTGATCATGGAGCACTGAATTATAAGTAGATACATTGCCCTACATGAGAACCTATTAAATACTAAAACATAAAATCAAAGATATTTTATACTGGGAAGATCAATTCGATTCGTTCATAACTGTGCAATAATTGCTAAATTTAACAGGCAATAGATCTTGTAAAGCTGATTGAAGAATGAAACTGGACGTCATCTTCAAGCAAAAAAGGTATTTGCATGCATACCTCATAAGCACATATAAACCCAAGATTTCCCAGGCAAAACAAAATTTTTGCATGATCATGCACCAATCTTTCCCTCAGCATCTTATACTTATCGTCTATGTCTTTGTACTCACTCGTCAACCTTTGCATGTCAAGCAAAACAGCATCAAACTGTGAAAAGATGGAAAAGTGTTATGAGTAAGAAGCTGCTATTTTTGTACAAGAAAAGAATGACAGTGATAATCTAATCATCATATAAAATTTATTTTGAATTCTGCAAATCCACATCCACACAGAATAAGGTTATCCACGCCTGTAACAATAAACTAGACAAGTTAAATAGACTAAAGAAACTTTCAAAAGGCTTGAAATTACAAAGGCAACAAAGAGTAGGAAATTCTGACATTTGTAATCTCTATCCTTTTGGAACAAGTATTCTGTTCAATCTGACGTTAAACCCAGGTTAAATTAACAAATTTCCCCAAATGAAGTACCTTCCTGTACTTATACCCAATCATTTGACTCCCTTCCTTTAATTTCCTTTTTCTGAACACTAATATATGTGTGCCCGAATAAGTTGCCAGTACGCAAAAAGGAAAAGCACCTTATGCAATGAAGATTGTAGTTTCCCTATCACTTCCATAGGGGGAGGCAGCAGTGCCTCATAAAATCTGCATGTCTGCTTTGGTGCCCAGATGAATTCATCCATCATATCCTCTATCGTATAAACCTGTGCAACCAAATGGGAGACAGTCACGAGTCAACTAACATGTGGCGTTGGACACAGAACAATGATACTTTCCAACTCTTGTCTATGTTGTATAAAAAAATTACCAGGGAATCCAAGAGAGATTCAAGATCCAGTACTTGGCCCTTGGAATCTTTGTTGGACGAGACACCTGATGAGCAAAGGAACAATCGAAGGCATGCAAATTCTTGAAAAATAGAGATAAAATCCAAAACCATGTTCTAGCAATAGTGTAAATTATTTTCAAATTACCTAGGTTCTCCTATTCAGTTGAGACAAGGCACGAGAACAAGTTAGGCCCAATTAAAATTACACAGAAAAGCAATTAATTAAAGATAAAAGGCACCAATTCATCCGCCTCACGGAAGTAAAATAGCTAATAAAATGGCTCCGTCTTTTTCATGACCAAATAAATATCAAATAACGATACTGAGCAACAAAAGGGTGCCAAAAGAGTGATGGCAAAATCTGGTACCTCAGGAATTGATAGGCATCAGAGAGTCTACTAAAATATAATATGTGATCCCCAATACAAATAAAAAAGCTGCACTTACCTTTTCTAATCACTGGAGAAGCAGTCATCCCAAAAATCTTGGGTCTATTAGTAGATTTGTGATAAAATTCCTACAAGTCCTCATTCAGTAAAAAAAAAAATATTGCGGTAAATGAACAATAAACAAATTTACAAAAAATTACCAAGTAATGCCAAAATGAAACTGTCAAAGGAATAAGACATAAAGAAGATAAGTTCACCTTCATTATTTTCACATATGGATGATTACCAGTCGCACAATGACATTCATCTAGCACAATCAAGCAAAATGTTTCAAAATTCAAGAATGATTTCCTCAAAGCGTCCAATAAAATTTGAGGTGTCATGACCAATACCTAAGAACACGAAACATGGATCAACATTGCAGGAAAACCAACGCCTGATTTAAGACCTAAGTAGCAAAGTATAGTTAAACATACCAAACACATGAATGGTTCACAATTATCTGTAAACTCTTTCAAAAAAGAAGCAAAAATATGTTCAGCAAAATTTTAGCGACTTTTCTTGACGTGAAAGCTTAACTGCCTGCAGTTGAAACATTTTTATTTAACAGCTAAAAAGTAAAAACAAAAAGGCACAGCACATTCACATTCCATGTAAATTTTTCAACCAGCATTTCAAAAGAACGTATCTTTCCCCAAGGTCATAAGTCGTCATTTGAGCACATGTTAAACAAACAGTAAAAACCAAACAAACACTAAAAACCCTAACAAACTCCCCCTTAACATAGTCAAGGATGGAAGTAAAATAGAGTAAATCAAGTCACTATGAATTCACTAACATCATGCTCATTGACTTCCTTTTGCCAAGTCTCTACATTCCAATCATCAACCCCTTTAGCCCCATAGTATTCCTCCACTCCAAGCTTTGTATGTGATTTTATCTCCGTATATTTCTGCCAGTCACCACCAGAAACAATGAGATGAGTAGTGCATATGGAAAAAATGATAAGAGTTTCTAGAAGTCATAATTTTCTCAAAAGAAAATGAAATAACTATTACAAACCAAAGTCATTTGTTTTAGGCAAAAGGGATTCACTGATAAAAATAAATAAAAAAGGTACCACTGGAACATGTATATTTTGCAATACCAAGGTGGCAAGGCAAGAATGTATTAATCATTTGAAGAAAAGGAAATTCTAAAGAACAAAGGATATTTCTCAAAATATACATATTAAAAAAAAATTGGGCCAAATGGGGGGAGGGAAGGCCGGTTCTCCTAGTGTAACTTAACATTTACATACACCACACAAGTATTTTTGTCTACACAAGATATTTCTATAGTTCCTCGGTAAGGATTTGAAGCTTCAAAGTGGAACCGTGATCAAGAAACTTCTACTCAAATGCGCAAAACATTTTCCTAATTCCAACTCCAATCTCACGGCAACAAACACAAAAATCCATCTAAGATTAAAAATCAGAGAACATACAGTACAAGGGAGTGAATCCATTAATCATCAAGAACTTAAAAATATTGAAAATACCACCAAATCAAAAACAAACCTGATGTACAAGATGAACAGTGGGTTCCAGGAAAACTATCAATTTTTTGTCACCAATGTCACTTTTTAACGATTCTCCAATCTCCTTGGCCAACATCACCGAAATCAGTGTTTTTTCCAACCCCAGTCTCCAAAACAGCAATTGTATTTCTCTTCATTGCCGCTGTAAACACCTTCATTTGATAACTTATGTGCATGCACACAAACATACCAAACTCTCAGCACCAAGAATTTGAACAACTAATCGAACACTACAACAAACTTGATCCTCACCAAGAAAAGCAACAGTTGTAGAAACCGTAAAAACAATCGAACTCAGAGTATCAAGAAATTCAAGAAAGAACAAAAAAGTCCACCAAGAATCCAAAAACACCCATAAATTTCAAGCGAAAAAGAATAAAACAAAGGCACATACTCTGTAGGTTCAAAGGAAACGTCCACATCAATGGGTTCAGTTTCAGGTAGAGTATCCAATGCTTCAGAACTTCTCTTTAGAGGGTTTTTCATCGTTTCCTCTGCAGACTCCATTGTGTTAGTTTTTGGTTCTTCAAAACACTGCGCCACAATAGTACACACACAAGAATAGTGTGTGCTGAGAAACAGAAAAAGAGAGTATGTACTGATCACGAGGAATACAAAATTGTACTATATTAAAGCCCCTATACATCTTTTTCTTCACTGGGCCAAAATTGATTATATCATCCATTCAAGAAAAGGGAAGTAAATTAAATTTATCAAAATAGTTTATGTTAGAGTTTAAATTTGGTATTTCGTGTATATGATTTAAAAAAATAAAAAATAATTGCAAATGGTGAGAATGAATTTCTAGTTTGCTAGACACACCGTTATCATCAGTCTAACTGGATTATAAAATATAGGGTTTTTCTTGTATGCATCCAGCACCAATACATATATATATATATATATATATATATATATATATATATATATATATATATATATATATATATATTGTGCGTAAAAGAAAAACTATAGAATATACACATATGGTTAGGAACAGCAACGGGCGGGTATGGGACAGGTTTGGTCAATCCCAGAATCCGCCCCGCTACACATAAAACCCGGACCCATCCCGCCCCGCTTAACCCGCGAACTTGGCGGGTTTACCCGCCCCATCCCGGTTCCAGTTTTTTTTTTATTTTTTATTTTTAAAAAAAAATGTAGCTAGAAATCAATTTTGAAACACAAAAGTTGAGTTTTGTGATTTATTTATAATAATTGCTCTTATTTCCATCAAAATGTCCAACTTCTTTAACATTAACACATGAATTTTGATATAAAATTAAATAATGACACTTTATTGTTCAATCAAAGAAATAAAATGTATAATCAATATCATATTTGTAAAAAAATAAAATAAAAATGTATAGCGGGGCGGTCTGGGGCGGGTTCGGCCAATCCCAAGACCCGCCCCGCCCCGCTTCCAGACTCTGTTGAAGCGGGTCCAGACCCGCCCCGACAGGACGGGTTTATTACGGGTCCGGGTCTGAACCCGCCCCATTAC
The DNA here is from genome assembly GCA_907163345.1 of Haberlea rhodopensis. Lineage (NCBI taxonomy): Eukaryota > Viridiplantae > Streptophyta > Magnoliopsida > Lamiales > Gesneriaceae > Haberlea > Haberlea rhodopensis. The sequence continues at coordinate 4,314,177 of CAJQUN010000030.1, forward strand.
CATCCCTACATATGGTCATGATTTCCAATTTTCAATCCGTTCGTTTGTGTTGGAGGAAACGTGACGGCCCGAAGATTTGGGCTTTTTGGGCCTAATAAATGGGCTTAGTGGAAAAGTATTGACAAGTTAAGAAGCCCATTAAACTTTTGATTAAATAAATAAATAAAAAATTAATCTTTTCTCTACCTGTCTAATCGCTCTACTTGTATTTTTTTAATATTAAAAAAAATTTATTTAATATAAATTTCCAATTAAACAATATAGTCTTGTTTGAAGTTTGATATCGTGCAATCACTATCATCATCTTGTTATGGGAAGGAAAGCCAACATCTTGCTCCTAAGCAAAATCAAATAAATTTTAAAACAAATACAATAAAATATTAAGGCACAATACAATATGTTGTGGAATTATTATCAAAAAACAAATTTCTAAACAAATCAACAAACCAATAAAATCTATTTATTAATATTTATTTATTTGCATAAATAATTATTATCCATAAAATATATTGTATTATTATTACATGTATCATGTATGTTGTCCCATACTATGAGGCAATGTTGAATTTACCTTCATCGAATGAGTCAGTTGCCCCTCACAATTTTTTTTTAATTAATCAGTGAAATTAATTAAATACATCATCTCTATTAAATTTACTATTTGATTTTATCTATTATGATACATCATTTATAAGGGGTGATGCAATATTAATATAGCAAATTGATATCAAAAAGGTTAAATGACGACCCTCTCTGTAAACGGCTCGAGTTTGAGTTCGTTCCCCGCTGAATTAGGAATTGTAAAAAATTGTTATTTCTTGAAAACTAAGCCTATTCTAATCCCTACTCCAATATTCATGTATCCACGTTCTTGACACTAATATGCAAGATCCAAATCCAAATCATTCTGAATATGATCAACCAGAAAAACCCTTGACCAAGAACGAAAATGATGAAGGAGATGACAATAATCTCGCAGAAAAATGCACAAACAGAACCATTAATCCAATTTTCTCCACCATCCTCGAACCATTTCAATGGCTGCAAATGCTATCTTCCAGATTAAACCCCACCTTCGTTCTCGGAGTAGTCCTTGTCTACGGCCTCAACCAGGGTTTCTCATGGTCATTATTCAAAGTGGTATCGGATTATTACTGGAAAGACGTCCAGAAAGTACAACCATCGGAAGTACAACTCTTCATCGGTTTATACTACATTCCATGGGTGATGAAGCCTATTTGGGGTCTGTTAACAGATGTATTTCCGGTGAATGGATACCGAAGACGGCCGTATTTTATCGTGGCCGGTGTTGCCGGAGCTGTTTGTGCTCTGACGGTGGCGTCTGGAGGCGGTTTAGCGGTGACAATGGCTTTGGGTTGCTTGATAGGGATATCTGGAGGTGTAGCTATGGCGGATGTGGTGATTGATGCGTGTATAGCAAGAAACAGTATCGAGATAAGGTCTTTGGCTGCTGATTTGCAGAGTCTTTGTGGGTTTTGTTCATCTGCTGGAGCTCTCTTTGGGTATTCAACCAGTGGGTTTTTTGTTCATCACATTGGACCTCAGGTCAGATCTGCTTGTTTATATTTCTATTTGCTTATATATATATATATATATATATATATATATATATATATATATATATATATATATATATATATATATACTCAAAAGCTCTGATATATTATACATAGGGAGCATTAGGGCTTCTGGCAATTGCACCAGCTACGTTGATTATGCTTGGCTTTGTGATTTATGAGCCAAGAACAAGCGAAGACATTCATGTTCCAAAGAAAAAGGTTAGAATTCTTTTTTTCCTCATCTTATAAATTGTGTACCGTGAATTCATTATAAGTTGGTTGTTTTAAATATTGTTTTTTGCTAAATTGACTCTTATTCATATTTACTAGGGAATAAAATATTTACTTGTAAAATTATTAAGGGGAAAACCCGGTACACGAACTCCCCCTATGCGCGGGATCTGATAAGGGGTTGGAACACTTTGGGCCCTAATGTACGTAGTCTTTCATTGCAATGCAAAAGACTATTTTCGCGACTACCTTCAAGATCACATGACAGTAATTTTAGCCGTTGTGTCAAGGTTAATGCAATTTGGACCCCGGAGAAGAATACTTTTTATTGATAAATTTGACATAATTGATTTTCAAAATTACACTATTGTTACTTTTACTTTTAAATAAGTTTGAGCTTATTTTTGGAAACCTACAATCTGAATCCCTAATTTATATTGTCTGAAGTATTTTTCCTCTATAATAAATTAAAATAAGTGCGTGAAATATACTTAACTTTAAAAACTACCCTTCATACCCTATTTCTCAAGTTGAAACTAAAGTAAATTTTCCAGTGATTCCCCCTAATATATATGGAGAGATCATATAATTTGCACCACTATCCTTCATAAAAGACGACCATTTTCGAGTCGTCGTTTCAAATATCAAATATAAGTGCGACCACAAAAAAATTAGTTAGATTCATTTTATATATATATATATATATATATATATATATATATATAGTATACTTCATATAAGTTAGTAGTCACTATCGAAGAGTGGTTGAAAAAATTCTTTATATGAAAAAATAATTATCCATGTATAGTTTGTTATAATAAAAAAAAGGAATGTTTAAGGTTGTATGCCCTTGATTTCTCATTTAAATAATTATTTATGTATAATTTCCGGTTTATTATTTAATTAATAAAGCATAAGATAATTGGCACGGAGTTTTCAACTGGGGCAGTGATCTTTGACAGGCTTGCTATGCGTGCCATCTACCGGGGGAGGCTGCTTTTACCAAATACTGATAAATAAATAATTTTATTCAAAACATGTTCTATGTTCTGTTTAGAGGTCAACGATAGGAGTATTATGGGAATTTGGAATTCTTATAAGCTATCCCATTGAATAGTGTCGTATCATTGAATAGTGTCGTATGGAGTAAATTTATTGCCCAAATAATCCAACATATATCCCAAATATTATGTCAAAAAACCCTACTATAGATTTACTTTCATAGGATAGCATAGAGTTGACCGGGAAATTGTACCTTCGATTCGGCATATTACTCAGCAAAGTGCAAAAATCAACTCTAATTTGATTTTAATGAATTCCCACTGGATGTTGAAATATTAGTTACAACGACATCCCACCCTCTACCTAGTTCTTTCCCACAATAATGCTCCATTTCGTCTTCTTTGCCATATATAAATATTAAATTTTCTTTGAAATAAGGATTTCACAAATTTTAGTTAATAGAAGTAGAACTTGGAACTTAAAAAGAAAAGGGACGAAAAGTCTTGAATCTTAGCTTTGCAAATGATGCAACTGTTGATGATACTTGTGGTGTTTCGGTCAGGCGGAGACAGCACAAAAAATGAGAGAAGCGGTGAACGAGATGTACACAACACTCAGATTCCCACAGGTGTGGAAGCCTGCACTCTATATGTACCTATCATTAGCTCTAAACATCAGCACTCATGAGGGCCAATTCTATTGGTATACGGATCCAAACGCTGGTCCTGCGTTCTCCCAGGTACATAACGAGTGTTTCCAATTACTTATTTAAAACGGTTATATGTTACTTTTGCTTAAAGTTAAAACAAGTTATTTTTAAAAAAAACATTGAGTGTTTGCTATTAAAATTTTAAAAAAAAACAGTTTAATGAACTTCAGTAATTTACAAAATTGTCGTCACATTCTCTACTTCTGTGTTACCTGCTTTATTTTAGAGAAATAATAGCAGAAGCAAGAAATCAAACGCCAAAATTTTTTTTTTTTTTTTTTTTTGCCTGAATAACTGATAAGCACAGAAGCATTTGCAAACACTAGCATAATATGTCCCTACTGAAATTGTTCAACCCAACTTATACACTTGCACTGATCATTATGTATAGGAATTTGTGGGCTTTATTTATGCAACAGGTGCAATGGCTTCCATAGTCGGAGTCATAATCTACCACAAAACCCTCAAAGACTACCCTTTCAGACCTGTTCTCTTCTTTGCACAGCTCCTCTTTGGAATATCTGGAATGCTCGATATCGTCTTCATAAAACGTTGGAACATAGCTCTCGGTGTTCCTGACTACTTCTTCGTTATACTCGAAGAATGTGTCTCCCGAATTGTGAGCCGAATCAGGTGGATGCCCATGGTGGTACTAAGTTCACAGCTATGCCCTTTGGGCATTGAGGGAACATTCTTTGCTCTATTGATGTGCATCGACAGCCTTGGCTCGCTCACCTCGAAATGGTTCGGAGGAATGCTTCTACATTATTTACATGTTACTAGGAATGATTTCAAGAATCTTTGGTTATCTGTTTTAATCAGAAATGTTTTGAGGATTTTGACTTTAGGGTTAGTTTTCCTAATCCCGAATTCGGATCTGCACGAGATTCTGCTACCACCTAAAACTGTGGACCATGAGAGTTTGCAGATGGTTCCATTGAATATGCATGAGAAGGAAGAGGTTTGATTTCTTGAAGTACTTGAGGATTCAATGGTGGATTGACCTAATCTATTTGAATTTATCAACTAATTATGATTGTTATAATTTTGTGAGAAATTACAATGATCAGTTGAGAAGATAAAATTAACCAACATATACACAATATATTGAGACTAAATTTGATCATTTAAACATCTTTATTTCAATTTTTCACAAAAGGGTTGCCATTTTATTTATTATTATGCCACGTAGATAAATATGATAAGTCTGCCCTTCAATATACACATTAACTCGGGTGTAGATATTCTGTTGGTTTTACTGCAAAAAGAAGCATGCACATAATCTAGGATGAGTTCTTACTGGCGTAAGGACAATACCCTAATACTAATATCAATTGTCAAAATTTGATTTGGACACGTGGGCCCACATAAAAAATGCACATATCCAAATTAAATTTGGACTTTGGATGTTACCCTTATGTTAACATCTCATTACCCGTAACTGGAGAGGTAGTTCCTCAAACTGACCATGGGTAACATATCAGATTTTGGGGCAAAGCTAATTGACTTAATCAGAATCACAAGTCCTTGCACTCCCGGAAACAAACAAAAGCACTTAATTTCCTCCAGTCCCAATTGTTTATGCTAGTATAAAAGCGATCAACCCATCAAAATCGTATAATCGAAAGACACATAAAGCTATAGATGCTCTGGCCACCTAAACCAAACAGTCTAGAAATTGGCTTTCAGGTATCAGAAGCAGAGATCATTTTAAAACAATAACAAGTTGGACAACTATCAACCAAAATGAAAGATCAATACATGTCAATCGCCATGCCATCCACTAATCCATCGAAATTCAACCATGTCCGAAAACAAAGTTAGTAAAGCGGAATGCCTCCACCAGAATACTCGACCTCCTGCCAATCAAAACAAACCCTTATAGTTTATTGGCATAGCACCAATACCAAATCACTAAAGCGAAAAATGTAAATATAATAGACGTTGCAGTAGTTTTGAAATGTGAAACTTCATTTGTTTGAAAAAAAATGGTTTATAATCCCAATTTTCACGAGTATATAAATATATAGGAGCATGTATAATCGTCAAACCTGAGCAGGAGGCAAGGATGAAACCCAATCTGATACATGAGTAGGAAGAAGACCTAAAGTGTTGAGCTGCAAACAAATGATTTTTTTTCTTTTACATTGCACAAATGTTTTGAAATGCTATGTGAGGATACATTGATCTCTATAAAGGATCGGATAACAAACCTTCCAGATGCCCAGTCCTAACCCTACCAAATTAAGGGCAATGAATATTAACTTAGGTACTATGAGGTCCACTTTATTGTCCTTGTAAGACTCGAAAACTACAAATTGAAAAATTGATAGTCAGCGCAGCGTTTAACTAATTCATATAATCACATGGTACTGGAAACTTATCAAGGCAACACAATCAGCGTTCAAGTTGTACAAGACTTTGAAAATCAAATGAAAAAAATAAATAGCAATTGATTATGAAACCTTAGTGAGGTTTAAGAACATGTGAACTTATATAAAGACAGATAAAGATGAAAAGTGACATGCTAAAACGATGAGCTAACAGTATGAACTATTGTGATATAAACAGATTGCAGCAGAAAAGATATGAAGATATGTGAACGTGAGAAGAGTTCACCAATAAACAGAGTGTCGAAAGACACTTCCTATAATGGTTTAATTAAATAAGCGGACATAAAATGGTGATTAAAAGTCATAGCAACTTCTCAACACAATACCTATAAGGAACCAGGTGACGCTAAAAAACGGACAACTGAAAACATCACAAATCACTTTATTAAATAGACAATCACAAACAGCAAGAGGTGAAGTGCAAATTAACGAAGAGTGTGCAAGAATAATCTCACCTTTCCCAACCCCTCGGAGTGCATTAATAGGCTGGATAAGAGCTGAAAATGTTATACCAATGCTAAATAGATGAACCGTGCTTCCAGCCATCCACATCATGAAAGCCATCATGAACAAGTTCTTGAAAGGTGCTTGTGCAACTTCCCATGCTTTCTGTTTACATAAATCAATAAACCAGTGACTTTTGTTGAGATTATACTAACCAAGATCCGAGATATATCCAGAATTGCAAAAAGATTAAAAAAATATTCAACCATCTTTCTTCATAGCACCAATCACAGAAAAACTGAAAAAGATAGATCTTGGTTCGGAGGACTGTGACCATCCTCAAATGAATAAATCCATAATTTTTTAAGGAATCCAACTTTTCCACACACGAATTAAATTAATGCGAAGCAAAAGATGAACCTGGGCTTTCCAATTTGCTTCAGCGTCCTTCTTCTGCTTACTCACTGCCGCCGAATCATCCTACGCAAAACAACAAACGATCCAGTTAAAAAAAATTCAAAATCTACAGAAACCAAATCCGGTGAATTGTAACACACCTGTTCCTGAGATGCGCGATTGAACCCCAGTGGATCAGGAATATCGCGCGACGAATTCGATGTTGAATTGTCCGTGAACTCAACGGCCCATCTGCGGCCCGAACCCATTACAGCTTTGCCTTTGTCCATTGTCAAGATTGGTGAAAATATGAAGAAAATCAAGAATCTCACCCACTCGGCTTGTAAGATGCGTAAGTGCGCCGGCTGCAGATAAAAGATATTTCTGAAAATATGGTGAATTTGTTTTTTTTTTTTATTTTGGCACAACGGGTTCAATGAGACATAAAATTATATTTAAAAACTATGAAATAAATGATGTATTAAGTTGTTGGAAATTTATTATTGGTCACAAATGTGACAAAATTAATACACGTAAATCGAATGAAACACCATATATTAAGGTAGCTTTGGTTCTCGAATCTCATCCATAATTAGAACATAGGACTACGGCCCGAGGGATATCCGAGTTGGTAGAGCATGTAAGTTTGGAATATTAAGATCATGAGTTTGATTATCACTACCAACACTTTCTCGATCTGAGTCTATCGCACGAGATTTATCTAATTCGGTTTACCTGATTAGAGTGGTTCGTAGGCTACTGCGTCAACCCAGGTTTACCCAATGCATATCTAAAAATGTGGTTGGTGTTCCATCGCCATGAAAAAAACATAGGACAACTAGGTTTTATTGGCAATAATTAAAAAATTGGCAAAGTTCAGGCTGGTACCATATGCTGAAACTTTATTCATTTATGTCTGTGAAAAAAACTTGCAATCATTTAAGTCTACTTTATGTTGAAATGACAAAAGTGTCATTAATAAGAAAAGGCGGCAATCTCATAAATTTTCAGTCTTTTCATTTCAGCACTTTGTTCGAGCTCTTCCTTTAACGACTACGTCTCAAATCTCCTCGTAAATCTCTCTAGCCAGTTACGATATTTTACAGTTGGTTTTTCTTTTCATATCTTCGATTTTCCATTCCATCACTTCGTTCCAGCTTTTTTTCTTCAAATCTCGTATGTGTGTGTGTTTTTTTTGTATGTATGTGTGTAAGTGTTGGAATCGAAGAGGGGGGTGAATGAGATTCCTTGGCTACTTTAGCGTTTTAAAATGAGTTTGCAAAATAATTGAGTTTGCGCTTGCGGAAGCCTTACGTCAATCGATAAATAAAAAAGAATAAGTAAATAAATGCGTAATGAAAATTAAAGCAATAAAAGACACAAAGATTTGTTATAGAAGTTCGGCGATGAATCGTCTACGTCTCCTCTTCCCGGTTAGATAACCTCCAACCGAGGTTCCACTAGAATAAATGATCTTGGCCTTGAGGGCTCCAAGTTAGCCACAATCCAACTCTTCCCGAGTTTACAAAGCTCTTCCCGAGCACACTACTCTTCCCGAGTACACAAAGCTCTTCCCGAGCACAATACTCTTCCCGAGTACACAAAGCTCTTCCCGAGCTACCAACACTCTTCACGAGTCTTCTTGGCCTTAAGGGCTCCAAGGATAGCCACAGCACATGCACCAACTTTACTTGTTGGCGACTTTACAATTTTCAACTTGCTTTGGTGTTGGAGGACCTTACAATAACTCAACACACACCTTCACGGTGTACAAACACGAAGAAAACAAGACTCTATCAAAATAAAAGAATTACAAGCTTCAATACAACAACAATGTATGGAGATTGCAAAGCTATTTGAAATTTGAATTGGCAAAGCTATGATGAAGTTTGTAGGCATGTTTCTTGTCTTCAAAATGCTCCAAAGCATCCATATTTATAGTGTAGGAGGCCCCCAAGGCTCCTACTAGCCGTTGCTACACATAAGGCTTGAATCACGCGTGCATCGCCTCGGTCATCGCCTCGGGCGATCTCCATCGCCACGTTCTAACGTTCAAATCTGGCCCAGATCGCCTCAGGCGATGTCCCCATCGCCTCGGGCGATCATCCCTTGAAAAAATGCCGTAGGTAAGTTTCTGGATCGCCTGGCACGCAGCGTGCCATCGCCTGGGTCGATGGTGCGCGCAGCGTGCACGCATGGCTCGGATCGCCTGAGGTGATGGCCCGGATCGCCTGAGGTGATCTGCCAGATTTCAGCACTCTCAAACTTTGCACTATTCGACCATCTTAAGCTCATTTATGGGAAACGTGGTAAACATGAAAGTTGTATCCCTTCCTCTTATCTAGCTGTGGACAAAATTTCATTGCATTTAATTAAGGTATGAAGAAGTTACTCCCAAAATTCTACAGCCGCTCAAACCTTGCTACAATCTGCACTTGTTATGACTTCCATGCCATTTTGCTCCATGATGCAATCCGAATTGGACTGAGATGTTTGAATATTAAAATCTAGCATATTGAGTTGGTCTTCCAACCTCTTTGGATTCACATTATTCGGAGCATCGATCCAAGAGATATAATCAAAACATTGCATTGCGCTCCAATTGGCTTCTATACGAATTTGCCCACCAACGGACCATTGGTTTGTGGGTCTTCATCCCATCATAAGAAATTGTTCCAACATCATTCCACACATGTTGAACACTTAAATTGGTTGTTCATATATGTCATTCCTTCTCGTCTAAGCTCAATAGATTCCTTGATAAAAATCACCGCTTGTCCTATGAACTCGCATATGTTATTATATAACTTGGGTTCTCTTCCATTGGTCTTCCCAACCAAATTATCAATCTAACTCTGTACACTAAGTAGACATATTAGTATAACACATGCAAGTTTTGTTGATCATCAAAACCCATAAATAATTCGGAGATAAATTAAGCATTAAACTCAACCATGTGTTTAAGGCTCAACAGTAAGTCAGTCTGTGTGTGTGTGTGTGTGTATATATATATATATTGTTTGCTGCCATTTGAGGTTCTATGGTTATGATTCATTGATGTACATGCTTCTTTGCTCATTTCCAGAATTTACAACCTGAAACTTGCAACGAATAAGATGACCCATAGAAAAATTAATTGGTGCAAAAAGATTATAAATAATAACTGGTGCACTAAAATTATTAAAAGTAACTGGTGCACGAAAATTAAAAATCGGTAATTGATGCACGAAAATTAAAATCAGCAACTGATGCACTAAACATAGAAAAAGTATGTGATGCACGAACCATAATTGCAAGTGGGTGATGCATGAACCATACAATTAAGTAAGTGATGCACGAACCATTTAATTTCGTGCACCAGTTATAGTATTGTTTTATTGCAAATTTTATGCATCAGTTGATTAACACAAAGTTCGTACACCAGTGTTGTATTTTCATGCATCAGTGTATTTTTTGCGGAGATTGGAATGTGTGGAGGATCTGCTGTTGGATCCTGAGGGATGGAGGGGACTTTAGGTTATTGTTAGCGGGATGAAATAGTGAAGACAATTGAATTGGGTTTGGAAGAAGATGAATGTCCAATGCTTATGCAGAAAGTTAACCATTTGACGGCATATAATTGAGGTGTTTAGAGAACTACACCAAGCCTAATTATGGCCTCACCACTTGACACATACGGTAACATATACGAAAATAAATATTTTTAGATCATTTTCAGTGGGTACATCAAAGTGGGATGTACTCAGGGATGATTTTTGATGGATCTAACTGTTTTTATGCCATATCATAATTTATTGAATGTTGAAAGCATGAAAATAAGTTTGTATGTCAGTCAGACTCTTCTTGCATTGTGTGAATTTGAGAGAGAGACGATCATTCATGGCTAATGAGCATGAATAATCACAAAAACCCAATGAGATGATGTCAAAATCATCGGCCAGATCCTCGCTCTTATTATATAGTATGAATATGAATTAATAAATTTTTGTCAAATAAAAAAGATAAATTGAATTAATTGCATGCTATTATTTAATATGTAAATATATTAAGAAATTTATAAATAAAAATATTTTATAGAAGGGTATTTTTGTCATTTTATGAATGAAATTAATCAATATCACATATTATCAAGTACATCGAACACAATATTATTTATCATATTTTAATAATCATATGAGCAAAAACACAATATAGCTTATTCATTAGTTTACTTATCAACCTATTATCCACTTTTTAATATATCCATAACTTATCATATCACAACAACCAAACACAGACTTTATAATAAGGTGCATGTGGGATACATGCACCACTTGAATCTTGCGGTGCACTTGGAATACGTGCACTTCTAGACACAAGTGGTGCACTTATAGAAACACTTTTTATATTAAGATTGTGGAGTATTTGCTTATATTAAGGTGGTGTACTTAATTTCATCCATAATTCAAGTGCCACCTAATACACTTCTCTTTTTTTCACTTTATGAAGTACTTTCTTATTCAACCTTATCTGTATATTTATATCTTAAATTATAATATTTTAAAGCTCTCAAAGTTTAACTAAAATACAACTTTTAAGTTAAGAGATCTTTTGACAAATACATACAAATTTTAGACCTAATTGCACATGATTTTTTTTCTTCAGGGTTGCTTTATGACCAACCTCTTTGCTCTCAGTGGTGCTCCATGATACAAATATTGCAATTGGTAATCAATCAAAGAATGCTAGGGCGAAGCCGCGGTGAGAATGTGAAGATTAAGGTGGGAATTTAAAATATGTTTTGAAACATAGAGGGCATGCTACGAGTATTTAAGACAAACAAAAAGACTTTTTAGATTATGGTTTCAGAAAATGAACTTAATTGAATAAATTATTTGGGAATGTGGTTTTTTGTACATATAATTTTATACCCGATTTAGCTGCAAAATGTTTTGGAAGGTCGCACGTATTTGTAATTTTCTCAAAATTATATACATAATTTTGTATATGACACTAACAACAAATATGACACTAAGTTTCTCAATTATCATTCTTAAATCATCTCAAAATCTTGTAAAATTCCCATTCTTATGGTCGAATCATGTAACTTTAACATAACTGGCAATTTATACGAGATTATTTAAACAAATAACTTTTATTTGATCATAATTTTAAAATATAACATTTTTAATGTTTGATATTTATTTAACCTTTATTTTTTATTTGTATTTAAAAATTATTTTGTAAAATAAATTTTTAAAGGGAAAATTATGGGCCGGTACATTTGGTGAAACATAATCTATCCTAGTCCAGCGAAAAAACATTAGTTGACATAAGTCCATTCTAGGTTGAAATGACCCTAATAACCCCATGTGGTCCATGTGGTCCAAGCGGTCCACGCGGTCCAACCAATCTTTAATAAAATTGCCTTCTTAGCCCTAGAAAATGTTTAAAGAACAAAATATGCCACAATATACTATTCATCATCGTTTTCATCCTAATATTTATCAAACTGAAACATTATATGAACATGAGATCCTTCAGTTTCTGTCATCTTGAGATGAATCCCAAGAGCATACTTTTGCAAAGGACTCACGGTTTATATAACGTTCGTCTAATTATAATTCAACCCGATTCGAAGATCATGTTAAAAATAAATAAAAGGCCCAACATGCTTCCGTATTACAATAAAATTTTAGCAAACTGAAAAATACCATTTTGACCATAACGGCACCGGGTGAGGTGGGTCGCAACTTCCACCAGTCGAAAACTTACTGCCTCCATACTGTTTTACGAATGGCTCCTCACCATCCAACCTCAGCACACGGGCGAGGTTAGTCTGCCAGTTATCCGACTCCTTCAGAAACCGCACAGCACAACCCTAATTCGTTTCCTACCTTAGGGCGTAAGGTATATTCAAGATATAAAAAAGATTAAAGAAATCTGGGAGATAGCTGGGCAACAGCCTTATTTTTATTATGGAATACTTATAACATCTATTACATTAAAACGTCTCCTTTTGGGAGGAGACGGACTTGTTTAGCCTCTCATATAGATGAGGCTTGACTCAAAACACATAAACTTAAAACCAACAGAACAATATTACAAATGATTACAAAAGAAATAAAAGAAAGAAAGATTACCAAGCTACGAAAGTTGAAATATTACAAAGCTTGGAGACTTTAAATTTATTTCTCAGAAAACTATGGAGAATTTTCGATGTCCTTAGCTTCCTGAATGAGTGCCCTTATATAGGCATGAATCCGGACTTCAAATGCGGATTCCAAATCTTGATAATTGTTGAGTGCGCCTGTTAGTGCGCCTTAACTTTCACGTGGTCTGGCATCTTTGTCCGGTTGTGCCAACTTTTCTCGTGAGTGGTCCATTATTTTTTGTCTGAGTGCGTTTGAACAGTATCCGCACTAACTTCTAATGGTCCACCTCTTTTCCTTTGTCGGTGAATCTTTACATTAGTGGTTTTTGTGGTCCCCGAGCTTTAGGAAAACGGGCTCTCTTGTCAGCAGGTCTTTTGTCTTTTCCTGCCTCTGATCTGTCAGGTTTGGATCGGAATCCTTTCCCGAACTCTGGTTCTTTCTGCTCCGGGCATGCTAGGCAGATATGATCAATCCATCGGCCAATGTGTGCCATGTTGCAGAATTTCCGGTAAGTCTCCTTTCCTGCCGGAATCTTGTTCTCCCAAAGAATTCTTCTCTTTGTTTCAAAGAGTTCTTCGGCAAATCTCGTGGAGGTTCCTGTCATGGAATTCAGCAAGAAAGTTCCATTGGCTGAATTCTGAAAAAACTTGAATGTGTATTTGACTTTGTCCATTTCAGTTAGACAAACCCAAAGACCCCATGCTCGTCTGGTTGAAACTTCATCATCTGTGATAGTTCCCGCCAAAATTGGAATTCCTTCTGGTAGCGCCATTTTTATATTTTTCAGGGCGTTTCCATCTGGTCTTCTCAGCTTGATAAAATGAAAAGCTTCAATGAAGCCTTTCTTTGCCGGTTCTGGAGCAGCACTGAAAAAATACAACTCCAAGATATCACCTCTGGCCAAATGTGGATTATTGGCCCAAGTCTCGTATACAGCTTCTCTGATCCATTTTGCTAATTTCGAAATTTCAGAGAAGGCTGGTGCCACAGTATAAACCGAAGCCAGAGCTCCGAAATTATACCATTCCTGAACATCATTTGGATGGCTGCCTGGTTTCATCCAAACTCTCGGACATTTTCCGGAGATATCAACTATTGATTTTTCTGGGTTGATACCTCGCCTGGTAATTAGTTTCTCCCAAGTGCGCTGGTAATCCTGCATAGGTGAAGAAACTAAATCGTCATTAGTTTGAACCTTAGACTTGCCAGTCATTGGCCTAAGATTCAACTCTCCCTCTTTTACCCCAGAGGTGCTGGGTTGACTTGAAGGTTCAGATTGTGATGACACCTGACCTTCAACATTCGCTTCAGCTTGTACATCCTCAAGGAATGCATCATCTGAAGCACTCGTGACAGGGGTACTTGAATCCCTTGCCTCCGGGTTAGATGAGCCCCGTTCTCTAAACACTTATTTTTGCACTGTTGAAGGTGCTGCCTACAGTATAGGCCCTTTCAAGACTTCAAACAAACGTTCGTGGTCCCGAAAGCATGCTCGTATATGATCAGTAACAAGTTCCTGATCTGCTCGTTGAAGTCGTCCCGCGACCTCTGCATTGAGACAAAGAGTCCCAAAATCTCGTTCCAGGATCTCCAGGTTTTCCCTGAGATTCCTAACTCGCTTGAGGGTATCGCTAGCAATGTGTCCCTCCATCTCGTGTTAAGAAATCTGCAAGAATATTTTTATCAGATTTCACAATGACAATATCATAATCATAATATTGACACTCAGCTTGCCAACGTAAAAGTCTAGCCTTTTCTGGTTTTGATTCAATTTTATTTTTCAGAAAAGACTTAACACTCGTATTATCTATTTTTAAGATAAATTTCTTTGCAAGTAAAAATAATGGCCATTTTTTAAAAGCCTTTCGTACTGCAAAGAACTCCTTCTCGTTGATGTGCCATCTGATAACTTCGTTGTTATCAAATAATCCACTGCAATATCTGCATGGCACTTCTCCTTCTGTTGTAACTTTCATGAGGACCGCAGCACACCAATGATCACTGGCATCTGTGTATAATACCAGTTCATCCTCGTCGTTTGGTATTGCGAATTTTGGTAGTTGCCTGCAAACCTCCTTTAGCTGTTTAACAGCTTGTCTGTGATCTTCATTCCACTCAAACTTAACATCCTTTTTGAGTAGTGAACTGAACACCTTCCCGTGGTTTGCTAGATTGTTGATAAACATTCCAGCAAAATTAACAACTCCTAAAAAACTCTGAAGTTGTTTTAAATCCTTGAGGTCATCCGGATATCCTTGTACTTTTTCAACAATATGATTTTGTAGGATGATTCCAGATTCGTCGATCTCGATTCCAAGGAACTCGATCTGTCTTGTAGCAATTACTGCTTTCTTTTCGGAAAGCACCAATCATTCCTTGTAACAAACGTCTGAGAAGATCTCTAGATGTTTAAGATGTTCTTTCATGTTTTTTGACGCTATGAGGATGTCGTCAATGTACACGAACATGAAGCTGAAGTAATCCTTGAAAAGATTATACATCTTCCTTTGATATATCTGGGGAGCATTTGCCAATCCCATTGGCATGACATTCCAGATATAATGTCCTTGTGGTGTGGAGAATGCTGTGAACTTTCTGCTTGCTTCCTCCATTTTAATCTGGTATAAACCAGACTTGCAATCGAATTTGGAGAATACTTTGGCATTCTTGATGCTATTTACCTAATGTTCTCTGCTTGGGATAAAATATCCATCGAACTCCAAGATTTCGTTGATCCCTTTATAGTTGATCACTAATCTCGGCTTTCCTCGTTTAATTTATCCATGATTTCTACCAGAAAACCGGGGCTGCTGTATGGAGAAATACCTGCTGAGATTAACTTAAGGTCAAGATGCTCCTTAAGTATGCTCTGCATATCCTTCCGATCTTCTTGGTTCATGGGGATCAGCCTATACCTCACAAACTCATTTTCTTTTCCAGTTTTCACCTTCAAAGTAGCTCTGAGCTCATTTTTGTTCCACCATGCCAATGGATCCTCGTTGTAGTTCCTACGAATCTTCCTTTTTACATCCTCTAGAGTGATTCGCTCTTCGAGGGTAGATTCAGGTTGTGGAACTTCTTCTCGTAAAGCATTTTTCAGTAGCAACTGGGTTTCTGGAGTTACTCTTTCCTCATCCTGTTCTCTGAAAGACATGATATTAACCCCAGTCAAAAGTTTGTGACCCCCTTTCACTAGGACCTTGTTGTCGGAACTGAAGAATTGCCTCTCCAAATTTCCGCTGATCTTTCATCTTTGGGTGTCGAAGTTTTCCTTCATCACCACGCTTGTTGCGAAAACGAATAGGGAATTTTCGGTGAAACGCCTCCCGTAATCGTTGTACCATAATCTTATGATCACATAGAGTTGTGAAAATAAGTCTTCTGGTTTCATTCTCTTGAGTGAATGTCTTGAACGTCTGTAGGAAATTGTTTCCTAACAGCATATCTGCACCTGTATCATGGAAATATATAGGTGGAGTTTTGACTTTGTACCATGGGGTACCGCCTGCTCCGCCGATAATTATTTCCGCTCCTTGGACTCCTTCATTAAGAATAAGGATCCGTTTGGAAAAGTCTCTTCCGGCAATGGCTGGTAATTTCTCACCAACGTCTTTGGGGAAGATTTCTCGCCTGGCAGTGCATATTCCAGCCCCTGAGTCAATGTAGGCTGCAAAATATTCTGTCCGATACTTCTCATATAACATCCCAATGGAGATGTATATTGAGAATGGACTGGTGGTCATCGAATTCGGTATCTCTTTCCGTCGACCGTGAATTCCATTCCATCTTGCAATCTTTCCCAAGGTTTATGTTCCTCGAGAAATTCAATCCCTAAAATAAGCTGCTCGGGGATCCGTCCGGCAATTCCTTCAATTGTGAGATTAATTTCACCAATTTGAAGGTTTCCTTGAAATTTGCCAACTGTAGGTTGTTGCAAATAATATAGGACATCGCAGGGGAAGATATTGTTCTTCTCGATGATGTCAAAAATTATCTGCACTTCTCTCCAGCCTTCTGGGCATTTCAGTTTCCCTATTGTTTGGAATACATCAGGAACTTTCTGAATTCTGCTTGAGGCTCCCTTCTGTTTTTCCCCTGGATAGTTGCTGATTAACCTATCCTGTTGGAAAGACATCCTTCTTGACTCGATCATGAGGCTCCTGCTTCTGTTCAGAACAGGTTGATCTTGTATCCTCATGTCAATCTCTCCTATTGTCGGAGTATCAATGATGTCCGACAATACTGCTTTGGCGAAGTCTTCGAAGATTCTGGGGACTTCAATGAATTCCTTTCTCAAGAATACTTCGGAATGATGAGTATTCGAGAGTGCGTATGACACCTTGTAGGTGATCGAGTAAGGCCTGTTCCCCTCTTTCATCAAATCTTCTCTTTTAAAATCTTGATGAAGAGTGAGAACTTTGTTGAAGTCTCGATCTCCTAAATTGTAAGCAATCCTCGGATAGATGTTGAATGCCATCTTTCCTGCATACAGATTTCCTGCTACTGCTCCTAAACAAGAATCTTTGAGGTTCGGGATTCTCTTGTCAAAGATCGTCAGGTTGAGGGGCGAATCAATTCCTTCCTTGAATGTTGCTTTGATGATAACTCTTATGGCTCCGATATGAATCCACGAGAGTGTATTAGCAACCTCTCTCTTGACTTTGTTCTTAATCTCCTGGATTTCTCTGTAGGGGATTAACTGCATCTCAATTTGGTTTCCCGTGAATTCCATTGGGATCGCAAATTCACCTGTTGTTACCCTATGGATAATCTGATGCTTCCTGCTACGAAGACCAATCATATCCATGGCTTTTTCCATTGCTCCAATTGTAAATCCATCGTACATTTGAAGCTTTGGCTCTTCTTTTATGATCCTCATAAGGGTTTTATGAGAAACAGTGGTATGCGAGAAACACCCCGACGGCTCTTCTCTAATCACGTGCTGAAGGAACTCTCATTCACTCTGATTCTGAGCTAGATTCACCTACATCCTCAGAGTAGATCTCTTCTTCGTAGATACTTTCATCTGAGGGAATATCCTCAAATTGATACACCTGTACCAAATCCTGAAAATAGACAGCATCCTCAAATTCCTTGGTATGCTCGAACTGTCTGACTCCTCGGCTTTGGTTTTCTGGACAATCTGTAGAGATATGTCCTCTTGCTCCGCATGTCCAGCAGTTACAATCTCTGAAACTCTCATTTGCACGGGTAGGTGTGCGTCTGAAAGTTCTCTTCGTTGGTGCACTGCTAGAACTTGCTTGATTAGAACCTGTCGATGAGATTCTACTCCTTGTTGGTCCAGACCTTTGCCCCGATCTATAGCTTCGGGCTTTCTGCTTTGACCAGAACTTTCCAGGTCTCCATGAAGACCTACTTTTTCTTGAACCACCTCCTCGGGCATACGGTTGACTTCTGTGCTTCTTCAACTTGCGCCTTTGTGGGTAGTTCCAATGATTGTAGGGATATCATTTCCCGTACAACAAAGAGGAGCCATTTTGTTGATTCCTCTGAGCTTCTTGAAATTTTTCTGGAGCTTTGCTTGGTAGCACCACTCCGCCAGCTTTACTTTGAGAAATGACATTCTCCTGGACACCGTCTCGATTGTATGCGGTGTATACTCCTGGATAAGCATTTCTCTCCATGGGCTCGGAATTTTGACAAAAAACAGCTCCGCTGCATCGTTTTCCGCTATCTTCGACTTCCATCGATACTCTGTAAAGAGTTTGATGTACTCATCTACATAGCAGATGTCATGTAGTTCTAGGCTAATTAGAGCTTGTCTGTATTTCTTAGCCTTTTCTTCCTCCATTCCCTCGAAGTAGCTTATTCCGATGAAACAGATTTTGAAGAATCTCGCCATCTTGTCCACGATCTCTTTCAGGGACTCTTCGGCTATAACTTTTTCCTTGGTTCCTGGGTCTCCAAGATCCCAGGCAATCTTGACTGATCCTTCCAGACTCATTTTTAGAAGTAAAATGAATCCTTCTTTGCCTAAGTCAAGTGTTCCTGCTGCTATTCTCATTGCTGAAGCCCATTCATCAATAAGAAGTTCTCTGTTTTTGAAATCCAAATTATCCATGTTGAGCATAAGTCCATATGGATGGATTGGATCTAGCTGTGACTTCCCATATGGCGTCTGATGAATATCTGGCCTTCGGGAACGGTTCCTTGTTCCTACTGGGGGATCCAAAGTTGCTGAGGTGAAATCATCCCTGTGTGGCATACTTTGGTCTCCTTCGGGTGGATTGTGTGACCCGAAGCTCTCTTGTGGTGGAGGTCTTTGTACAAGCTCTCATGTCTTGATTTCTACGAGATTTAATCCCGCAAATGAATCAGCAAGATCCCTTAGATCTTCAAGATCCCGTAGATCTTCCAGGTTGATTCTTTCCATTACTTTGTGAGAAGTATGGGTTCTCCTAGTAGGACTGCAATCATTTTTTCAGACTCAGTTAACGGCCTTCGGACCTCCTCTGCTTTCCCCTTTTGGTGTAAAAGGGGTTCTGTTCCGTAAGATGGTGGCAACCATCCTCCTTTTCTTCTTCCGGTAGGACTGGGCCTTGACTCCAATTCTTTTACTCGGGATTGAACATCTTGAAGGTTTTCAAGAATCTCCTTCTGATGTTTAATCATGGTCTCCATCTGACTCTGGATCTGATGGATTTGTGTAGGGACATGGTATTGAAGATATCCATAGCGCTGCACTGTCTTTTGGATCTCTCTAAGATCTTGGGAAATCTTAGAAGAATCGGGCTCGATTTCTCGAAAGGTTGGCTCACCCATCTTATTCATCCGGTCCGGACCCTGTTGGATCATTGGGGTCTGGTACAACGTCCTCGTGTTCAGGATGATTGTCCTCCTGAAGTTCGGCTAACTGGAACTTAAGTTTGAGGTTCACTTGATGAAGCCTCTTCGCCATCCTTTCCAATTTCTTGTAATGATTTATGCTTGGAGTGCATAAACCTGTTCCTCGTAATTGTTTCCACTTATGGTTGAAGCGTTGAGCTTCTGACATATGCTTTTGATTTAGTTTTTCCAATTTCTGGAAATACCACCTGTAAGAATGACACTTCGAACAAACGTTCGGGTCCATATTTTTCTTGAATCGTCTCCTCCGTATAGGTTACAAATTAATATTCAAGATATTATCATAGTATTTCCAGAATAAACCTAGGCTCTGATACCATTTTTTTTCAAGGATCGCATAAAACGGGGACTTGTAAAAAGACGATGTTAAAATGTTGCTATTTATAAATATAAGGATAACAAAGATAATTAAATATTATATATGGACTTCTTTGTAATTTAAACAAAAGCCTAAAGGATAGAATGCAATATATCAAACTATTGAGGGGTAAAAGAGTCATCATAAAACACCCAATTGATTTGAAAATTTGAAAAGTGGACTTATTTCAACACAATTGTTTCCAATTTGGCTTTTTATGCACTAAGATTTTTTCTCAAGACTTAAGTAGATTTTGTGTCACCAAAGTGGACTTCCATGTAATTTCCCCATTTTTAAATAAGATCGTAAATCAAAAAAATAAAATATTTTACCGATGTCATTTTCAAATTATCACTGATATATACAGCCGTGGGATGTATCCGAGGACTCACTTCCCCCACCGTCACCCACCTAGCAACCGCAGCCGCCTCTCTCTCTCTCTCTCTCCTTGCTGTCCTCCACCACATCACCGCCGTCCGCTAACAAAAAAACCACGTATTTTAATTTTGTTGTCCCTATATTGTTATAATATCTTTAATACCATAAACTGAGTTAACTTCGGTTGCTCCGCCGCTAGATTGAAGTTTTTTCCAAGTCTCTGCGCCGCAGCAGTTACTGCACATTTTCAGTTCCATAAGTCTTGAAGTATGCCTTCACTAGTGAGTCCCAATTTCGGTTCCATCCCAAACCCATCAAAAGTAACTCAGAGGAACCATTCTTCCTTTAATTTCACCGTTTCAATGGTGTATATGCCAAAAAGAAGGTAACTTTTCTCATCATATTTTCCCTTTTTACAGTTAAATCTGTGTTTTTTTATATTTACAGAGTGTCTCCTTTATTTAATACAGTTGTGATTTTTATGACTTGCACAAAGAACTGGTTCCTTATGCTGAGGCTTGGTCATGGCAAAATACTGTTGTTAAAGAGAAAAAATCATTGAGTGAAGAGGGTAGAGATTTGACTGATACTTTGATTATTTTACAACACAACCCTGTATACACACTGGGTGCTGGTAGTAAGGAAGAGTACTTGAATTTTGATATAAAAAATAGCCCTTTTGATTTGTATCGAACCGAACGAGGTGGTGAAGTTACATATCATGGCCCTGGTCAGGTATATGATATTGTATGTGTCTACATAATATTGAAGCTCTACTTGAAGCCACATTTTTTGTTATTCTTGAGAAAGTAGTGGAATCTTAAAGTTGAGTAATATAGCCGGAATCGGGTATTTAATTCTATTCGCGCCTCCCTCTCAGTGAGGGTCAATCGGTGAAATGCATTTGCTATTGTTCTTTCCGAGCTATACTCATTTCACAAATCCACCGGGCATTTGCCTCTACCCAAAGGTAGGTCTAAAGGGAGGTTATTGCCCTTGCCGTAAAAATGTTCAAATTTTATTCACACTTTTTAAGACCACGAGTTTTGTCCAAAGATGTCAAGCCTGTTCCTCCCACCAAACTTTTGGGCCGCACTTACCTCTGCACCTGGGTACTATAGCTAGGAGGCGTGATATTATTATATGCTCAAGGGCATTGAAAGTTCATCGTTTTCTTGGAATATGATGTTGCAAAAACAAATTTGTTTGACTAAAAATGGATATGTTTGGGGTCTAAGTTTCTGTAGGGAAGATTAGTAACCAACTATCTCACAATATTGATGTCCATGTAACTATGATGCTGGTATTTTCTTCTGAATGTTACACATCCTTGTTGTATTGTAGCTGGTTGTGTACCCTATAATCAATCTCCGTTACTACAAGATGGATCTTCACGGGTACCTTAGGGCACTCGAAGAAGTGGTAATCCGTGCTCTTTCCTCCACCTTTTCTATTGAAGCTTCACGAGTCGAGGGCTTAACTGGTGTTTGGGTCGGTATGTCTGAAAATCTTGTGCCTGGAACAGTCTCTATGCTACTCATGAGTCATGATTCAGAATTTCTTTAAAAATAAATTTTCGTTCTCTAGTAATTCCTATCAGTTCTTGAAGTCCTTACTGCATCCCTCCTCTATTTGGCATAGTATTCCTGAATCTTGATAACTTGAAATTTTATAAATTCATTTTGTGTTCTATCATCGCTCTTTGGTGCTTGGTATTTTAAGTCCCTTTTGAATCCTTTCAGGGAACCAGAAATTAGCAGCGATTGGTATAAAAGTATCAAAATGGATAGCATATCATGGCTTGGCTTTGAATGTCACCACAGATATAAAACCCTTTCAGCGGATAGTTCCATGTGGTATTAAAGATCGTAAAGTTGGAAGCATAAAGGCGCTGCTACAAGAAAAAAAGTCATCTCAAGTAAATCGACAAGAGCATAATCTAAATACTGATGATTCGGAATTGATTGATGTCACTCATAAATCGCTGATTAAGGAGTTTTGTGAAGTTTTCCAAGTTGATCTCCAGAATAAATGTATTCGTACACGAGTCTCTCAAGAAAAAAAATTGTTGACTTAACATGCTGAAAAGCCGACACCGAAGATTCAGCAGACTATAGCTTGCCAGTTGTAACGATGTGGCACTCTTGAAAGAGGGTCCTGGCATGCACTAATATATATACAAATATATACATATTTATGTGTTGGTGTTATAGCAGGACTGTGTTGTTATATGACAGGATCCGGTCCATACAAGAATTTCCTTGCACTCTTTATTCTACACACTACACACGGCCGTAATTTATATTAATTCTATATGCGGTTGTATTTATTTTCTTTTCAATAAACACGTTCTTAAACTGATTTCAAAATGTTGGTTCAAGGTATCGAAATATTGGATAGAATTCGAACTCCTGTTATCTGTATATCTTAATTTTCCTGGATTAGTTTGACAGCAGTATCATGGAAGTATAACCTTGAGGGAGAATAAAAAAAAACTGGTAAAGACAAGAAAACATAGATAATTGAAGAACTAGTAGCTAGATTAGTGTTATATGTACTGGTGTTTCTTATATTTACTGCAAGATTTACAACAGGTTAACGACGCAATTTAATTTAATTAAGTTATTTAGAAGAGAATGAAGTACATATTCAGTGATTATGAGAATAATTATATCTTAATAGAATAAATAAATAGTTAAAGAGTAATTTGCACTGCACTTGTTTGCCTTATATAAACAAAGAAAACACACACACAATGGTACTTTCTGCAATACAAATTTGGCTCTAGTGACACCTTTTCGAAGATAGATGCCTCCCCGAAGAGGACTTGGCACAGAGGCCTCTTCAACATGCAAGGGCAGTGATTTGAGTTTGAATTCAATCAACATATTCGTGGTCAACTGCAGAAACTTTTACTTAGCAGGGCACGAGTCTTCTGCCGTAGTGGCTTCATGGTGCCTTATGTTGTTGGGATCAAGCACAGAATGGCAAAACGTGAGACGTGAGTTCGTAATTAGCTGTGGTCGAGTCCTGGACTCGGTTATGCTTCTTAAAATGAAAGAGTTTTAAGTGTTTATCGAGTAGTGTTTTTTAAGGTGCGTGAAGTCGTTCACTCGATTAAATTTTTGAACCAGCTCTGATCTGCTCTTGAATTTGAAAAGCTCAAAATTTCTAAAACGACATTCAAATCTTTACAAATTAGTCATCACACCACATGATTTATTAAAGAGTTTGAGATGTATTCTAGTCAGGCTTAAGTAACTCAACGAAGTCTTGAACATGAATTAAACGTGCTCAAGCTCAACACAAGCATTGCCTCGAGATGCTAAAGCTTGACTTCTTCACATTCAAAATCAAATTAGAATCTAAGGTTTGATCGAGTATATCAAGTAAGCTCCATCTTTCCAAACTATTTGCAAGACATTTAGATATGTATTTCAATATTAAAGTAGTATTGTAATTGAATATGGTGTTTCAAGAAACTCAACAAGATACCCTCCAATCCCTCTCTTGTCAAGGGAGGCTTTGAAGGACATGACTTTAGGAAACATTTGGATCCTCAAAGGCCTCGAACTTTGGATAAAGGTGGTGAACCTCCACACTGACCCTGACTGAAAAAAGGGATATCAGGCGCATGACCATGCCAATCTCATCAGTGCGTTTGATATGTGGAAATTGACATCATATTGATACGCTCAAATCTAAGATATCAACAACAAATTTCTCCGACTAACATGTCATGGATTTATATATAACATGCGAAATAGATAGTTCACATCTAAGCTAATATTTGGTACTAAATATACTGATTTGTGGTACCAAATAAAGTGATTTGTAGTATTATATAAGCTAATATGTGGTACTAAATATACTGATGTGTGGTACTTAATAACATATTTTTGATACTAAATAACATAATTTATGGTACTATATAAGCTAGGGGTGGGAAACGGGTTCGGGAATTCGAGTCCCGACCCAACCCGATTGGGTATTTCCCGATCGGGTCGGGATAATCGGGTATTCCCCGATCGGGTAGTGGCAGGTTCAGAACGGAATTTGGGTGAAAAATTGTTCGGGTTCCCGAACCCGATTTCCTTTTAAAAATAAAAAATATATTTTTTTAGTTTTAAATCTGTGTAGCGTTTCTTTTAAAAAATAAAAATAAAAACATTCAAGGTTCGGGTACCCGAAACCCGAATTTCGGGTACCCGATATATTCGGGTTCGGGTATGCTTTTAGTATTCCCGATACCCGATTACCCGAACCCGAATATCCCGATTCACCGAAACCCGTCCTGATTCCCACCCCTAATATAAGCTACTATATGGTATCAAATATACTGTACCAAGTATACTGATTTATGGTGCTATATAAGCTAATATATGGTACAAAATAACATATTTTTAGTATTAAATAACATAATTTATGGTACTATAAAAGTTATTTTGTGGTACTAAATATACTGATTTGTGGTATCAATTATACTGATTTGTGGTACCAAATGTACTGATTTGTGGTATCAATTATACTGATTTGTGGTACCAAATGTACTGAATTTGTGGTACTATATAAGCTAATACGTGGTACGAAATAACATATTTTTTATACTAAATAAACTAATTTGTTGTACTATATAACATAATGTGTGGTATTATATACATTAATTTGTGGTACTATATATACTAATGTGTGGTACTATGTAAACTAATTTGTGGTACTATATAAGCTAACTTGTGGTACTAGATTACCTAATTTGTGGTACTATATATATTGATTTTGGTGCTATATAAGCTAATTTATGGTATTATATAAGTTAATTTATGGTATTATATAAGCTAATTTGGGTACTATTAGCATAATTCATGGTACTATATACATTAATTTGTGGTACTATTAACATAATTTGCGTTACTATATATTGTGTGGTATCATTTAAGCTAATTTGTGGTACTCTATACAATAATTTTTGGTACTAGATAATCTAAATTGTAATACTATATAACATAATTTGTGGTATTATATATACTTCTTGTGGTACAAAATAACATAATTTGTGATACTATATAAACTAATTTATGGTACTATGTAACCTAATTTGTGGTACCATATACATTAACTTATGGTACTATATATACTAATGTGTGGTACTCCGTAAGCTAATTTGTAGTACTATATACACTAATTTGTGGTACTAGATAATCTAATTTGTGGTACTATATATAATGATTTGTGGTACTATATTAGCTAATTTGTGGTAATATTAACATGATTTGTGTTACTATATATACTTAAGTGTGAACTCTGTAAGCTATTTTGTTGTACTAAATAATCTAATTTGTTGTACTATATACACAGATTTGTGGTACTAGATAATCTAATTTGTTGTACTATATATATTGATTTGTCTGTATAAGCTAATCTGTGGTACTATATATACTAATGTGTGATACTCTGCAAGCTAATTTGTGGTACTAGATAACATAATTTGTGGTACTATATAGGGAGACACGAAAAAAGAAGAATGTGTTGCAACAATGCAGCCACCAAAACAAGTTGTAAACCTTACAAAATAATAACAATGATTTGGGTAATAGTAAACATTACACATCTACATATGCAAATTAACATTTATATAGAAGACAAACATAATCACCAATTACAAACACATAAATAAAAAATCGACAAGTATTCACTGTACATTTTCTTAATCTAGATTCAAGTATATTCCTTCATCAAAACATGCAGACTAAAGAAACTTGACATGCATAATACTCAAAATAATAAACACCACGAGAAAAGAAAATCAAAGAATCAAACAGAAGAAAACTATTTCTTCTTCCAGTTGTGCCAAAATAATTGCACATACATGAGGCATACAAAATATCTGACCGTATATAATCTATACCAAAATACACAATTACAAGTTACTCTTACAAGTTACTCTTGTCTGCTCAGATATTTCTCAAAAGTAAAGAAAAATAACACAAAACAAAGTAGCAGCAATTAACCAACAATACACAACAAAACTAAAAAATAATAAAGCAACATCCACAAATAATCTCCGCGCAAGCCAACTAAGAACCAAACAGCATCTGAACATGGCAAAATGCCCATATAAACACAGCATAACAGCAACTGAACAAAGCCATTGATCATAATGCTTAAGATTTCCTTCGATTTTTGCTTCCATTCACTCCACCTAGAAACTCTCGACCATTGAGAGCATCCAGCCATGTTTTTTGCAGCTTTATATAACACAACACATTCATCTGTAATCTTGGTGGTGCTAAAAGTGCCACGTAGGACAATGGGTGGTGATAGATGTATCTCCCACATCCAACGTGGTGGTGGAGAAGCCATTGACAACACGGCGAATATCGGAGAGTCCCGTAACTCTTCTCATCTTGATCTGGGAGGCGATGTCATAAGCTGAGTAAAAAAAAAAGATTAGAGAAATATGTTTTGTCGATGTCGTAAGCTGAGTAAAAGAAAAGGTCGGGGAAATGTGTTTTGTATTTGTGAAGGGTATATTAGATATTTTCTTTGGGATAGAGAGATTAAAATAATTTTTTTGTATATATGTAGTGCAGATATTGAAAATATATGGTGGGGACTGATCAATAAAGAAAGATTGGGTTGGTGATTTTTCCCAATTAACCGTTAAATCTAATGATTTGAATTCTGTTTTTTTATTTGTCAATTAATTAAATAAATATGTGCAATATAATTTAATAATATCGCAAAACTGGTAAGATCAAAATCAAGATTTTTTCGAGGAAAACGAAAATATTTGTATTTTAGCCCCAAAAATTGAATGTTCAACTCAAAATGACATTTTGCTCCCTTTAAATTTTTTCTGACCCAAAATTTTTTTGCCCTACAATTATTATTATTTTTGCCCCGCTTAGGAATTTTCCTGCATCCACCTTTGCCAAAACACAATTTTTTTTTTTGCCCTATAATTAAATTTTTTTTTTTGCCCAACTTAGGAATTTTCCTGCATCCGCCTTTGCCAAAACACATTCAAATATATACATATATATAAATATATTGGTATGTGTGTTTGTATATGGATCGACGGGTACATCCAAGAATTTTCTTGTATACATTTGGTAAATATCTGTGACTAACTTGTTAACTAATGATTAAACCGACAAAGCTAACTAAGTATACAATCCAACAACTAATGAAATATATAATCCTTGAATTTACTCGGAACCAGCTTCTTCCTTTTGCCCTCTTTTTGTGCTTCTTGAGTTCTTGATTCTGCCCCAAATCTTCAGCCTTTGATTCATCCTTATGTCTTGCTTCGTTTGTAGTTTTCGATATCACCTAGTAAAAGCTCTGGTTTAAAACCCCACTTAGATGGAATGGACTACGTGTCACGCAACAGAGCGTGCCACGAGTACGTCTTCTCAATCCGATTCTGAACACACGAAAATAAAAAAACGACGACACATGCCACCGCTTTTAATTAAGCACGCGCAAACGGATAGCAGGAAAGCTCTCCACTTCCGCATTTAGCACTGTTTATGATAATCGTAATTGGGATTTTCACACACAACTTTATAAAAGCAAAGGAAAATTAGCGCATGCAGCATCAGTCTCGATGAGGACCCTTGCTGCCTGCCTTAGACGGAATCGTCTTCCACTTCACCATGCGAGTAATTTCTTCTTGGTTTTTTTTTGGGATTGTTCACTCTTTGTTGCTATATCTATTGGTTATCTGCAAGTCATCGTTGATTTTGTAATTTTCTATGGAACTAGATTAATGTGATTGAGAAGGGTTTCATTGCCTTACTCTTTCAAGAGGTGTGAATGCGTGACCTGGTGTGTTCTGCAGTTCTGTGGTGAGTATATGTTGATACTCATACTTTTTGGGCTTTTGCAGTTTTTCAGAATGTGAATTCTTGTGAGAATATCTGGTGGAGGTTGATGCTTTTAAGAGGGCCAAAAGATCATGTCACAAGAGGGTATGTTTGTTGGACATTGTTATATTACTTTGTTGTGTTGTGTTATTCGTCTCTACAAATTAGATCGGGCTTTTGAAGTAACAAGAAATACTTATTGGGCATATATCACCAATGATTTCTGTTGTGATAAATGAGAAATCTATCAAATACCACAAGTGATATCATTATCACGTAAGTTTTGAATGCGGTATATGGGACCATCATTTGTAGGTGCAGTCTTTTAGATGTGGGGAATAATCGGTTACTCTGGAGTCTGGAGCACCCTTGATTTAATATATACGTAAAGTCTTTAAACAACTTTGATATTACTTGTTAGTTTCTCATGCTTTCTGTACTGAATTTGATGCAATTTTCCCAATGGCTATTCCAGTGTGCATGCTGAGAGGCCGTCGGCGGAGTATTGTTGAGGAAAGAGTCGCTTGAAACACAATTTGGACTTGCGCTTGGTTTGAAAAGTGTTTCCATGTTTTACCATTTTGGCCCATTCTTGGCTTTGTATAGAGCAGCGATAATTTCATTCCATGTGTTGAAGCTAACCGTATGGTGCTTATTTGTCCAAGATATGAAAAAAGTTCCACTAAGGTTGTTTTACTAGCACATCAAGTAGTGGAAATATTTTTTCCCCAAAACGGCTTGTAAAATATTGTGTTAATCCTCTGTGTTGGAACCTTGTGAATGTAGTTTGACGATGCGTTTATCTTTATTCCGACCTACGTTAGGTTTTTGAACCATCTTCTTAAACTGTCTATGTCTAATAGATTCTCAATAAAGAAGTTGGTTTTTTATAATAATGTGAAATTCTGTACATCTGCTACTGCATGGATTGCTGCTTTTAACTGCCATTGTTTTATCTATCTAATAAATTCCTAAACTTGTCATTTACAGTTTCATGAAACTTTTATTCGCTTGGGGCCCTTTTATGTCAAGGCAAGTTATAATTTATGATCTTATTCTATTGTTTCTCTGCTGTTGTATCATTATGGTTCTTTCAAAAAGTGATGCATTGTTTCGGTCCGGTCATATGGTTTCAATTTTGCATCTTGGGCATGTTATGGAGTTGAAGCTTATTATTTTGTCCTAATTACCGATTACCTTGCTATGCATATCGACAACAAATGCTCAAATGCACATGAGACGTTTCTAGAGCCTGATTTTTCAATTTCTAAGTTGTCTATAAGAAAGCAACATTTAATGGAAAATTTGATGTGGATGAACTGTTTTTGACATATGCATTGTTTGAGTTTGCAGCTTGGACAGGCTTTGAGCACAAGACCAGATATTTTACCAACAGTATATTGTCAAGAACTTGCTAAATTACAGGTAGGCCTGTGTTTCTGATTTTATTTTGTAAGGTTGGTAGAGTACTTGAAGGGGATATAGAATTTTCTAACTCAGTTCATGAAACCTGGCCCATGATGTTTTCTATTGCTTCACATAAATCAACTGAAATGAGCACTCATACCAGGACCAAATACCTCCATTTCCAAAGCATGTTGCCATTAAATCTATTTAGTCGCAGTTGGGAATGCCAGTGTCGCGGATATTTGCTGATATTAGTGAGGAGCCCATTGCGGCAGCATCCGTAGGACAGGTTTACAAAGGTTAGAGAACAGAGACCTGAATCAGATTTTCCATACGCACTATAGTCCATTTTACATTGATCTGGTTTTTCGGGGATATTTTCCCCTTGCAGATGGAGGTTTATTAAAAGGTCCTTATTGGTCTAATGAGGATAACAGCTAGCTAATTTAACTAAAGTTGTGTTTGTTGTTTCAAGTTTTCCAGCTCACCATTTTGGAGAGCTTGTAGCTGTCAAAGTTCAGCGGCCGGGTATGTCACATTTATTGACCCTTGATGCCCTATTATTTCGTATGATTGGAGGTCAACTAAAGCGATTTGCCAAAGCTCATAGAGATCTGTTTGTTGCAGTGAATGAAGTGGTGAGCCTCTTGATTGTGACATATTTGATAGCCTTAAGATATTGGACATGTAATTTTATCGTGGCTATCACATGTTGTTTAAGAAAATTTTGTATACGCTCTAACTGGAGTTATCCGAGTGGATTTGCTAACCAAGAAAGAAAAAAGTTTGTTTATGCTAACCAAGAAAGATAAAGCTTGTTTATGCTAACCAAGAAAGATAAAAGTTCGTGAATAAAGTCAAGTAAAACCAGCAATGCTTTACACACCATGAAAAATAGATAAATTCACCAATAAATATGTCAAACACACGGTTTCAGTCTGAATTACCAATCTTCATTGATGTATTCTCTTATATATATTACAGTTACAACATATACATACCTATGATTCAGCCCCTAACTATAGAAAGTATATATGTAGCCCTAAATTACATTAAAGCCTCCTTTATCCAGATTGTTGACTTTCCATTTGATTGATTTCTTGATTGGGGTTACAGTGAGTTTAATTATTGTGGTGGTTTACTGCTGAAGCTTTTGTCCTTGATTGGGGGGTGACCGTGTTGACTGGCCAAGATTGGGGTTTGACTGGACACGGTGAGTTTGTTGCTTGATTGTGGTGGTGGATTGGACGACTAGACTGACAAAATATGTCATTTTTGAAGAGAAAAGCACAGAAAACATGGCAGGAAGATTCTTATTGGTGTAGCATATATAGTCTGATTTAATTTATTGTATCAGAAGTAATGATTGGTAGTATTAGAATATTAGTTGATATTTTGTATCAGTATTCTTAGTTACTAAATTATAATTTAGCTATATCTGTTTGAAGATTAATAAATTTTTATGGGTTTCCTATTTAGATGGATGGAACAAATATATACTTTACGATGATGATATTAATGATGAAAAATCCATCAACTGCATTATGTCAAATGGCACTAGCCTTAGATTAGGTTTTCTATGTATGTGCTTCAATTTCTTAGGTTTACTTCATTGGATAGGTGAGACATATGTTTGAGGAAATCAATTACATCTTGGAGGGTCAAAATGCTGAGCGCTTCACTGATCTCTATGCTTGTTTCAGCTGTATGTTCTTCAAAATCTTAGACGATTGCGTTCTTTTGTTTCTACTCTGTGGGAGTCAAGGCATTGCTCGTAGAAGTGCTATCAGATGCGTCTTATTTGTCTACATGCTATTACGTCTGTTTCTGAAGGTGGTCGTCTGTTTTCTCATAGCGAAAGTAGGTCAATAACCTCCTTTTCAGGGTAAGTAACTTCACAATATTAATGTGAGTTTGTAGGTGAACTTAACAATTTATCCACTTTTGCATCAAGTATTAAAGCTATTTTCGGCATTTCCAGAAACTTACTATGTAAAAGCATTTAAAAAGTTTCCTTGTTAGCAAGTTATTGCTCTAGCTATATCTTAATGAGTATGAAATTTAATCAAGGTCAAGGTATAAATATAACCATAACCATATGTTTGAAAAAATAGTAATTTTTATGATTGCTATACAGATTTACTTCATATATACCTTAGTTGCCTCTTGAAGCAGTTTAGAATCACAATAAGTTCTTCATTTGACGGGCCTAAGAAACATAGCTCTTTTTTTTATTCTTTGTATCATTGTCACCCTATTATTAAAAAATAACCAACTACTTTTTCAGTTTTTCTGGTAAACATTTAGCTAGAATAGAACTCTACACTCAAAACTTCAGTATTTCCTCTTTAAGTTTGTCTCCTGTTGTATGGCATCCATCAGTATAACATTCAACTTAAATTTATTATCACCTGCCATGTAACGACAAAACTTGTTCAAAAGATAACATGGCATATCAGAAAGGAAGTGGTATAAAAGTTCCCAAAATATATTGAAATTTAACCCGCAAAGCTGTTCTTACCATGGAATGGATTGATGGGATTAAGCTTACAGATGAAATTCGTCTGAGAGAGGCCTGTTTAAATCGAAAGCAACTAATTCATGAGGTAAAGTTTCCAAGGTCCTGAATGAGGCTCTCTGAATTCTTGGACTTATTAATTGGTTTTTTGTTTTTCATTAGCTTTTAGTTGCCTGGTTCTTTTGTGATTTCAGAGGTAAGGTGTTTGATATCGCATGATTTTATGTTGTTGCATCTCCAGTTTCATCTGGTGATGAATCCTTCTTCCAATTAGTGTAGGCAGACTAATACTTTTAATCCTTGATTACAATGTTTAGGGTTTGTATTGTTCTTTGATGCAATTGCTTGAGGTGGGATTTTTTCATGCTGATCCACATCCTGGAAATCTGGTTTTTTTAACAAAATAACCCATCTTTTAATTCAACCCATAAATTTAACCCAAATTTTTTTTTAATAAACTAACCTAAGTCGCCATCTCAGATGGCGACAATCACCAAATTCTATTAATGTCGCCATCTAAGATGACGATTACATAAAAAAAAATTATTAATGTTGTCGCCATCTCAGATGGCAACAACCAACAAAAATTATTTTAATGTCGCCATCTGAGATGACGACATTATAAATTTTTTTTTTATTGATGTCGCCATCTGAGATGGGGACATCAATAAATTTTTTTTTTTTATTGATGTCCCCATCTGAGATGGCGACATCATAACATTTAATAAAACCCTACCTTCATTCTTACACGGCCGCCGCTTCATAACAATTCCTCTTCAAAATTGCGTTTTGATAATTTTGTTCAAAATTATTTAAGGTATGTTTTTTTATTTTTTTTATGCTTTAATTTTAGATAAATCATGATATTTTATATAGAATCGTTTGTTTGATTTTTGTTATTGTTTGATTTTAGATGAAATATGATTTTGATATGTAAATTGGGAGTATATGTGTTGTGGGTTAATATTTTGACGATATTGATGTTGAAATGTTGGTTCCGGTGGGTGGGGTGCAAACCCACGTTTTTTTTAGTATCTCCGGCGGCGGCGGACTGGGTGGCTTCCGGCTACGGGGGTTGACGGTCGTTGTGTGACGGCCGTAGGTAGTCGGCGGATATTGTTTGTAATGTTGATATTAATGTTTATAATTTTTTGTATTAACATGATGGATCAAATGAGGCAACCAGGCCCGATAGACACACATCTTTTGTCATTGCAGTCTTCACATCGATCCGAGGATGTATGGGCAGGTGATATGGATAGCGTACTGCGTGCGAGAAACCCACATAGCTATTTTTGGGATCTGTATCCACTAGATATACGTATTGTTAATTTGTTGCACGTGATAGGATTTTATGGTATATATAGGTGTGGTAAGATTGAGCTTGACATGCATCTGATCACGGCTTTAGTTGAGAGATGGCGCCGTGAAACACACATTTCATCTTAGATCGGGAGAGGCGTTTATCACACTGCAAGACATTGCAGTAATATGGTCATTGCCAGTAGATGGCATCGTAGTGTCGGGGATTGATTATGATAGGACTCTACCCGATTGGCAAGAATATTGCCATACATATTTAGGTTTCATACCGGATATCAAAGACTTTAAGGGTGCACGTTTGAGATTAGTTGCTTTGCAAAATCATTTGCTGCTCAATCCGTTGAATATACAAAGTACGCCAGATGATGTTGTTAAGTTTACAAGGGCTTGTGCGTTGTTGATGCTAGGGGGGATTATGTGCCCTGATTCATCAGGTAATTTTGTTAGGTTATTGTATTTACAGAAGTTGGAGGATATCGACTCTGCCCATACTTATAGTTGGGGTAGTGCTGTGTTGGCGTACTTGTATCGTGAGTTGTGTAATTCATCAGAAAGAGGGAAATAAGTGATAGGTGGTGCATTGCAAATCTTACAGGTAAATATGTTTGTTTATTTTAAATAATTAAATATGTTTGTTTTATTTTAAATAATTAAATATGTTTGTTTATTTTAAATAAATCGAACTTGTATTATTGATGTCATTACAATAAATGAGATTTGGGCATGGTCACGAATCCCAAGTTTGACTCCTCAATTGGGTGGTCAAAGATCTGATTTTGGGCCACTAGTGATCGGTCCAGATAATGTGTTACCTGCTGCTCCATATGGTGTAAGGTAACACGAATATGTCTTGTATTTTAACTGATTTATGTGTTAATGCATTTAATCATTTATTTGAATATATAAAGGTGGTCATGTCATTTGAAATTTACAGAAACTGGGAGTCATTCTATACGCATCATGAGGGACATTCTCGATGAGCAGCCAGTAACCTAAGTAAACATGCTGTTACATTTGTTTTTACAAACAACATTCTTTTGATATTTCTAAAGCAATGTTATTTTGTAGTTTAATTGGCAGCCTTACCCCGATGAGTATACTGAAGGAATTACGGAGTTAGGAACATATAAAGGCCCGTTGATTTTCTTCGACATCGTTGAGATGCAACGATCTGAGAGAATACTCCGACAATTTGGTATGCTACAAGACATACCAGAAGATCCACAATCGGGGGATGATGCATTGCATAATATTGGTCGACGGGGAAACTTCAACAAAGACTGGAGCTCTCGGCATATCGCACATATACTTTGCTGGGAGAGGGCAAATGATCTACGTATAGACAGACCACGATTTACTGATTGTGGTAACTACGTTGTTGACGGATACACCGAGTGGTATGAACAAGTCACACGTAGATACATTGGACGTGGCCAATATTTTGTACAGACAGGATATCAACATGGTGATGGCCCGCATTGCAGCACGTGGTACGTGAATTACGTGAAATTTTGTTTTTTATAATTGTGATTAGATGTATATATTTTATATTCTACATTTGGACTTTGCAGATGGAGCAATTAACTACAAGTTATGACCGACATCTGACTGATGGCTTGCCTATGACGACAGAGTCGATGAGGCAACACAGAAGTGTGTTCGAGAAAGTGGTGCGAGTGGCTCGTCAACGACGAGACAGAAACTTCCCGGCATACAATGAAATCCAGTCTGTTGATACACATATGCCGGCAGATGTTGCAGGTCCATCTACATGGACAGAGCCGGATATGCAGACAGATATTGCAGGTCCATCTACGCGGACAAAGCCAGATATGTGTACAGACTATTATATTCCTGTGCCTGCATATGATATTGATTTATCTCCCTTCACGCCATATCCCCCCATGTCCACTGAAGCCCAGTCCAGCAGCGTGGATACAAATGTAAATATTGGGTTTGCAACATATGCGTCTATGACTTCACCTTTCGATGTCTCTCCAGTTCTATTCCCTCAACTGACGCCATTTCAGCAGCCTGCCAACACACCTGCGGCAAGGGAAAGGGGCGAGGAAGTCGTTGAACCACGAAGAGTTAGAAGACAGACAAATCCTCTTCCTTGTGGTACTGGAGGAAAACTTGCTAATCGTCGTCGTCGTTGAAGTCATCACTATATTGTAAATTGTTACCGATTCTTGTAGTTATAAAATTAAGTTTGACAAAAATGTTTGTTTTGTGAGCATACAAATAAAACATTCCGTAACGTAAAATAATTTCTGAATAACGTAAAATTTTCTGAATGTCTGAACTTGAATAACGTAAAAAATTCCGGTGAGGCCTTACACAATTACACGCCAAAATTTATTGATTTCTCGAACTTGAAGCCATTTGTCGTCTTGCTCGGGCTTCTGGCCAATCCACTGAAAATATATTGTAAATATATATTCAGTGATTTTTCGGGGATGAAACAAACAATTTTTCCCGTTGACAGCGATTACAATCTAGCATGGCTATTGGATATTGAACAAAATCATAATTTTTTGTAGATGTATATACAAACAGAACCCTGTGCTTATGATTTTGTTACAGAAATGCCAACAACTGATAGTGGTCCATCTGTAGTAGTTACAGAAAGACCAACTACCTCTATGATTCAAGATGATGCTCCGATAGTTGCTGACAATATTGTTCCCGAGCCACTAGCAGACAGTTTTGTGGATTTTGGAGATGATATTCAGTCTGAACCGGAGGGGATTCCATATGCGGATGAGTCCGCTGACGATGAGGTTGATATTGTAGAAGTGCCAGTTACTGTAGCAGACACAACCACAACAAATGAACCTGACCTTTATCAAACAATTCCATTTTTCTCCACGACACATCCAGATGTATTTGGTGATTCGATTTACCTTCCAACTGGTAAGTGGGGGAGTTATTACGATTATTCGAAAGGAGATATCCATCTGAATATGGTATTTAAAGATAAAGGTCATCTTCAGGCAGCTGTGAAGGATTACTCCGTACGGATTGTAAAACGTGAGTATCTTGTTGTCAAAAGTACAAAAACTTTATGGAAAGTGGTGTGCAAACATAGTACACCAGATATGCCTTGCAGATGGTTTCTACGCGCCTCATTGGGGAAAAAAATGGAATGTTCAAAATAACAAAATATGGGGGTTCTCACACTTGTCTTTTGATTGATTTATCGATCGATCATGCAAATCTGGACAAAAATATGATTGCTAGTTTGCTAGTGGGAATCGTTCGACGTGATCCATCATATGAGGTAAAGTATGTTATTCAAACTGTTAAAGTTAAGTATGGTTTTGAGATCTCATATGCAAAAGGCTGGTATAGTTTGAGACGTGCTGTTGAAAATGTGTATGGAACATGGGAGAGCTCTGTAAGAAAATTGCCTTATTACATGGGAGCTTTGCAAAAATAGAACTCAGGCACAGTCGTCGAATGGGATCACCTACCGAATGCTAGACCAACAGAGATGACTTTGAATTACGTGTTTTGGGCCTTCCAACCATGTGCAGATGGATTCCGACACTGTCGAAAAGTTATAAGTGTAGATGGAACACATTTGTATACAAAATATCAACATAAGATGTTGATTGCCGTGGCCATGGACGCTAACAATCAAGTCTTACCTTTGGCCTTTGCAATCGTTGACGAGAAAAGTTTTTTGTCGTGGAAATGGTTTTTGGAGTTGATTAGCAAGCACATTGTTAAAGGATCTGATGGTGTGTGCTTGATATCTGATAGGCATCCGGGCCTTATTGCAGCCGCTGAATGTGTTGCCGACTTCAATTCCTCGCATGGAGTGCATCGATTTTGTTTGAGACATGTGTGCTCGAACTTTAATAGTCGGTTCAAAAATGTTCATTTGAAAGACTTATGCTGGAAGGCTGGTTCAAAAAATCAGCTCAGAAAGTTCGATTCTACAATGGAAGAAATAAAAAGTATTGAACCAAGAGCATTTGATTATTTGAATCGGATTGACAAGTCAAAATGGACTCTTGCACATGATGGTGGATGGCGGTGTGGTATTCTTACGACAAATATGTCCGAGTGCATTGACGGAGTTATGAAGGGTGCTCGTCGCCTTCCAATCACCGCCATTGTGCAATTAACTTTTGATCGCCGTGTGCTCTATTTTCTTGAACGACTTAAGAAAGCGGAACGAATGATCCAGAATAATCAAGATTGGCCGGATTATGTATTTGAAAAATATGCTCGTGCTGATCATAATTCCATTCACCATGATGTTCGGATGTTCGATCGAAGACAATTAACCACTTCTGTAATCACTAGAGAGCAAGCAGGATGTGGCGGCAATACACACGTGGTCAACCTCAAAGCAAGGGAATGCTCTTGCGGAAAATGGAAACAATTTGGCATACCATGTTCACATGCGATACAAGTGTGTCGACATTATGGTTTAAATGCGAAAAAATTAGTCATCCAGTATTATAATATGTCTGAGTACTGGAACACATATCAAGGGCAATTCAATCCACTGTGGGCAGAGCAGTATTGGGACACCCCGTGCTTCGAGTTATTCCACAACTCCACTATGCGCAAGTCCAAACGGGTAGGTCGTGATCGCACTACACGTATCCAAAATGAGATGGATTGACCAGAAGCCCGAGCAAGACGACAAATGGCTTCAAGTTCTAGAAATCAATAAATTTTTGGCGTGTAATTGTGTAAGGCCTCACCGGATTTTTTTACGTTATTCAAGTTCAGACATTCAGAAAATTTTACGTTATTCAGAAATTATTGTACGTTACGGAATGTTTTATTTGTATGCTCACAAAACAAACATTTTTGTCAAACTTAATTTTGTAACTACAAGAATCAGTAACAATTTACAATATAGTGATGACTTCAACGACGACGACGATTAGCAAGTTTTCCTCCAGTACCACAAGGAGGAGGATTTGTCTGACTTCTAACTCTTCGTGGTTCAACGACTTACTCGCCCCTTTCCCTTGCCGCAGGTGTGTTGGCAGGCTGCTGAAATGGCGTCAGTTGAGGGAATAGAACTGGAGAGACATCGAAAGGTGAAGTCATAGACGCATATGTTGCAAACCCAATATTTACATTTGTATCCACGCTGCTGGACTGGGCTTCAGTTGACATGGGGGGATATGGCGTGAAGGGAGATATATCAATATCATATGCAGACACATGAATATAATAGTCTGTACACATATTTGGCTCTGTCCACGTAGATGGACCTGCAATATCTGTCTGCATATCCGGCTCTGTCCATGTAGATGGACC
Organism: Haberlea rhodopensis; assembly: GCA_907163345.1. NCBI lineage: Eukaryota > Viridiplantae > Streptophyta > Magnoliopsida > Lamiales > Gesneriaceae > Haberlea > Haberlea rhodopensis. The sequence goes on from CAJQUN010000030.1 coordinate 4,353,077, forward strand.
TGCAACATCTGCCGGCATATGTGTATCAACAGACTGGATTTCATTGTATGCCAGGGAAGTTTCTGTCTCGTCGTTGACGAGCCACTCGCACCACATTCTCGAACACACTTCTGTGTTGTCTCATCGACTCTGTCGTCATAGGCAAGCCATCAGCCAGATGTCGGTCATAACTTGTAGTTAATTGCTCCATCTGCAAAGTCCAAATGTAGAATATAAAATATATACATCTAATCACAATTATAAAAAACAAAATTTCACGGACCACGTGCTGCCATGCCGGGCCATCACCATGTTGATATCCTGTCTGTACAAAATATTGGCCACGTCCAATGTATCTACGTGTGACTTGTTCATACCACTCGGTGTATCCGCCAACAACGTAGTTACCACAATCAGTAAATCGTGGTCTGTCTATACGTAGATCATTTGCCCTCTCCCAGCAAAGTATATGTGCGATATGCCGAGCGCTCCAGTCTTTGTTGAAGTTTCCCCGTCGACCAATATTATGCAATGCATCATCCCCCGATTGTGGATCTTCTGGTATGTCTTGTAGCATACCAAATTGTCGGAGTATTCTCTCAGATCGTTGCATCTCAACGATGTCGAAGAAAATCAACGGGCCTTTATATGTTCCTAACTCCGTAATTCCTTCAGTATACTCATCGGGGTAAGGCTGCCAATTAAACTACAAAATAACATTGCTTTAGAAATATCAAAAGAATGTTGTTTGTAAAAACAAATTTAACAGCATGTTTACTTGGGTTACTGGCTGCTCATCGAGAATGTCCCTCATGATGCGTATAGAATGACTCCCAGTTTCTGTAAATTTCAAATGACATGACCACCTGTATATATTCAAATAAATGATTAAATGCATTAACACATAAATCAGTTAAAATACAAGACATATTCGTGTTACGTTACACCATATGGAGCAGCAAGTAACACATTAGCTGGACCGATTACTAGTGGCCCAAAATCAGATCTTTGACCACCCAATTGAGGAGTCAAACTTGGGATTCGTGACCATGCCCAAATCTCATTTATTGTAATGACATCAATAATACAAGTTAGATTTATTTAAAATAAACAAACATATTTAATTATTTAAAATAAAACAAACATATTTAATTATTTAAAATAAACAAACATATTTACCTGTAAGATTTGCAATGCACCACCTATCACTTATTTCCCTCTTTCTGATGAATTACACAACTCACGATACAAGTACGCCAACACAGCACTACCCCAACTATAGGTATGGGCAGAGTCGATATCCTCCAACTTCTGTAAATACAATAACCTAACAAAATTACCTGATGAATCAGGGCACATAATCCCCCCTAGCATCAACAACGCACAAGCCCTTGTAAACTTAACAACATCATCTGGCGTACTTTGTATATTTAACGGATTGAACAGCAAATGATTTTGCAAAGCAACTAATCTCAAACGTGCACCCTTAAAGTCTTTGATATCCGGTATGAAACCTAAATATGTATGGCAATATTCTTGCCAATCGGGTAGAGTCCTATCATAATCAATCCCCGACACTACGATGCCATCTACTGGCAATGACCATATTACTGCAATGTCTTGTAGCGTGATAGACGCCTCTCCCGATCTAAGATGAAATGTGTGTGTTTCACGGCGCCATCTCTCAACTAAAGCCGTGATCAGATGCATGTCAAGCTCAATCTTACCACACCTATATATACCATAAAATCCTATCACGTGCAACAAATTAACAACACGTATATCTAGTGGATACAAATCCCAAAAATTGCTATGTGGGTTTCTCGCACGCAGTACGCTATCCATATCACCTGCCCATACATCCTCGGATCGATGTGAAGACTGCAATAACAAATGATGTGTGTCTATTGGGCCTGGTTGCCTCATTTGATCCATCCTGAAATATAATACAAAAAATTATAAACATTAATATCAACATTACAAACAATATCCGCCGACTACTTACGGCCGTCACACAACGACCGTCAACAACAGCCAACCCACGTAGCCGGAATCCACCCAGTCCGCCAACTCCGCCGCCGCCGCCGCCGGAGATACTAAAAAAACGTGGGTTTGCACCCCACCCACCGGAACCAACATCAATATCGTCAAAATATTAACCCACAACACATATACTCCCAATTTACATATCAAAATCATATTTCATCTAAAATCAAACAATAACAAAAATCAAACAAACGATTCTATATAAAATATCATGATTTATCTAAAATTAAAGCATAACAAAAATAAAAAAACATACCTTAAATAATTTTGATACAAAATTATCAAAACGCAATTTTGAAGACGAAATTGTTATGAAGCGGCGGCCGTGTAAGAATAAAGGTAGGGTTTTATTAAATGTTATGATGTCGCCATCTCAGATGGCGACATCAATAAATAAAAAATTTATAATGTCGCCATCTCAGATGGCGACATTAACATAATTTTTGTTGGTTGTCGCCATCTGAGATGGCGACAACATTAAAAAAAAAAATTTATGTAGTCGCCATCTTAGATGGCGACATTAATTGAATTTGGTGATTGTCGTCATCTGTGATGACGACTTAGGTTAGTTTATTAATAAAAAAAAAAATTGGGTTAAATTTATGGGTTGAATTAAAAGATGGGTTATTTTGGTAAAAAACCTCTGGAAATCTTGTAGCCACTGCGGATCGGGTCCCTTTCTTATTTTGATTTTGGTGTGATAGGTGATATTCCACTCCACTATTGGGACTCATTAGAGCGGTGAGAACAATTTGTGCCCCCTTTCGCATGAAAATATGATCTTATGTTTGACTTATTTCGGATGGGTGTTTGTGTCAGCTTGTGAACTATATCAATCATGACTCTTTGGGTTTGGCCAATGATTTTCTATCTCTGGGTTTTTTACCAGAAGGGGTTGACATACAATCGGTCTCAGATGCTCTGCAAGCATCCTTTGGTGATGGAACGAGACTATCCCAAGATTTTCAGGTCTTTATGTCTCTTATACTTCATGTAAAAATTGCTTGAAGGATTGTTAATTGTGTAATGAGAAACTAATATGCAGAGCTATCCATCATTTGTTCTGTTGCTTTGTTCCTTAGTTCATAGTGCCTCCTAATATTATCCTACTTCAATATGTTGAAATTTAATCTTTCTTGGACACAGGGATAATTATCAACTGGATGATATCATGTATGAATTCAATTTTTCTCTTCCTCCAGACTATGCCCTTGTGATGAGAGCCCTGGGATCTCTTGATGGAACTGCGAAAATCTTGGATCCTGATTTTAAAGTTGTGGAGAGTGCATATCGATTCGTCATTCATTGGTAGGTTATTGATGGACCCAAGTCCATATGTGAGAAAAATCTTGGGTCAGCTTCGTATTCGCAACAGTGGCTCAGTAAGATGGAATCGTCTAGAAAAATTGGTGGGATATGTTCTCTTTTAGCCTTTTTACCATCTCTCTTCCTCTCTCTCTCCCCTTCCCTTAGTATGAAATTCAAGAAAACAGGGCTTCACTAACTCGTAACTAAGCAAATAGATAACTGGGCTTGTGAAAAGTGTAAATTAGGCTAACAGATGTTCTTTTTTGTCCCTCGGTCCTCGGTCCTCGCTCCTTATAATAATGTTCCTTTGTAGCTTCCTAATGACGTTTTCATGAAGAGTTAAATGCGTTTCTGGAATTGTCATGCCAAGTGTGGTAAGGAGGGTAGTTTGCAGTTAGTGATTGCTATTGATGATTCCAAACTGGCTGTATATTATTACTTTTCTGTATGTCCATTAATTCTTCGTTTAGAATTTTATACATAGTGTGAAAAATTTTATGCTGTGATCTCGCACTTTTCTTGTCAGCATGCTGTAACTTTGGTCCCATCTTATCGAGCTTTGTGTTTTTTTTTATATATATATTTCTCTCTATTGGATTCATGCATTCCTTTTTGTTAACAATCTTTATTTGTTTGTCCATATTTTGTAGATAGCAGCAATATCAGAGCAAGCTTCTGAAATCATGAGACGTTGAAACCCCAAGAAACCTCTTCAATTTCATTGGGTTCATTTAACATTCGCGCTGTAGTATCTGCAACCGAGGATCTTTTCCAATTTATTTGTCCAAAAAAGGCTCAAGGGTGCGTGTATTTCTTATTAGGAGGCATTCTCAAGGCAGCTGATACGTTTTCTTGAAGATGTAACTCTGTCTTGCTTTTTCAACGTAAAACTTCAGGTTGAGAAATCAGAATCCAAGGTTTGTCTCTGTTTTTCAAATCTTTTGAAGAAATAATATCTATGAAATTGTTTTGTGTTCAAGATTCTGGATATTCTCCAAATTCTACGTTGGATATTTTCTGAAGGATGATTTGGTAATCAAGTTGCAGTTATAGATTCAGAATATATCTCTGGAATGCACTAAATATTTTGTTTGATATTGTTTTGGGATTTTTAGTGAAGATGTTCGTGAAATGATTTTGTGGAATTGTTTGTGGGAAAAGAAGTTGCGTGTTTCTTTGGGGAGATTATCTAAATCATAGACACGAATTCTTGTCAGAACTTGCGTGCTGATGTCGAGTCATAATATTAAATTATTTTTAATTTAAAAATTCCCTTTTTTAGTTTAGGGTATATAATATATACATTCTTCTTTTGGGATGAGAGGAGATATGTTTTGAGGGAAGATAATGAAAACAAATAATAATATGTTTGTTTTTATTTTGTGGGGTGGAAAATATATGTGAAAACAAAACCAGACAAAAGGGTAAATCTCTAGCTTTAGTTAGCTCAATAGGCTGTTAATCATGGAAGCCTATCTCTGGAACCTGCATCACATTGTCATTTATTTATTTTTTTGGGGTGGAATATTATTTTGTGAAAACAAAACCAAAGAGTTGGTAAGTCTCTGTTGCTTATGTTAGCTCAATAAAGCTGTTAATTGCCCATCTCTGGAGCCTCTTCGTGTTCTATCCATGCAGAGAATGGAAATTGTCCTTCACAACGTATAATATACACAAAAAACGTCGTTACAGAACATTAACTAGAGTCGGAGTTTGGCTGTTTAGATTAGCTAGTGAGTTATTTGGCTATTGGCATAATATGGGATACAACACTGTCACAGACATGTGTTGAATTCATGAAAATATGTTAAACCTGGTTGTTTTTTTGGGTCTACAATGTCTTTTTTATTGATACCAGGAAATGTCTCAGGACCAACTAAATTATAACTTGAAACATGAGTATCCTAAAATTCAAAAAACGAAACTTACAATTGCTAGTTTTAAATTTCCCAGGATGTGTTTCTCCTACCCAAATATCCGTAGATATGACATCCAAATCCTATTTATTCAACCATGTTTCTTTATCCCGTTATTCATGTTATTCGTCTCAATCTCGTCTACATGGTGTCGTGTCGTCGATAAATATGAGCATTCTTTCAATTCACAGGGTCATAAATTGCTACTACTGAGAGTGGTTACTGGGTTTCAATCTCTAAGAAATGCAGTGAAGTTAGCTCCCGATGTATGGACAGCTATGGTGATACGCCTTGTATTGAAGCCAGACTTTCAAAGATTTGTCTTTGATTTAGTGTCAGCATTATCATCACATTCTTGCCACAACTTGCCAGATTCATTGTAAAGGTTACACACATTACATATGCTTAACAAAACTTGACCGACAAATCAGGGCTAGTGGGATGATTTGTTACCCGACCTCTCTCATATTGGCGAGGGGTCCAGTCTTCCTCTCTCCCAATTCTTCCCTATAGATTGTAGTTGTAATTGTGATTGAAAAAAAAATAAAAATAAAAACTTGACCCAAAATTCTCGTGATACGACAAAATACTTCAAATATCAAAACTTTAGCTTTTAAAAATCATAGATAGATTCAGAGTTCAAAATTCATAGTACGGATAAATAATTTTAGTGGAAAATGCTTGCATTTATCAATCCAAGTAATTTGGGCTCGTTAAGAAATCACTAAAAAATTTGAATTGGCATGCAGTATACTACAAATCACACAATCTAAGAAGAACTGTTGTTTTTGGACTCCTAAAAATTTTCTACCTATAAATAATCATTTATCTCTGAATAACTTCATATCATATTCTAAATTTTACAATCAATCCCAAAACAAAATTCATCTAACATGGTTGGAATTGAATGAGAATGAATCCAATGGACACCTCTTGATGCATGGAAGCCAAGTGTATGACCAATTGGCAACCGCAGTTCATTTTTTCTTTGACTTCCCCTCAAATTACCTCATTTTTCGGCTAATAATAATACACAAATAAAATTTAATAATAATATTGTATCATTGTAATAAAAACATCCCAATATCTTATAGAAATCTTCCCACACGTGCATTTGAAAGGAGGAATTTAAAGTAAATCATTTCAAATCTATTTAATTGTTTGAATAAATTTATATTAGATGTACTTAACATATTTTCTAATATATATATAAATATAATGGTAATTCTGATGAATTTGAAATACATATGACATATATTCATTCAAACTCAAGTGTCAAATCCATTGTCAAATCAACTCCCACTATTTAAATAAAATTCATCAATCCAAACACAACCTTAATTTTCTTAATGATAAATGTTAGAGTCAATAAACCAGAAACAACGAAAAAATAAAAAACTTCACAATGGAATAGCTTGACTTAGGGATGTATTCATTCTTGACTTTTTTTATTTTTATATATTTTAAAAGTATAGAGGCATTCAATCTAGACTTTTATTTACTCCACATAAGTTTAGCGGTATTCAAAATTGACTTTCATGGAGTTTTAAAAAGTCATGTGGTATTCAAACTCGGCTTTCTAAAAATAAAAGTTTATAGATATCCAAAATTTCAATAGATTTCTAATAACTATTATAGAAATTTATAGTACAAATCTTGAAGCTCTATGTACAACTAAAAAACATAACATATTCTCCCGCATCTACCATGAAGATTTTGATTTCTATTTGAAAACTCTCTCTCTGTGGGGTCGACAGGGGATGAGGAGGTCGTTCAAAGAAGAACACGCGAAGGAGAAGACGTTAATTCAAAAGGCATTTATGATGTTTCGTAAAAAATCGGAATTAAATGTATATCATCTATTCCAGTTCATATTATTAAATAAATAGTATAGATTGAAAAAACAAAACATGCACTTTTGTTTTTATGCATATTTTGTATAAAAGAATATTTCATAATGTGTTAAAAAGTATACATGAAAAAAATTTATCCACCGAGTCAATTGATTCAAATACCATATTTATATGTCTAAAATCTTATAGTAAAATTCCACAAAATTTCATGAAAAAGTTTGCAAGAGTCTGCAAAACTCTTTTTACAACTCTAAACGACTCTATAAAATCAATATAAATTATAAACTTCATAAAAAGCTATCCCTTAAAAAAATCATTAAAAATTATTAGATCTCTAGAATTAATACAACCTTAATTCTACCCCTTTAGTAATTTCTCTTCATTAAACTTGCTATAATTTGATGTTATTGCTACATAGTCCCCCAGTTTTCATCTTGGCTTTTTTTTTTGTCATTTTCTTTCGATCTTTAAGTTATTCTTCTCTCTCATCATGGCTTCAGGTCCTCCTCTTTCTCTGTCTTCCTTTTTTTTTTTAATACAAATAGGTTGAGAGTATGGCATTCAATTTAATGATGCATTGTTTTTATGGATTTTTGCTGCGTTCTTGTACCAGTGCGAAACTATTACTAATCAATCGAGAAGTTTATGGAACCGTATTCATTTTTGAAGCCCAAAATATATGTTGAAGGAAAAGATTAAAACATTTTGATGGTTTTGATTCATCTTAACAGATACATGTGTACGAGCAAATGTTTTTCGTCTTTTAAAAGTTGTTTTAATCTTGTAATTGGAGTATTGGGTTCAAAATCGGAATTCTTCATTTTTATGCTACATAATATGCTTGTAGATTCTTGTTAGATCGATTCTTGAATATCAATTGATTGTATTTGTTTCATTTATTAATTTTTTATTTATCTTGGCAGGTTGGATTTTAAATTCGATTTTGGAATCTAAATTATCTCACATGCTGTGATGATGTGATTTCTTCGTTTCTGCTCTTCTTTACACTAATTTGCTAAGAAAATTCCCATTTTGGGTTGTCTAGTTACGCATAGATATAAGAGGCAAAAATTAGGTGCTTTTTCATTGGATTTGGAAAGATCAAATTAAAGCTATAGGGGTTCAAAATAAAAATAATAATTAAGGTAAAGATTGGTTATATGGGTTATCTGAATTTAGTGTTGCCACAATCGACGAGCCAAATCCATGTTGATCATGCCCCTGTCAGCGGCGGTGGTCTCAGGTTATTTTATTCTTGTCTGAGCTATTCCGTTTAATATTCTTGGGATTTTTGTCATTTTCTTGCCAAAGCACTAAATCATGAGTTATTGATTAGTATTTGACCCCAAGATGTTTGTTAGTTTGGCTGTTTTGAATTGGAACCTACAGCTGTATCTGCGTGTATATAATATTTATTTGATAATTTGCATGATCTTGTTCTAAGATTGAACTTTCAGTTGTGCTTCGTATGTGATTATGAGTTATATGGATTTGATAAAATTTCCATTGCCTTTGTGTTAATTGCTTGTGTCACAATCTTGATTTTGGTAGGTTAAAAGTGGTCGGTGGCTTAGTTCGGTGAAGTCTTGTGTGGTTTACTTTGATTTGTTGTGTGAAAAATCTTGGTCGAGTTTTTGTCTGGGCTAAAAATTGGGGTTCGTGTTTTCTATGTTGGGGATTGGTCATGAATTTTCAAACCATGCGCCATGAGGCATAATTTAATTGCTTACGTCTGATAACGGAAACTTGGCTATGTTGGTCGTTGTGTGTGTATCATGTTCACATATTGGAGATTGGTCGATGGATTTTCAAACCTTGCGCCATGAGGCATAATTAATCGATTACGTCTGATAATGGAAACTCCTATGCCGGCTATGTTTGTCATGTTGTGTGTGTGGGTACTGTTGAGATCATCGTCTACTAAGTAAAAAATTTCAGAAAGCTAATTTGTCATTTTGGACATGGTCTTATAACCATTGAGATTAAAGGCTTAGTTGTTGTTGTTGGACATGGTCTTATCACTTTTTTTATAAAAATGATTGTTCATCCTTTTTGCTAATAGGAATTTGATAACGTAAATCTGACAAGGAAAATGGTCATGTTTTCACCAATTAAATATGTACATGATATGTGAGGTCTCATATAGTGGTCTATTGTGCTCAAGCATAATATGATTTGTTTGCCGAGATTTTTCTTTCTAATTATTTAAATTTGTTCTTTATTGAAGTTTGGGTTTTGAGGTTATCGTGGATATGCCATTATGCAATGAAGATAAAAAGGTTGCGTGAAATGCTGTGTAACTTTAGTGTATCTACCACCTTCTTGCAGTCACAATGGAAAGTTTAGCTATGGATACTCGAGTTTTCCGGGTAAAAGATCTTCAATGGAGGATTTTTACGAGACAAGGATTGATGGTGTAGAGGGAGAGGTGGTTGGTCTCTTTGGTGTCTTTGACGGTCTCTCTCTCTCTCTCTCTCTCTCTCTCTCATACAAACACACACTATGTGCGAGCCACTGGCTCATTACATGCTGTTCTGTGATATGGTGAAAGTTTTGGAAAAAGAACCCGATTCTTCGGTCCATAGTTTATAACAGCCACACATTTGTCCTCAAATTCAATATTTTTTAGTTTAAACGGAGCTTGGTTATTTTTGGATGTGATTTCCCCTTCTCTATCAAGTAGAAGATTAATTGCCTACCCCCCATATTTATATTGCAAAAATATTATATAGCAAGGGCTATAAAAAACGTTAATTTTTCGTCTTGGAAAATATTACTATATTTGATTAGAGGATACATAAAATGAGTTGCTATAAAGTTTACTCAAAATAGTGAGTCATCAATAATGAATTTATTAAAATTTACACATTTATGTTGTGGAGTTGCAAACAAATTTCTTCCACCTCACCTTTAAGCTCTTGGTTTTACTACCATGTGACTTAACAGTAATTCTGTAAATTATGAGTTTGCGCGAACAGTTGGTCTTGCTTTGTTGCATCATGTCAGAATTATTCGGATTTGCCGTGATTTGTCTTCGATGTTGAGAGACAGTACATTTAGAGCCATTCTTTATATATGTACCCGGTTTTTTTGTTATTTAGGTCATGGGGGATCTCGAGCTGCAGAATATGTCAAGCAAAACCTTTTTAGTAATCTGATCAGGCATCCAAAGTTTATTTCTGACACCAAATCTGCTATAGGTATGTGAGTGTGTTGCCATTATGGTATGGCTTAAGCTCTATAAGTCAATTTTTACTTGCTCTTACCGCTATTTCTTCTGTGTATTTCCATTTTCAGCTGATGCATACTGTCATACAGACTCGGAATTCCTGAAATCGGAAAACAATCAGAATAGGGATGCTGGCTCGACTGCTTCCACTGCAATCCTTGTCGGCGACCGTTTGTTTGTGGCTAATGTTGGGGATTCGAGGGCTGTTATTTGCAGGGGTGGTAAGGGTAAGACATACAAGCTTTGGTTTTTTATCAATCTCTTTTTGTTGAACTGAAACAAAACCGACCTTTCTCCATATTGTTTTTCTTTCTTTCTTTTTTGTTGGGGGGGGGGAGGGGGGATTACGAATCATCTTTGCTTCAGTACCAAATAAAATGCTGAGACCAAGAGCCATAAATGTATCAAACAATAAGATATGCCATACCATTAGATCAGCCGATTAGCCATATATCTACTTGTTTCATTACTCCAAGATATTCTTTCGAGTATATTGTACGATATGATTAAACATTTGTTTATATGTGCAGCCATCGCTGTCTCTCGAGATCACAAACCAGATCAAATAGATGAGAGACAGCGAATTGAAGATGCCGGAGGTTTTGTGATGTGGGCAGGTAAAGAAAGATGGTCGTGTTTCTGTTTGTCCGAGGTTATTGTGGCATGTATATTTTTCAGCATTCTTTTCGTTGGATATTGCCTGCAGGAACTTGGAGGGTTGGAGGAGTGCTTGCTGTATCTCGTGCATTCGGTGATAGGCTGTTGAAGCAGTATGTGGTTGCTGATCCAGAAATTCGGGTATGGTGTAAGACTTTCAGTAAAAACATGGTCACATATAGAGTAGGAACGATACTGTTGAAGCAGTATGTAGCCATTTCTTGAGATTATTATAGCATATTGTAGTTATGTTGTGTGTCAAATAGAGATTTTTAAAAATATTCTGCCTATATAAGAAGCTGCAAAAGAAACCCGGTATCTAACTAACAATATCATTCTTTGATTTCCACAGGAGGAAAAAGTTGATGATACCCTCGAGTTCCTTATCCTCGCAAGTGATGGACTTTGGGATGTAGTAACGAACGAGGTGATACGCCTGTACATAAATTTTGATTCTTGAAGCCAAGGGCGGACCTAGTATTTCATTTGTTTTTTTGGGGGGTGGGTGGCGGGGTTCAATGGATTAGAGTCGTGACAGGCAAAACATGTGTTATAGGAATATTGAAATTTTAATTTTTAGGGGGGGTGATTATCGTAACCCGTTCCCTTCTGGATCCGCTCCTATTTGATTTCCTCACCTTTATTCAGGCATAAATATTCAACTTTTTTGGTACGACGTTTTCAGGAAGCCGTTTCCATGACTAAAACGATCCAAGAACCTGAAGAAGCAGCGAAACAGCTGATGCAGGAAGCATATCAGAGAGGCAGTGCGGATAACATAACTATTGTTGTGGTCCGGTTTCTTGCTAATCAACCCGAACCCTCGAATAGTAACTCTGGTTAAAGGTGAATATGTGTCTGGCTCGTTTTGTTCCAGCATCTTTCATCTGGTTCTCTACTTTATGGAGGTGGACATAGCACATACTCGACACATATATAGAAAGTTGTACTTTACTGAAGTTTAGAAACTACATAGACCCCAGTCTGCCTGGGATTGCTTTATTTAAAAAGTTGTGATTTAGGACTAGAGAACATGTAACCTTAGATTTCCAACTTAATGGATGATTTGTTATAATGTTTGCTGTGTAACAGTTTTAGTGCATGTGGTAATATTTATTTGGAGATCCTGTTGCTGCATTGTTCAATTTTTTTGGAGGTTGTGCTCTCATTCTTCTGTATTATTAATTTACTAGTAGTCAAACATATAGAATCTAATTACGTAACATGAATTACAGTTCCAACAGTGTAATCATCTGGTATCTTTTCAGATAAAAAATGACTTTGGACATATGTTTAGCAAATTAAATTAGATAGCCAAAATCCCACCTTTTTCCTTTGGCGAAGAAGGATATGCAATACTAGGCACAAAGCAAATCAAGTTGCTCATAGGCTGTTCGATTCAAGCTCGATTTTAATCGAGTTCAAACGGAGTTTAAATAGATCATAGTCCCATCTGGTGTCGACTTCGACCTTTCTTATCTCAAACTCAGCTAAAGTCATGGTTTTTAAAATTTCAATCAAGAGACTGTTATAACACTTAAACTCAAGCTCTCATCCTCAAGTTCATAGATCACTCACTACTCAATTGAGATCAAGGAATTTCATCTGTGTTTTTTTTTTTTACCTGAGCCCAAAGGGAGTGTTACTCTGTTCTCTATTGCTTATTTAGATGTGGCTTACAAATGTCCAAACATGGTTGTTTAACAATAACCAAGCTCTGGATTTGTGAAGAACTCTTCATGGTATGATAGAGCATCATAAAAAGGTGCTTTTTTTTTTGTCACAAACGCAGAAAATCATTTTCATTGCTCTAGCAATAACTGAAGAATCACGACACGTTGTAATGATGGGCAAAACCCATTAATTGATATAAAACACTCAATCCAGCATTCAAAGAAGAGATTTCACATGATTGAAAATTGTACAAGAACATAAAGCAAGATGATAATACATATAAGAATAAAATAAACTTCCTGAATACCAGAGTTTACCCACTTTTAGCCAGAATTATCGATTCCCAGAGAGTACATCAAATTTAAGTAGTTCTTAGCAAATTGTTTGAAAAACTCAAGTAACTGTCTAAAGACAGCCACCCCTCAAAGCAAGAACAAGGTGAAGAACAGAGCCACCCTCAATGTTGTAATCCTTGGCAGTTTTGTCATCTGCAAGCTGCTTGCCAGCATATATGAGCCTAGAGAAAAAACGTGGCAGCTTCACAGCGTCAGTGTTGATAATTGGAGAAAACCCTAATTTAAAAAATGGATGGACCAAAAAATGCAGATGAAAAATGGAACTTCCAAATTCAATTATAAAATTTGTTCTGAAAATATGAATTTCATTTCTCCAATATTTAAGGACTTAATTTTGTATCTAAAGAATTTGAAATAACTGGAAGCTTAGAACCATCCAAATAAGTGGAGATATTATGATGATTTCGAACTTTTTTAACCGCAAGTTCGTCATTCCAAACGGTAACAGAAGTATGGCACCAGAAGTGAAAAATTGATTGGTATAGCATAGAACATCTCAATATCAACAAGCAAACAAAGCTAACAATAATCTTTAGTAAAAAACATCACAAACCTCTGTTGCACAGGAGGAATTCCTTCTTTCTCCTCGACTCTTTCCTTAATCCGGTCAATGGTATCAGTAGGCTCAATGTCAATTTCAATTTCCTTTCCAGTAAGGGTCTTAACTTTGATCATTGTACCTCCCCGAAGTCTCAAAACAAGATGAAGTGTTGATTCTTTCTGGATATTGTAATCTGCCAAGGTCCTGCCATCTTCCAACTGTTTACCCGCAAATATGAGCCTCTGCTGGTCTGGAGGTATACCTTCCTTGTCCTAGGACCAGTAATTGCGATGTTTGCTCAATAAGATGCAGGTACTATAGAATGACCAAAAAAACAACACACATCCTAAAACTCAGAAACCAAAACAGAACCTGTCTTTCTGTATTACAACACTACCATCCAGCATTGCACAACAAAAAAAGGTGAAAAGGAGCGATGGTCAAAGCATATTTATTCGATCTTTTCCACAACGGCAACTAGGATTGAATCCCAGAGATCAAGGTTGGGGCGAAGAGAGTTGAGGGTGGCCATTTCGTGTATTTAGGAGGGGAGCGAAAGATGGATTTTTAAACATTAAAATTTTTAATCTTTTTCATTTGGGAAGAGGGTGACAGCTCTATTGAACCCGTCTAGATAAGCCTCGAACTGCAGCTACCACACGGCGTCCCCTCTCTCAAACTCAGATATGTTTTGTTAAATAGTAAATAATCATCAAAACTTTACCTATAACATATACCTGAAGAAACCTAATAGTCGTATACAACCAATAAGTTATTTTCAGGTGTATCATACAGTGTGCACTTATATTCCCACCAAGGTTCTTTCATAATCATGGCAGATATTAGAAACTGAAAAAGCGATGATTCGAGCTCCTTTCAAGACTATGCACAATTTGAAACAAACTAATCTTTACATAAACAAAACAACAGAGTGCTATAAAAAATCCGACTAACTCATTCCATATCATCAGAACTACAAAAAGGGAAAATAGAAGGGACCGGCTCACGCGACAAGCTGAATAGTAAAACAAACCAAAAAAACATAAGTGGCAACACTCAAATAAAAACAAACTGATGATCGAAACAAAAAATAAAATAAAATTGACCACAGCAATAAAGAAAACGGAAAACCTGAATCTTGGTCTTGACGTTGTCGATGGTGTCGCTGCTTTCGACCTCGAGCGTTATGGTCTTTCCAGTTAGGGTTTTTACGAAGATCTGCATCTCCAATTCAAGCTCTCTCAAATCAATCGATTCTTCAACTTGAAGTTTTGAACGCTATATCCTCGTAGATGGACAGTACTGTTACTTGTTAGCTGGGCAGAAGCAATTCGGGTCTGTCACTTGACATTTGGTTTTTTGCAAATGGGCCAACCCGAAAATGGACCTTGAAAAAGCTTTATTAATTTTTTTTTAACATCTTACCAAAAAAAATAGAGAAAATTAAATATAGGTACCATTCTCCAAAATATCTGGGTGAAATTTGTTGCATGCGTTCTTGACAGGTGTTTGGATTGGGTTAGCAATGGGGGCTAAATCTCAACAATGGTTAATTGTTAATCGCTGGAACAAGTTGAAACACACGCAATTTGCTTCTCATCAATCTCAATCAAAGCCTCGCTACCAGCTCAATGAACCCCTGTCAAAACCCTAAACCACTTCACAAAACCCACACTTGATTGTCTTCAACAATATCAGCGAAACGACGACGAGCCATTTCATCCTTGAAATTCTCTGCTAGTGGAGCAATTTCACCTTGGCTCAAGGCCTGTAGTTCGGGATTCAATCATCATAAGGCTTCATCGAACGATATGCCTTTCACTCCTTGTTAAATGTTATAAATGAAACTGTGAGACTCGTGCAGTAAATGTAATATACATACATCTCTAGACTCAAATTATATTAGTCATTACCTTAAAAAATGTACATAGTTGAAAGCATTTATTTTTTGTGGATTGGGCCGAATCTTTTTCATATTGCACCTGCCCGAATTTTACCAAAAAAAAATTAACATACTATAAAATTATGAAACATGGAAGACTTGAATTAATTTAATGGAGAAAGAAATATGTGAGAATATTTTTATTAGAAATTTTTATGGGTTTTCGATATGAAAACGTTTTTTTTTATATATTAGATTATTTATATGAAACCATTTTAAGGGTTTTTAAGAAATTTAACCTCAAATTTATGGCAAAGGTTTCCTATGCATCTACTTTGGCTATCCAAATTTCTTTTAAATTATTTTTTGATTGGGGATTGGTTAAATCATTTTTTTGCGTCAAGCACGACTCGAAATATGTCTAAAATGAGTATGTACTCTTAGCGGGAGCTCAAATTCTTTTAACTCTAATACAATAAACAATTACAAAGTATTTTGAACTTGAATATTCTTATGGTAGTGGAAGCATTTAGTTCTTAAGGGATAGAATATTTGAAACGTGAATATCTTAAAAAAGATACACCACTCTTATGGAAGCTTGAAGCATCTTTTAGGCATTGAAAGAACATTTGGAAAAGCCACTCTTCTATGATTTCTTTTTGTTTTCCATGCTATTTCCGAGTGGCTATAGATCTGTGCTATTTGACATGTAAAATATTCCCACTTAAATTTGCTTAATTTAGACTATACAACAACAAAAAATCTGAGTCTTTCATCTAAACGGATTAGAATAGACTATAAAACCAAATAAATAATCAACTCGGATCGCATATATATATATCAGTTTTCTTCAAGAGCTAGCTTTAGACTTTAATTATTATGTTTGATTAATACAGTTGCATAAAGATGTCATTATTTGGAAATGGAATTAACACCTAAAAAAGTTATATTAATCCCAAAACTTTCATTATATGAAAATATTACATTACCAAACATAACGACCGAAAGGAAACATTCAACATTCACACAACTCCAAAAACATGAAGCCTTTATATACACAAAACACCTAGCATCTTTCCACGAGTTTTCAATCAAGAGTATACCAGTTGATTCGATGCTACTCTTAAGTACATTGCTTTTAAGAGTACATCAAACTATCGGATGAAATATTCTCATCCAATGTTAGTTACCCCTTAAAGGTAGTGCCCAATGGAGATAACAACCGCAACAAAAAAATAAAAAAATTTGAGGGTGCATCGACTCTAGCAAGAACACGAGTCTTAAACAACAACAGCCTCAACATCATTTACAACACGAGATCGAGAATTAGAAAGTCGGGACTACACAAAACAAGACATCTTCATAAGCAATGAAGGAATCAACATCAAGCTCCGAACGCTTAGCAAATCTCCCTTTAATTCTTGCCCTTGTCTCGGCAAAGGCCTTTCTTGATGCATATTGGATGGTTTATTTGCCTGATTTTGCACCAGAATAATACAAGAAACTCCATTTGCACCAGAATAGAGTTTACATGAAACTCTATTTGCCTGATTCCATGGTTTATTTGCCTGATTTTGCACCAGAATAATACAAGAAACTCCATTTGCACCAGAATAGAGTTTACATGAAACTCTATTTGCCTGATTCCATGGTTAGCCATGGTAGAAAGAAGGATTGCATATTATATAAATGTGGATATATTTCCTATGGGTTGTGTTATATACATCATAATACGGAATTTATCATTACAATATGAATTTCAATCAATTTAGCATAAAAGTACTCGGCCCAATCAAAGAACAAATCTGGATCAGATTGATGATGTGCTTAAGGACAATGCTATTAAGGGCTCATCAATCTTTGGATGTGATTTTCACATTCAACGTGGATAAAATATTCTTATCCAAAGATGTTGCAGCCTCAGAACACTGTCTTTGAGATGTCATCAATAAAACCACAAATCTGACATATTTCATATGTAACTTCTCTAGACATACAAATTTTGTAATATACTATTAACTTGTCTGTTTTATTAAAAAATTTAACTCGGGCACTTAATATATAACAAATATTGATGTCATATGACATATTGACCTCCTCGGGTAAAATCCCTCAAGGGCCAAACAAAGACATATACCGAACATAGTGCACCGAACGGAAAGCACCGAGCAGGGTTGTTACCGAACAGCTGTAACCCTCCTCGGTTTTCTGGTCAAAGATTAGCGGAAGACCCGGGAATAACTAACAAATTAACCGGCGTGAATGAACGTGCAATAATGGGGCGCGGATTTCTCGGACGTGTGGGGCTCCAGTTAAGCCACGATCAGAGGACATCGTGTTCCGGATCTCCCGCGAGTCAATCACTAGGAATAGTCCTATAAATACCCGCGGATGTCATCACAAGAGGGGTGGGAATTTTCTGGGCAAAAAGACTCCGAAGAGAGCAAAATTTATGTCTGTTCGGTCTTTTTTGTTATTTTTATAAACAGTTTGTGTAAGTCATTGAACAATTATTTTTTGTGTCTAGAGAGTCCTGTAAATCATCAATATTTATAGTGGAGCTTTATACTGGACTAGGTCCCGTGGTTTTTCTCTCAATTCGAGGGTTTTCCACGTAAAAAATCTTGGTGTATTCCTTTTATTTTGCGTAAACACCTAATTCTACCAAACACGTAAAATAACGGATCACATCAAATATACTTTGCGATGGACCTATCGTCAACTGTACTCACAACAATTTCCTTAATATTGTCATGCTTTCCAATTCGACATTCTAGGTCTATTTTATTTTAATTTCAAGGATACAATTATAATGTTTTGAATTATTATAGTGGAACTCGTAAATTTAAAATCTTGTGTTATAAAGTAAAAAACTGCCTCTCTCTGGCTGCCATGGTAGATTTGGGTTCCTTCGTGGTTAAGGTTTGGTTTTTCCTTCAGTTACACGACGTTTCCTCCGTTTCCCATGGCTCATCGATGACTCTAGAGTTGTCTACTCTTTTGGCGGCTTAAGTTTCGAAGGTTCCGTGTTGCGGCATGCTTACCAATTGTTTGGTTGGTCCCGTATTCTCTATATCTACCTCGTTCTCTTCTCCTAGCTCCTGGTTTTGGGTGTCATCTTACCTTGCGATGGTTGCGTGACAACCCCGGCACTCGTTATGATTTGTTTTGGAATGCTTGGAGATTGGGAGAATCCCAAACATTCCTTCGCTCGCGACTGTCTCATAGGCTTTTTCCCTTTTGTATTTCATTGCTTACTATCTTTTATCTAGTTGTAGGGATGTCTTATGGCTTTGCTTGTTTAGCGTCGTCTTTGGCTGGAAGTTCACCCTCGCAGCTCTATTCCCTACTCGTACAGTCTGCTATTGTCGTTTTAGGGTTGTATCCTCGTCTATATGCGCTTTGTCATATTTAGTGTTTTGATTTTGATGCAGTTTTTTGGCTTACGGTTGTTGGATGTTTCTTTTGGTGGGTTTGCTTTGTTGGGTGTTTGGCCTTGGGTATGACCACTCGCCTTTAGGTTTCATGCACCAATCCAAAGTTGTTCATGTTCTTTCGGTAAGAGATTTGGATACTAGAGTTTGCTCGTTTGTTTGTCTTGTATCAGTTTATGCTTCTCGTATATCCGTATCATGGAAGACAGTTATCTT
Source organism: Haberlea rhodopensis (assembly GCA_907163345.1). Taxonomy (NCBI): domain Eukaryota; kingdom Viridiplantae; phylum Streptophyta; class Magnoliopsida; order Lamiales; family Gesneriaceae; genus Haberlea; species Haberlea rhodopensis. Next base: position 4,372,168 of record CAJQUN010000030.1, read on the forward strand.
GCTCGACAACATCCTGGGCTGCATGGTTTGAGGAGACCTGGTTTAGCTATGGTTCCTGCAATCCCCCGGTCAAGCTTTAATAGAAGGCAATTTCATTGTCCGCTCACATCCTGTATGCATGGTTTGATGGAGTTTGATTTGGTTCAGGTAGATTCCACACTCGAACGGACAAGTTCTTGCGCTTTTGATGGGTTGCTTAGCTTTCTTGTTCGACCTTCTTGTAATCTTTTTATGAATGTGTTTTCGGTCTTGGCAATAGCTTGGCAACTGCTATTATAACTGGTTGATCTTGATTAATATATCATTTAATCATTCAAAAAACAATAATAATAATAATAATGTGTGATGATTTTTTTAAATAACATACATTTATTTGTACATGATCGTCATAGCATATAAATAATGAAACAGAATCTGTGTATGCCCCTTTTGTTAAACAAACTACAGAAAATATGAAATAAAATTAAAAATCGAACAGCAGAGTGTAAAATGGGGCGCAACACATCAATAAAACTCAACATAATTGGCCCATTTAGTATGGACCTCGTGCACCGTCCTAGTTTCGCCCAACTAGTTTGGGCCTAGCTCAAAACCGATCTCTCCCAATATATTAAAAACATAGTTTCAAATCCATATTAAAATAAAATAGTTCACCTCCTTTTAAACTTAAAAAAATCATAAAAAAAAAACTTTATCCACTTAATTATTGGACAACAGTGAAAAAATTATATTTTACCCTCGAAAATTGCATTTATCCCACTAATTTTCTTTTAACACATTCCAAACTAAAAAATTACATTTTTACCTTATGTTCTTAGGTTATTACTTTTTATTCCCTTAAACAAAAATTCTAAATCGCTAGTTTACACGCGCGCAATGTATTGGACTATTATTTAGAAGGAAAGGCAAATAAAAGATAGCAACTATGTTAACCAATTTAGGCATATGCCCTTACTACTAGTAGTAGGAAGATGCTTGTACATATACAGCTGTCGGTGAATTGTTTTTGTATCATTCTTCGAGCTCCCTCGTTTATTTTTAATTTAATGGTACCCATATAATTTGGTACTATTTTTTATCAACTATTATAATTACTTGGATGGGTGACGGAGACTCGAACACAAGATCTTTGAGTCACAATTACGTCCGGTATCAAATAATCTACAAGACATCGGTAATTTGGTGCTTATTTATATATGTTAGATGGAAAACCTTTAAATCTTAAGTATATTATTTTAAAAAAAAAATTGTGTATACTTGTTAAAAAATGCATAAACGATGATATTCTGTGCGAAAGAAGTTCTTATAAACGACTTGATTCCTCTTATGGTTCATATAGCATATCTCAATCCATTGGAATTAAAAGCTTAATTATTGTATATGTATACTTGATAAAAATATTCCTACAATTATATGTTTATACGATGCCCCAAACAATAATCCAATTTCATTTAATATGTGAGAAAACAACAACAACAATAATAATAATACATGTTAGACCGACACTTGTCATTATCACATTTCCGCTCATTACAAAAAAATGAAGGACCAATCTAATCCTCCACTAAAGTCTAAACATATAATTAACAATTTGTCTTATCTTCTGATCGTGCCCACTAATAGGTCAAAATAATTTCAATTTTTTTTTTCACAAAAATAAATAAATAAATAAACTGGGAGTTTACCTTAACCTAATTCACATGCTAATTCACAAATGAAAGCATTTATTTGTTTATAGTTTAATCTTTTTAGTGAACTTAGTGTTAGGTGGCGATGAATATATGAATTTTGGTTACAGTTGAAATTTTCGCTTGTTTTTTAAAAAATATATACATATTTTTTTGAAAAAATAGTATACTCAAATCGCCAAATCAATATATATATATAAATATATATACACGGAAAAGTGGTTAATGATGACTTTGAGTAGGAGGATTAATTCCTCACAACGGGTTTAATCCCGAGATCCTTCTTCACTTGAGCAGTGAACTGTCCTGCTAGCTTTACCTTATAGTGAAGTTTATCCAGAAATGTATATATGATGAAATGTTTTTATAGAAGCAATAACCTACAACCTGCTCGAATAGATCAAAAATATATAGATGTATATTATAAAATATATATTTTTACATATTAAATATGATTATATAAGAGTAACTTTTCATTTCCAAAATTATGTTCTACTTTTGAATTTGGTATGTTTAGTTTCCAATAAAAATAATAGTATCATGAGAAAAGAGTATTTTGATAAAGAAAATTAGTATATTCCAGAAATAAAAAACAATTAGTATGGATAACAATATTTAATAATATAGATTAAGAATATGTAATCCAAGTGGAAGTGCGCGATGGTTTAATTAAGTAATTAAAAAAAGGTGCGAATTTGGAATCTTTGATGCCAATCAATGTTTTTTTTTATTTTAAAAATATTGTATTAAAATAAATTTTCAGGTGGTTCTTTATGAGTACATAAATTACATATGGGCTGAATGTTGGTTCAAAATAAAAGTAGTTGTTTTTTTTAATAATTATAAGATGGTTGGTTGCTTTCCTAAATGTCACTTTAGTTTTATTAAATTGTTGGTGTTTACTTGCATATATCAGCAAACTTATTTTTGTTTTGATTCAGTAAAAACTCCGATGTTGATATAATCATTAGATGATGTGGACTACACATGAGATCCAACCATTAATTATATTAGCGGACGACGTACACGTGTTGCGTGTGTAATGTAATAAATAAATATTTTGTATTTGATATATGTAATACTTTGCGTATCATATCACAATTTTTTAAAACTGATGAAGGGATTCTTTTTTAAAAAAAATTGAAGCAGTTTTGGAACATGGAGGGAGAGATGTGATGTTTTTTTTGTTTTACCTTTTTGCCCTTTAATAATAAAAAGCCAAGTAATTTGTCTGGACATATAAATAATTTGACATTGGTTTATTTAGGACATACCAAAGTAGTTATTATAAGGGGTTTACATTTTATAATATAGTATAGATAAGATAGAATTTCCGTTAAATTGGTACATATAACCTTTATTGTTGGTTAATTTGAACATCCTTCGCTAAAATAGTTAATGTTTGATGAAATTTGAGTGAAAAATTATTTTAACCTTATCTACAAAAAAATAATAATATTTAATTTTGTCCCCAAAAAATTAATTTGTAAAGAAAACCAATTTAAATTTATCCAAAGTTGCACTATATTCTGATATACCCATACATATTCAATGAATAAGACGGACCATCTTTTTAATAAAAACATGCATCTAATATTATTACAAGATAATAACAAGTATTATCCATTAATCTTCATCACAATAAAATATAATTTTGTATATAAAATTATATAGATTTAATCCGCCTTTCGATATGTATCGTTGTCTGTCCCAAAGTAGAGTGAATGAGAAGAATGTAGGTATGCCTGTGAGAGCCAACAGGATAAAATAGTCGTATCTCATGACATTAACTATATAAAGCTAAAATATTGAATATGTCATGCAGAATTTGTTTGATTTATCATATTTTGTTGTCTTCAATCTTTTTTTATAAACAGATAGCCGTTATTTGCGAATGAAAGCCCTCAAATAATGTAAAATTAATAGCATTTCATTCATTTATATAAAGATTTGAGAATTAAAATGATCATGACAGCTCTAAATGATTATTCAAATAATTTGATTGTATTTATCTTAAATGTTATGTTGGAAACCAAATACATCAATCTTTCGGGAAATTCTTGCATGGATCGAGCCCATACCTAATTTATACAATAATTTCCCAAAATCCTTCTACTTAACACATTCTACAGAAATTAATACTTTTTTTGTTAAACAACATATAGCTATTGACTTTGCGTGAAGTATTTTATAAAAATCATGTAAGAATTGTCAATTTCTAAAATGTAGATTGAGGATGACATTTGAACTGTGATGGTTTCTTCTATGGCCATCTTTTGAACAGTATGAGCTAGTTATTTTTGGATGAGAATATTTACATACAATAGTTTATTTATCACTAAGGACACAACATCAGTCAAATCGTGATCCGCACAAGCCACCTCCCAACAATTCAGAAAAACATGCAATTCAAAAAAAAATTCACATTTAATTCCATTTAAATAATTATAACTCCACCATTAAAAATTGCACACCTTGGATAATGGATATCAAGGGATGTAAATATAAAGTTTAATAAATATCAGAGGTGCCATTGTGATGACTAGTCAAACTTTAATATTTCTAATTTAATTAAGTTATATAAAAATGCCTAGATTAGATTAGATTATATAAAGTTATGAATCATTTGTTTCCTTTTGTGATGCTATTGGGTACCTAAATTTTATTTAATTTAAGTTAGCTTTTGCATTATTACAACTAATTAAATCTATTATTGGCAAAAAAGGTTAAAATCAAAGAGGCGGGATTAAATATATAAATATTATAAAATAAAATAAAAAATTGCAAAATACCATAACAAACAAAACAAGTATGAAAATACGATACATCGTCCGCCATCCGGGACGACGATTTCAACTTTAAAAAGTTGAAATCGCCATACGGGATGACTATTTCACATTTTTGATCAAAAAATGAAATAGCCATCACCGATTTCAACTTTTGGTTAAATTTTTTTATTTAAAAAATACTTCTAGTAAAAAATAAAAAGGGAGAAGAAATAATAGGTAATAAAATGATCCAGACGGATAAAAATTTGATTTTAAGATAACATAATTAAATATAATAATGAACCATATAAAGATAACATAATTAAATATAATAATGAACCATATATAAGCATAGATATATATGTTAAGAAATACCCCAAAATTAACAAATATATAATTTATTACTATATATTAATTTTGTCGTAAATAACAACACATTGTTTAAGTCAATCCAAAAATATTACTCGTCACCTTCCCAACTCTTTTTTGTTCATAATTTCATCAAGTTTTTGTTTTTTCACACTTACACTTATGCTTTTTCACACTCACACTCGTCGTCATAACCCAGTAAAAATTAATAAAAAGTTGAAATCCCCATCCGGGATGGTGATTATCGTATTTGTGTTTTTTACGGTATTTTGCAAATTTTTATTTTATTTTATAATATTTATGTATTTAATCCCAAAGAGGTGGCATAAGTATATTTAAAGAGCAAGGAATCCGATAGCAATTCGTTGTAAACTCGAGGTTGAATGATGTAGATAATTTTTTTAAGAAATATGATTAATATGTAATCAATGATTACCGGAAAAAAATTGCAAATGCATGTCATTTTTAGCAGGGCATCTGCAATAAATTATGTGAACTTTCACCTTATCCACTTGCAATTTTAAATGTAAATTTTTTATCTAAGTGTTCTTTTTAAATTGTGAAAGCTATGTTCAAAGCTTCTGAGGCTTCTATTCTTGTTTGTTGGGAAAATTCTGAAGACAGGTGTTGTGATTCTTGTTTATTAACTGGTGAAAAATCGGGATTTGCTGAGTAGATGAAACAAATTTTCTGAAGGTATTATTTTTTCCTGGTAGATGCCATATACCTTACTCTAGAATGGTGCTTTGCTTTCTGTAATGTTGTGTGGTGTCAATTTTACTTTGCGTAGTTGTATATTCTTGAGATGTAAAGATTTGATGCATTTTGTCTGATAAACCTTTTTCTTGAATTTTGGGTCGTTTTATATTTTCCTTTCAGGTTGAAATTTTACCACCATTCCGCAGAGGGAACAAGAAAATGGCTCCCAGAATGAATCTTTTCTACTGGTGGACCAAAGATACAGCACAAGGAACTCCAGTGATAGTGAAAATGGAAAATCCTAATTTCTCCATTCTTGAAATCGATGGCCCTGATGCTGCATTCAAGCCAGTGGACAAGAGCCGGCTCAAGAATGCCAAGCAAGTTAAATGGGTTTTGCTTCTTAAGGCTAATCGAGCCATCGGCTGCGTGGCTTGGCTTGGAGCCATTTTGTGGGGTCTTCTTGGAGCCATCAAGAAGAGGTTGATTTTTAGGCAAGGAGTGGCTCTTGCTAGCGAGAAACTAGGCGAGGGTAAATTGATGCTGAAAGTTCTAAAATATTTTTTAATGATCTTACTGGGAATTCTTGGCTTTGAGGCGATAGCTTATTTCAAAGGGTGGCATTCTTTTGAGAATCCAAATCTCTACATTTCACATACTTATGATATCCAAGGCCTGTTCCAACTGTTTTATGTGGCTTGGTTGGAGTTTCGAGCTCGATATATTGCACCATTTGTGCTTTCTTTATCAACATTTTGTATCGTTCTGTTCTTAATCCAATCATTGGATCGGCTAATTCTGTTTTTGGGATTCTTATATATCAAGTTGAAGAAGATTGAACCTACAATAAATGGTGATTCTTTTGATTATGAAGATCTTGAGGGAGAAGCTCAAAACTACCCAATGGTTCTTGTTCAAATTCCTATGTGTAACGAGTGGGAGGTATGATATAGTATCCTCCAATATAAGTTATATATGTCGCTTTAAGTGTTTTTGTTGTTGTTATTAGATCATTAAGTGTATCTCAGTGAGATAATGTAAGGATACATAAGCTTGGTCTAATGGCATAAATGGGAAAAAAGGGTGTCAATCAAAGATTTGAAATCTTGTATCTAAATTTGTATTAGGTGTATGAACTTTCTATATCAGCAGTCTGTCAACTAGATTGGCCGAAAGAATGTCTGCTAATTCAAATTCTTGACGATTCCGATGATAAGAATATTCAATTGTTGATAAAATCGGAGGTCTCTAAGTGGAGCCAAAAGGGTATTAACATAATCTATCGGCATCGTCTGGTTAGGACCGGTTATAAAGCTGCGAATCTCAAATCAGCAATGAGCTGTGATTATGTCAAGGATTACGAGTTCGTTGCTATATTTGATGCGGATTTTCAACCGACCCCTGATTTTCTCAAGCAGACAATTCCACATTTTAAGGTTTTTACTTAACTTTTGGCACTCTTGAATCACAATCAAATATCGAAGTTGATTAAACAAATTCTTTTGTTGTAGGGTAATCCGGAACTGGGATTGGTTCAGGCAAGATGGACTTTTGTTAACAAGGACGAAAACTTGTTGACCCGTCTCCAGAACATCAACCTGTGTTATCATTTTGAGGTAGAACAGCAGGTTAATGGGGTGTTCTTGAATTTCTTCGGTTTTAACGGGACTGCTGGTGTTTGGAGGATCAAAGCATTGGAAGATTCTGGGGGTTGGCTTGAACGGACAACGGTAGAAGATATGGACATAGCTGTACGTGCCCATCTCAATGGTTGGAAGTTCATATATCTCAATGATGTTAAGGTACAAAGTTCAGATTAGCAAGCATAACAATCCATTCCTTTTTTTGAAGACAAACTTGAAGATTATGACTAATCCAATTGTTTTCTTTGTGCCGACAAATTAGGTCCTGTGTGAAGTTCCCGAGTCATTTGAAGCTTACAGGAAGCAACAACATCGGTGGCATTCCGGTCCTATGCAGCTGTTCCGGTTGTGCCTGCCCGCTGTCCTGAAATCAAAGGTACACTTAATATTAGCTCTATAAATCTCTGATAGTTTTCAAATGAAAACCTCATTAATGATCTGTGGATGCTGATTGCTGATTCTTTTTTTTTTTTTTTTGCAGATATCAGTATGGAAGAAAGCAAACTTGATATTTCTCTTCTTCTTACTTCGAAAACTCATCCTTCCCTTCTATTCGTTCACTTTATTCTGCGTAATTCTTCCGCTGACCATGTTCATCCCCGAAGCCAAGCTACCTACTTGGGTCATTTGCTTCGTTCCTATCCTAATGACGTTCCTCAACATACTCCCATCACCAAAATTGATCCCTTTCATCGCCCCTTATCTCCTATTCGAAAACACTATGTCAGTCACCAAATTCAATGCCATGGTATCAGGACTGTTCCAATTAGGCAGCTCATACGAGTGGATTGTCACCAAAAAGGCCGGAAGGTCTTCAGAACCCGACTTGTTAGCTGCTGCTGATAAGGATATGAAATCACTTATCCAACCACAGATCAGTAGAGCAGCTTCGGAAAATGACCTTTCTGATCTTACCCTATTGCAGGAACAAACAGTTCCCAAACCGGTCAAGAAGACTAACAAACTTTATCGAAAAGAGCTAGCTCTTGCTTTTCTTCTGCTAACTGCTTCAATCAGAAGCCTTTTATCTGCTCATGGACTTCATTTTTACTTTCTACTTTTCCAAGGCGTGACTTTTCTACTCGTTGGTCTTGATTTGATTGGAGAACAGGTCAGTTGATAAAGTACTCAATATGAATTACAAAATGAAGACAAGACAACCTATGTCGTTTTGATGCCTTTACCAGTTCATTTTCAGGGTAAAGTTTCTTCGTCGTGTTAATCACCTTATACCTTCGTTTTTTGAAGATTTTTCTGTTTAATAGGATAACGGTAACATTTACATGTAATTCCATTCTGTATAGGTTGGAAGATCAATTCTTCTCTTGTGGTTGGTCTCATGTATTGTGTATATTATGCCATTTCACTTTCTTTTTGTATTGTAAATGATTGAAAATTTACTTTAAAAGATAAATTTGAAAGTATTTCTATGCTAGTTTGTTGGTTTGGGGTATTATTTTAGGTTTGGATTCTAAAAATTGGTGTTATTGTTGAGAGTTTACTCAAAAGAAGTAAAGATTTAGAATGATGGCTCAAAGAGTTGGTGCCAATAACGTTGTTTCATGCCATATCATAGATTACATGGAGGGTGCCTACTCCAAGTTACTATCATGGTTCGCCAATACGGTTATCGACTTTTGAAAGGCAAACAATGTTGTAACTCAAATATGGATCTTGTAAGGCTCACACCGTCTTAAACCATAAGTATGATCATGTAACCCTTTTCAAGTGATCATATAGAGTTTAGTCGATTAATTAATTAGTCGATTAATTACATAAACAGTTGTATTATGTCATTACATACCATAAAGACATACAACAAAATACATCTTAAAAATATCACTTCTACTAATCTTTTTTAATCGACAACTCTATCGTCAATACAGCATTATGGACTCACCATCCTGGCTTCCCTCGCCCAATAAGAAATCCCTACATAAACAACCCACAAAACCATAAATACAACCGAGATATAGAACATATATCAATAAAACATATAGAACAAGTATTTATAAACACAGTAATTATAAATACTTCCTGTCTTTCCATCATATCTCGTATTCTTTGGGTCGTTCATGTACCATACTCCACCATAACATAAGTCCACAATTATATTAAATGCATTCATGACATGTCACAAACTCATCTCACTCATAACTTGATCATTCTCTCAATCACATTCCAATCCCCTTTCAATGAATACCAGTTATTCACAAATTTCCATAGGCTATATATCATAGCATTATCTTTTATATGAGTAACACATATAACATTGTTATTACGCTCAATATGATCCCATCATATTAGTAGCCAATGTTATTGCATATCACATGCCCCTTATTTGTGTAGCACATAGAACATTGCTATTACGCTCAATATGATCATATCATATGAGTAGCCAATGTCATCACTCCTTATATGAGTAGCACATATAACATTGATATTATGCTCAATATGATATTATCATATTAGTAGCCAATGTTATATTGCATTTCAACTCCATATAACATATTCCAAACTCATTCAAGTGAACATCGATTCCTCAACAATTCCCATTGGCTACATATAATACCATTATTCCTTATATGAGTAGCCCATATAGCATTGCTATTACGCTCAATAAGATCACATCTTATCAGTAACCAATGCATATGACATTTCAACTCCATATAAAGATCTTATATTACTGCTCGCCCAATGTCACCTAATCAACCTCATACATAATCAAAGTAATGTATGAATGAAAAAGAGTATTCGTACGTCCCACGTACCTGGTACTATCCAAAAGAGGTAGAGCGATCACCAGTCATAACCTTCACCCTGCTTGATGTCCGGTAGCATGTGACGGCTCTATACACATTTAAGCTATTAGAAGCATATTATAGTTTCCTTACCATTTAAAGAAACATATACAATATCCTATATGTAAACACACAAGAACTTGAAAAGAACCAGAAATGAAAATCCCATATTTTACACTCACCGATCGATCGGTATTAATCACCGATCGATCGCTCAACGCTCGTCGATCGATCGTCCAACACGCTCAATCGATCGACTGAGGCAGCAACTTTAATTTCTTTCGCCCGATCGATCGGCGTAAGGGACCGATTGATCGGTGAACCCTGTATACGCGAATGTCGTTCCTTTTTCACCATTTCTACATATTTCTCCTTCCTTACTCACATATGGCTCATGATATATGAATTCCCTCATCTATACAATATCAACCCAGCCTACTCTACTTCTATCTTTCATTTTGCATATCAATTTGCATCAATTTCTGAACACTAAACACACACAAAACTTCCACCATATAAAACCTCTATTTCTTCTTCTTAAACCTATGTGGAAGATAACAATGACTACCCAAAGCTTTCCTGAACTTTGACACACAATGTGATGAAGGATTTGTCCAGAATCAGAAAATGAAGGAAGAGAAGATGGGTTTTGATGTTTTTAACGATTTAGGCATTCCTCTTCCATTCTTATCTGATACAAGTTGCATAAATTGCTACTTAGTCCTTAACTTGTCAGATAATGATTCTATAATTGCTCATGAGTCCTTCAAGTTTCTCTTCTCAACAATTTCACCTTCCATGTATTGCAATTTAAATCCTTTAAATATTCCAATTTGTACATCTAAACCAACTCAATTTGTTAGTCCTTTATTAATTAACCATGATACATATGAAATATAACATTATATTAAAATGGGATATCACAGATCTCTCATAGATTGTAATTCCACTAAAGAGACTCTATCATCTAACAAATTAGTCGTGTAAGCCCGCTTTCTTATCAAGGTTTTCTTGCGAATAGATCTTCATCTTTGGTGTTGAAAAAAAAAATGTGTCGAATTGCAAATGTAGGAGGTTGGATTTTGGAATAGCTTTAAGCAATGGAGGGGCCACAATTGTTTTGTGGGATTTGCATATTTGAAATCAAGTGTTTTCGTATTGAAAGTTGTGGGATGTTTGCACTATGAATTGGGAACAAAAGCTTCACCTTTAATTGACTATGGTCCGCTTGCATTCAGATTTTTTGTCAATGGAGAGGAGGATACATCTTTGGTTTTGACAGCTATCTATAAAATTGTTGCCTTTTTACATTATTTTTTTGTTCGATATCAATTTGTTCATCGCCAATTTGTCAATGAAGAGGAGGAAAGAAGTAATGATATTATTTATTGTCCAACTTACCAAATAAATCTGTTCAGAATCAACAACTAAACTTTTAACATCAATAAATTGTTAGGACTACAAGAACCAAAGAAAGAATCAAGCTGGGTCATGCATATGCTTCGTTAATCTTTGTTGATCCATTTTGACTCATAAATCTTTCGATTTTGGGTTTGAGATGAAGCATATGTATGATAGATAAGAAATTAACGTACACCGAAGCCAAAATAACTTGTTTCCCACTAATTTAAAAATGGGGAATTGGAGGGAGGTCCAATGTGGAGAAATATATTGTAAATAAATCTGGGAAAAAATGTTTGCATCAAAATATAGGGAGGTGAACTTTATTCACATGGATACACTTTGTACACTTTTGTTTTATTTAACTCTTTTGCTTACTAAAATACCCATGATTTAATCTCTTTTTTTTATGACTCGGTATCCGGCCCGAAAACCGACTAACACAGGGGACCAATCACACCCATGATTTAATCTCTAACCTAATTAGAATTTCAAACCCTCGAAATATCTCACATCACTCTCTTTCCTCTCCACCAGTGGCGGATGCAGGATTTTTAGGAAGGGGGGGCAAAAAAAAATTTAAAAGAGAAAATTTAGGCCAAAAACCCTTGCCCCTTAACAGATCCGCCCCTGCTCTCTACCTCACCACTTCTACCGTCTTCACCAGCCTGAAGCCGAAGTCTTCAAAAGCCGCCGCTGCCGTCTTCATTAGCCACATAACCTTTATGTTTATGTGTGTACACCCTGTGTGTATATATGTACTCTATGTTTGTTGTTTTTTGAGGTTTTTAGTTGTGATTCATTGGTGTCCGCGCTTGTTTGCTCATTTTCAAAATCTTCAGCCTGGCAGCAAGATATTGAAACGAAGAAGATGACCAAAAGAAAAAGTAATTGGTGCACGAAAATTATAAAAAGTAACTGGTGCATGAAAATTATAAAAAGTAACTGTGCACTAAAATATAACATTGGTGCATGAAAATATAACATTGATGCATGAATATACAACATTGGTGCACGAACTTTATGTTAATTAATTTACGCACAAATTTGCAAAAAGCAACTGATGCATGAAATTAAATGGTTCGTGCATCACTTACTTAATTGTATGGTTCGTTCATCACCCACTTGCGCTTATGGTTCGTGCATCACCCACTTATGATTATGGTTCGTGCATCACATACCTTTTCTATTTTTCGTGCATCAGTTACTGATTTTAATTTTCATGCGTCAATTCCTGATATTTAATTTTCGTGCATCAGTTACTGATTTTAATTTTCGTGTATCGGTTACTGATTTTCATTTTTCGTACATCAATTACTGAATTTCAATTTTCGTGAATCACTTACTGATTTCAAAATTTCACAAAATCGTGAACACACACTGAAGGTGCGAGAACATGCATTGGACCACCGCACAGAAAATTGTTTCGTTCGTCTCCGTCCGACATTCGTTCAACGAGCCCAATATACAAAAATGATCACAATTCAATTGCCATCGTGGGTTGATGTGGAATCACCGGAATTTGATCTGAAAAGGGCGAAATCTTATGACCTTGGTTTTTCACATCTTGGGTTCGATTTCTTCGATCCATCCATGAATTGGTCCGAGCCCATACACTTGTTAGCTTCCCCTTACTATGGCCGAGCGTATGAGACCCGTCACCGCCCATCTCGTCTCCGGTAGTCTGAAACCCTAGATAATGCGATTTTGTGGCTGTTGTGTTTTGAAACAATAATGAAAGCTGAAAATGTGAGTGAGATATAATAAGGGTACTATTGTCATTTTAACTTCAAATGGACTTAAGTGATTGGAATTTTTTCCCCCTGACTATGATTAATTAAGTATTATGAGAGTGTATCAGCTTGATTATTTCCCTTTTAAAAAACTTATTAGTAGAAAGCAAACAAAAAAATAAATAATTCTTTGAAAAAAGCCAATAATAGTGAAGAAAGGATTTAATCCAATTTTGTAAACCCTAAGACTGAAATTTCCAGGTAGTGTATTTCGAAAGAGACGCCTCAACTATTACATTTGTCGTTAACTTATCATCTACGTTAATAATTATTCTTAGGTGTACCATAATAAATTCTATATTATCTTGATTAATGAGTTGAATTAAAAATTTGGAGGGTATTAAATAATATATTTGAAAATTTTGTTTCTTCTGTTATATTTTCAATGTATAAAACATCCTCTGCTCTGAATCAAAGTTGTATTTCATCCTTTTTCGCCTACAAATGATTACTGAATCAAGTTTGTTTGAAATTATAATAAACTGTGTTAGAACCAAATTAAAACAGACCCAACACCACAAGGAAATTTTGCTAATGGGTCAAAAATAGTTGCGGACGTAGAATTTTTATTTGGGAAGCGAAATATAATTTTGGAAAGAAATTGCACTTTTAAAGGTAAAATGTAATTTTTTTAAAAAATTGGATAACAAACAAATTTTTTTACAAGGGAGTATTTGTCCCAACGTGGCTCCGATGATCGAAAGTATGGCCTAATATACGAAAGGATAAAATGGACTTCTTATATAGGCAATGTGGTGCAAGAATTTGGGGTTATTTATTTAAATAATTCATATATAAAAAATATTTAACAAAATAACCTAAAATATAAAAACTTAATAAAGTAACCTAAAACGCCAACTAGGTAGACGTCTTCAAGAGAAGATACCAACCCAATTGGCGTGTCCAAAGACACGCCAACTTCGACATATATATTTTTTTTAAATAAAAAAATTTAAAATAAAAATACAATACATAAATAATTATAAATTTGATAATATACAAATAAAATAAAATAATTTTATTTGTATATTATCAATTTTATAATTATTTATGTATTGTATTTTTATTTTAATTTTTTTTTATTTCAAAAAAATTTATTTTTAAAAACAAGAAAGAAAAAATATGTTGAAGTTGGCGTGTCCAATTTTGGAAAGTTGACCACGCCAACTGAGTTGACGTCTTCTCTTGAAGTCACCAACCCAGTTGACATTTTAGATTACTTTATTAAGTTTTTATATTTTAAATTATTTTGTTAAATATATTTTATATTTGGGTTATTTAAATAAATAACCCAAGAATCTGCATGTAACAATAAATGTAAAACTCTAGTTGATATTTTTGGCATTTGAAAATATAAAAGTTGACTTTTGTAGTTAGTGTAAATTTATAACCTCACGTTTTGGGAAAAAAATTCAGGTTTGGGTCTTCAAAATGCATTTGAAAAACCTTCTACCCATTATTAAAAAAGAAAAAAGAAAATACAGAAGTCAACTAATGCCAGCTATGTTGTCTTGTTTCTACACACGTGGACTTTGACTTGAATTTATAGCAATATTTTAAAGCTGACCAAATAGTTTTAGAGAAATGTATTTGGACAATTTGGATGTTCTATACTTCTATTGGGGATTTTACTCGGTTCAATAACTCAAATAATTTTTTTTATTTTATTTTTTTAATGTTAATATTCTGCCAATATTTTTATTAATATTATTGAGGTGAAGTCGAGTAAAATAAAATTTAATGTTGATAATATATATAATGTTATTGTAATTATGAATAAATATATATTTAATAAATGAACTTATTATTCTTTATTTTAAATAATATTCATAAGTTTTCAAACTTATGACCTAATCACACAAACATATTTACGAATCAAAACTTGTTAGACGATATTCAACTCCAAAATTTGTTGATATTACTAAATTCTAAAATGTTGGAGCTAAGGATTTCACATCCATAATAATAAATATACCTCCCGTGCAGGGACGAATCTAGCCAAAATATCGAGGGTTGGCAAAATTATATGTTTTTTAACGGGTTCAAAAATATAGCTTTATTAATTTTTAGGGTTAAAAATATAATATACATATATATATATATATATTTTGAAATAAAATTTATATTATACATATTAAAAAATTGAGGGGGCCAGCTCCTCCTCTCTTCTATTACTCTCTGTTCGTGTGTTCGAGTGCTCTTGAATTCTATTGATTTGAAATCCCTCAATTTACATTTTTAACTTATTTATTAATTAATGTGGTATGTTTCGAATTTTACAAAACAGATTTATTTAAATTATTCATTTAAATCGTTTTCTCGATTCCAAATCTTCTACGCAATGCAATCTTAATTAATAGTGTAAGAACGACGTGAGGGGCAAAATGTTTCCACTTAAGTACTCAAACTCAGCTTTCAACATGAAAATGTCAAAGCATGTGCTCAATGATTTTCTCTGTCTAGTTAGAAAAAAGTTTGTAGTTTATAATAAATGAATCTGTTCTCTTAAATCTGTTCTTATGCTTTATAATAAATAAATTTAGAATTTTGGTTTTAACATCCCAAAATTTATAGTGTTGGGGTAAATCATGTCGATTTCGATATCACGATTTAAGTTGATCATAATTCCTAAGATCCAAAAAAAGCTAATGGTTCGTCAACATAGTCTAGCTACTCACGTACTTACTTTTGGTTAGCCCTTTATTTTTTTGGTTTAACAAGGTATCCAGACTTGTGTCTCACTAATCCTTGGGTGACGATCCCGACCCCTCAGGACCGCCATCAGGTAAAGCGAAGGATATGCACGGATGACAGGTTTTTGAGGAGGCGAACCAATAAGATCCGAACTCAGGACAAATCCCCACAATATTTCAGTGGAGAATTTGTCCCACACAGGATTCGAGCCAACGACATTGGGGAATTTCTCTCCAAGTCACTCAATCATTATCAACCCGTCTATGTTCTTTAGGGCTGGTTAGTCCGTTATTGATTACGTTGTTGTGATTATTTGTTCGCTTTTTCAAGATGCAAAAAGTGATTATTTGTTCGCTTTTTCAAGATGCAAAAACATGTGGATTTTTAAATAAAATGAAAATAATAAGAAATTTGTAAATTTATAAGGAGAAATGATCGCTCCGACGGTTTGATATGCTGTCCCAAATAAAATTGATTAATATTGCACATTTTGTGTAATGAGTGAGAATTAATTAATTAATATAATCGCTAGAAGATTGTTTCATGTGCTGTCCCAAATAAATTGAACAAAAGTTATAAACTACTTTTTCCTTTTCCTTTTTAAGTCCAAACACGTATATAGCAAAAAATTGTTGGGTGGACGATTTTTTTTTTTTACATAATAATTAAGGGTAAAAAAAAATTTGGGGGGCAAAATTTTTTTTTTTTAAATAAAGGTAAAAAAAATTCAAAAACAATTTTTTTTTTTTGGGGAAGAAGGCACACATCCTTGCACCCTAGTCCGTCCCTGATCCAACTTATATATAAAACTCAATATTAAAAATATTTTCTAAATATAAAATACATAAACTAGTCTACCAACTATTTTAATCATATTAAGTTGATCATAAATAAGACACAAATCGAACTCATATATCATACACAACTTGATCCAGTTCGTGTTCAAGAGGTTCGTTGACATTTCCCATTAGCATATAGACTATTCAATTTAGTAAGAGCTCAGGAGGTACAAATAAAAAACATTAACAATAAGAAATTTCAAAAAATAAATAACAATAAGACAATCACTTGATAATAAGTCAAAAGCTTGATGTTTTTTAAATAGAATGGGAATTATTGAGCTCCCGACCTAGTTGGGATAGACAAGAGTTCATACTCATTTTAGATAGACTCGAGTTCGAATTGTATTTGACGCAAAAAAATTATTTTAGCTCTTAAAAAAAAGTAAACTATTATAAGGTAACGTAAATGAATAAAATTGCATTAGTGGTGTACACTTGCTTTCAATTTTATTTGACTACCTTTAAATAAAGTTAAGCGTTGGGATTTACTTTTATGATCAATTCCCAATTTTTTAAACATTTTATTGAAATAAAGTTGTCCGAACTAATTAACATAAGAATCTTAATGTTCAAGTCAACTTGAACCTGACAACCCTTCTAGATGATTTACCTAAATTAAGTATGAGATTAGTTGTCTAAACACGTAACAAATATCGATTAATCACTACGACTTTTCCAAGATTATGGATTGTTTAAATTGTAATTTGCTTTAATCTATATTTCTTGAGTTCGGTTAATTAAAAATTTCAAAATTTTGTTGGAAAACGACGTGTATTCAATTAAGATTAAGCATCAGAGACAAAAAGAAAAGAATCTGTGAGTCAACAAAAATATGTTATAAGCGATCGATCGCGCCTTGTACAGTTTGTTCAGTAGGGTGCGTCTTTTCGCGATGTGATGTATTTTTCATGAATTGTTTGATGTCTTTTGATGATATCTCTTGTATATTATATATAGAAGAACCATTGGACGAATTTAACACACATTTTTTAGATCAATTGAGTGTCTTTAAACCTCTATGGTCTGTGAATTCATGATTTGAATTGTTCTATTACGAATTATAATCGTTGTATCTTGAGAAACGAATCGTTGTTGGATCATGAGTACCATAACGGGATAGTATCGTTCCAACAACAAAGAGTCGAACTCTTATCTCGACAATAAATTGAATTCGTTTGTTTCTTCACCTATATTGACAAAAGATACACATTGTTCCATAAATTTTTCCAACAAATTTTATATTATTGAACAATGTGATTTTATAAATTATTTATTTCATTTGCTAAATTGTAATTAGATTAAAACAAATAATCAATCCACGCGGCATCATATTGCAAAAAGTCATAGTCAGCGTCCTCGCACTGCATCGTGGCCGTTGATCGAGCTCTGTTGATCCTACAGTTGTAGATGCAGAGCCTTTAGTGGGATTTGGGAAATTCAAAAGTGGGTCAACCCATATCCCACGTTATGTCACCTGTTTTTAGTCAGCCATTTTAATTGCTTTTTATTCATGAGTACGGAGTACCCAACTCAATAATCGCAATTGATTTGATTTTTCCCCCAAAACATTAAATGGTGGTTTGAGTGTCATTTTTGGGGTTTTTCATTAAAATAATCGAAAAAAAAAATAATTTAACAAAATATCCGAATTTGAAATTCGTTTTGAAAATGACTCAAAACGCCATCTCAGATGACGCCTTCATGTAAAGACGCCATCTGAGATGGCGGCTTCTGTATATGATAAAAAAAATAATTGAAGGCGCCATCTTGGATGGCGCCTTCATATAAAAAATTAATTTTTTTTATGAAGGCGCCATCTACGATGGCGCCTTCTCGGGTATAAATACCCCGGTCGCGCCCTTCATTTTTCATACCGAAGCGAAAATCACATATCATCATAGTTTCTTATCTTATTTTTATCGTTACAATTGTTCAATCTCCAATCTCAATTAACCACTCTCGAAGTATTTTCAGGTAAAAATGTTGTTATATTATTGATTTTATCATTTTGATTTTATAAATTTATTAATTATTTGTAATATTTTATAAATTTTTCAGATATGTCGATTCAAATATTTTGTGGAGGTAATATATTACAGGATTTGGATACCATTAGATATGATCGTGGTCCAATAAGAGTTACCACAATATCTCGCACAATTAATTTTATGCAGTTGTTGACCGAAATATATAATATCACGGGCATCGATGGCAACCAGTTTCTTCTGAAAATACATGTAAGACATATGTTTAGAGATTTTGCCGGGGTACGACAGACAATTTTGCCAATCGATAATGATTATAATTTAGCATGGCTATTGGATTCAGAACAAGGTCTTAGTTGCTTGAAACTTTACATAGAAACGGAACAAAGAAACTATGATTATATTCCAGAAAATGTAGATTGTTTGCCTGTAGTTGCAGAACGACCGACTGTCTCCGGTAGACACCACGATGACGATCCAATAGATGCTGATGTTATTGCTCCTGAGCCACTAGCAGACAGTTTCGCTGAATTGGAAAATGATATTCAGTCAGAACCAGATAATATTCCGTCCGATGATGATGCTGATGACGATGAGGTTGACATTTGTGTCATGTCAGAAACAATTGCAGATGAAGATGAAGGGATCTCAATCACCCAGGAAGTGTCAGTTAATGTACCGGAGACAACCACGACAACTAGTCATGTCCTTTATCCAACAATTACATTCTTCTCAATGACACATCCTGAAGTATTTGCAGACTCAGTAGACATTCCAACAGGTAAATGGGGTAGTTATTACGATTACTCCAAAGGGGATATGCATGTAGATATGGTCTTCAAAAATAAAGCACATCTGCAGGCAGCTGTAAAGGATTACTCTGTACGTGTTGCAAAACGAGAGTACCGCGTTGTGAAAAGTACAAAAACATTGTGGAAAGTTGTGTGCAAACACATTACAGAAGATGCACCTTGTAGATGGTACTTGCGCGCCTCGTTGAAGAAGAAAGTTGGATTATTCAAAATAAACAAATATGGAGGTTCTCACACATGCCTTTTGAGTGAGCTGTCTATCGATCATGCAAATTTGGACAAAAACATGATTGCTAGCTTGTTAGTGGGAATTGTTCGGCGTGATCCAGCTTTCGAGATAAAGTATGTAATTCAAACAGTCAAAGACAAATATGGATTTGAGATCTCTTATGCAAAAGGATGGTTTAGTTTGCGACGTGCTGTTGAGAATGTGTATGGGACATGGGAGAGCTCCGTTCAGAAACTGCCTTACTATACGGGAGCTTTGCAAAAATGGAATCCCGGCACCGTCATTGAGTGGGTTCACCTTGACAATGCCAGACCAAGAGAGAAGACATTGAATTACGTGTTCTGGGCCTTCCGACCATGTGTAGAAGGATTTCAACATTGCCGCCGGGTAATAAGCGTGGATGGAACACATCTGTATACGAAATATCAACGTAAGATGTTGATTGCCGTGACAATGGACGCTAATAATCAAGTGTTACCTTTGGCATTTGCAATTGTTGACGAAGAAAAGTTTCTGTCATGGAGATGGTTTTTGGAGATGATAAGCCAGCATATTGTGAGAAGATCTGAGGGTGGTGCATGTTTGATTTCTGACCGTCATCCGGGTCTCATTGCAGCAGCCGATTGTATTCCTGACTTCAAATCACCGCGTGGAGTACATCGATTTTGTTTGTAACATGTTTGCTCAAACTTTAATAGTCGCTTCAAATCCGTTCATTTGAAAGACTTATGTTGGAGAGCAGGATCAGAAAATCAACTCAGAAAATTTGATCGCACAATGGAAGAGATAAAACTTATAGAGCCGAGGGCTTTTGATTACTTGAGTCGTATCGATAAGTGTCAATGGTCTCTTGCTCATGACGGAGGCTGGCGTTCTGGTATCATGACCACAAATATGTCAGAATGCATAAATGGAGTTTTGAAAGGTGCTCGTCGGCTTCCAATCACCGCAATTGTGCAATTAACTTTTGATCGTTGTGTACTATATTTTGTCGAACGGATTAAGAAGATGGAGCGAATGATTGAAAATAATCAAGAATGGCCAGATTCTGTGTTGGAAAGATATGGTCGTGCCGACTATCATTCCATCCATCATGATGTCCAGATGTTCGATCGTAGACACCTTACAGCTTCTGTTATCACAAGAGTACAACCAGGACGTGGGGGTAACACCCATGTTGTGCATCTAAAATCAAGAGAATGTTCTTGTGGAAAATGGAAAGAGTTCGGAATACCTTGCTCACATGTGATCCAAGTTTGTCGAAAGTATGGCCTAAATGCAAAAACATTTGTCAAGGCATATTACAATATGAATGAATATTGGAGCACATATCAAGGGCGGTTCGAACCAATATGGGGGGAGGAGTATTGGGACACCCCATCTTTTGAGTTGTACCATAACTCCACTCTGCGAAAAACCAGAAGAGTGGGTCGAGATCGAACAACGCGCATTCAGAATGAGATGGACTGGCCAGAAGCCCGTGCAAGACGACAAATGGCTTCATCTTCTCGAAATCAATAAATAATTTTATGTGTAATTTATTGTAAGTTTATTTTGTAAATGATTTTACGTTATTGTGAAAATTGGTTGTTTGTCTATCACACTATTTTAGTATATGTTTAATTGCTCACAAAACAACATTGTTCAATATGTCAAAAAAATATCAAATATCAAATATTTACAAAAGAAAGACAACAAATATCATCCACGACCACAACCACGACCACGAGGCCTCGTTTGTAAATGACCTCCGGTACCACAAGGAGGAAGAATGATCTCTCTTCGAACTCTCTGCCTTCTATCCGCTTGGTCATTCCTCTGTTGTGCCACAGGTACATCAGTAGGTGGTCGATATGGTGTGAGCTGTGGAAATGCAACAGGTGATACATCAAAATCGAGGCCCGCAGATGTGGTATATGATTGTGGAAATTCATATCCCACATCTGTACCCTGCTGTGTGTACATCGGAGCATACGGAGTGAATGGTGAAGGATCATACATCTGTGGCTGCGGGACATAATAACCAGTAAAAGATGTAGATGGACCTGCCCCATCTGCCGGTATAGGTGTATACGTAGATGGACCTGCCTCATCTGTCGAGAAAGGTGTATACATAGAAGGCCCTGCGATATCAGTCTGGACCGACTGTACTGGTTCTTCATCAGGCTCGTGAACTTCTTCGTCTGGTGGGAAGTTTCTGTCTCGTCGTTCACGAGCCACTTGCATCACATCCTGCGCTATTGCCCTATGATGATCTCTCATCGACTCCATATACGTGCTAAAAGATTCTCCCAGCAGGATAGCGGTCGCAACTAACACTTAACTGTTGCATCTGATCAAGCTGAAAGTGAATAACAATAATTACATGTTCAATCTATAATCCATATGACATATTCTACAAAACAAATTTTGAATATATTTACTTACCACGTGATGCCACGCTGGGCCGTCACCATGTTGGTATCCGGTCTGTCCAAATTGCCTTTGATGGCCAATATATCTGCGGGTGACTCGGTCATACCACTCACTATATCCAACCACTACTGCACAATATAGTGGTCTGTCCACACATAAATCACCTGTCATCTCCCATTTCTGTACGTATCCAATATGATGTGCACTCCAATCCTTGTTCATACTTCCTCTTCGATCAACAGAATGCAATTTATCATCCCTTGATTGTGGATCTGTGGGGATGTCTTGGAGCATTCCAAATTGACGAAGAACCCTATCAGGACGGTGCATCTCAACAATTTCATAACAAATTAATGGGCCGGCATATGTCTATAACTGGTGGCTCAGATGCTCAATACACTCATCAGGGTATGGCTGCCAATTAAACTACAAATACAAAATTGAATTAAAATAATATAAACAACATTATTAACTTTCATAACAAACACAACTAATATACTGCTTACTTGAGTTGATGGCTGCTCATCAAGAATGTCCCTAATGATACGTACAGAATGCCTCCCTGTTTCCGTGAACCTTAAATGCCATGTCCACCTGAAAAAAACACAATTACAAAATCTATAAATATATTTGAACATATAAAATAGCACAAAACATAAAAAGATTATTACCTTGCACCATATGGAGCAGCAGGTAAGATATTCTCCTCATTGATAATTATTGGGCCAGTGTCGAATCTAGCATCACCCAGTTGAGGAGTTAAACCAGGTAATCTTGACCATGCCCAAATCTAAAATATTATCAGGAATAATATCAGTTATTATGACGACAATAATATTTCAAACATTTGAAAAGTGTTAATGTAAAGTTTACCTGTACGACCTGTAATGCACCACCGATCACTTTTTTGCCTCTCATCGAGGAAGTGCATAACTCACGGTACAAATATGCCAATACGGCACTCCCCCAACTATAATTACCAACTAAATGAATATTCTCTATCATATGTAAATATAATAACTTTACAGTATTGCCGGACGAATCAGGAAACAAAATTCCACCAAACATCAATAACACACAGCCCCTAGTATAACGGACTACATTTTCTTCCGTACTGTGCTCAGTAAGAGCATTATTCACCAAATGATTGTTTATTGCAGATAAAAATAACTTTGCACCTTTAAAGTGTGCAGTATCCGGTATAAATCCCAAAAGCATATGGCAATATGCTTGCCAGTCAGGTATACTCCTATCATAATCAATACCGGATACTACGTTACCATCTACTGGCAATGCCCATATAACTGCAATGTCTTGCAGTGTGATGGTCGCCTCTCCGGATCTAAGATGGAAAGTATGTGTTTCACGGCGCCATCTCTCAGCTAAAGCCGTGATGAGGTGAAAGTCAAGTGTAATTCTACCAGACCTATAAACACCATAAAAACCAAAATTGTCCAACAAACTCGCAACACGAGTATCGAGGGGGCAAAGATCCCAAAAATACTTATCAGGGTTTCTGCCTCGAAGTGTAGAATCAATATCACCTGCCCAAACAGCTTCAGATCGATGACCTGACTGCAATGATAGCAGATGACTGTCAATCGGTCCTGGTCCTCTTTGTAAATTCATCCTGAAATATTACACAATAAATATCAATATAACAAAATATCAACATGACAACCACCACCCGCCCCTACCGGTGACAACACGGCCGCCTGGGCCGGAGCGCCGCCGACGCCGCCGCCGTCGTGCCGCCGCCGCCGCCGTCGTGCCGCCGCCGCCGTCGTGCCGCCGCCGCCGTGCCGCCGCCGCCTCCGTGCCGGAGTACAAAAATCCGGCAAAAACTAAAAATTTGTAAATCATCCGACGGTTTGCCATTATCTCGAAACTATAACTAATTTTTCAATAAAAACTACCAAACAACAAAATTTAAAAACAACCAACAACATATTTCAAATTTTACAACTTTCAAAAATTTCGATTCAAACTTGTAATGTTACCTGAAATTAAAAAATGTTGAACAAGCAAGCTCCAGAAATGATAAATCACGATGATTTTTTAATTTTTGCACAATAATATGCAAAGATCTGAGATGAGAATGAGAAAATTTCAGAAAGGCCGATGAGAAATGAGGAAGAAGAAGATGGTCGACGATTTATTTTTATACTGAAGGCGCCATCTTGGATGGCGCCTTCATTAAAAAATTATTTTTTTATTTGAAGGCGCCATCCAAGATGGCGCCTTCAATTATTTTTTTTCAGATTAACAAAGCCGCCATCTGAGATGGCGTCTTTACCTGAAGGCGCCATCACAGATGTCGTTTTGGGTCATTTTAAAAATGATTTTCAAATTCGGATATTTTGTTAAATTTTTTTTTTTCGAATAATTTGTTAAAAAACCCATCATTTTTGAGTAAGTGACGCACAAAATCGAACACTCATATAATAGATCCAATCATATGTGAGATATATTCATATTTATTATTAAAAATATATAATATGTTGAGAGTTGGATCTATCTAATAAAGTACTATTCAATAGGGTAACAAAAAATATTTCGTATGGATCGGTGTTTTAGTCAATCATGGTTTTTTTTTTTTTAAAAGCAAGCTGAAAAATTGTTTTGATGAAAATATTGATAAAAAATATTACCAAACCAATTCCGTAAATATAGAAACTATATACAATATTTTGTTAAAAAAATTAATTTACCATGATTTTAAGCTTATTTTACCAGTATTATGTGATGGATTTGTGCTTTTATCTCACATTGGGTGGAAAATAAAAGTTGCCAAATTCCTTTGTTTTAAAAGAAGGATAGTGTCTTCTGGTTTAAGTGACGAGTCGATAGCTTTTCTAGTAATATTTGACTTTAGATAAAATTCTTTTATTATCTTTCTCGTAAAGATGAGATGTGTAGGTTATAAAATTTTGAGGGTATGTTTTGGTAGTTCGAAGGGGGATTTGAGCCAAAAATTGGATGGGGTCAAGATGCTATCGAGCCGCCGACGGGTGACTCAAGTTCCCCCATAACCACGCGCCTGGAGCTTTTTCGTGAACCAACGAGTCTTTAAGTAAGTGGGCGTTAAGCGTAACGAGCTAATATGAGGTAGAAAATGTTGTTAGTCACCTTTCCGACGTTTAATTAAGTTTATTGAATCCACTGCTTCCTGCCTTCCACTAAGTTAGATATGAGTCAGTCACAAGCCAAAGCTCTGCTTCGGTCCACCACTGGAGGGGATCCCAAAGAGGAAGTTTTCCGTAAGGAGTTGTGGTCCGGTCTTGTTCTCTTCCTGTGAGCTACCCCATACCCTTATTCGTTGTATCAATTCCTACGCTCCCTATCGGTTAAGCCAGTAACCTCTTCCTTCCTCCAATTTTTTTTATGTTGAGGCAATATCTTCGATAAAATTTTGTAGTTGTAACAAAATTTTATATTTTGTATTTTATTCTTTGGTCCTAGTAGTTTTTCTCATGATTTGAAGTTCTCCACGTTAAAATCTTATGTCGTTATTATTTCTCATTTCTTGATTTCTTTCATAAAAGGGTATATCTTGGTGGTGAATTTGGATGACCAAATTTCCAACAAGTGGCATCAGAGCCTGAGCCTTTTTTGCTGGGTGGAGCTTTGGTGTGATAGACAGATACATATTTGTTAAGGAGGTTATGTCGATGAAGTTGGCATTTAAGTGAGACCATTGTAACACCATCAATCTTTCTTGGGAATCTTTAAGTTATGTATAGTAAATATCGAGATTATCTATTCCGCGAGAGCTTACTTAATGTGTTTTATTCCAGTCAAATATAAAATTCATCAAAGAATCACAAGATAATGTCTGGAAGCAGAGTTTCAAAAACATTCAGAATTGATGTGAAGAAATTTGGTGGAATAATCAACTTTTGACTTGTGACAAGTGCAAATGAGGGATGTGTTGATTTAAAAAATTGTTTACTCAAGGCGATGAACTGCATAGTAATCTCTGACAGCAGCAACGACACTAGCTTGACTAGTGGAACAAATGCTGGAACGGGCAAAACTGGAATTAACATTGGAGGTTGGGAGAATCTGAATTTCAGGCAGCAAGTACAAACGGTTTGTGCCTTGCAAAAAACGTTATTGTAAATATTCATGGAATGTCTAGTACAGATGAGCTTTGGGAAAATCTCGAATAGTTGTATTAGACAAAAGCCGTCTCAAATCTATATGAAAGAACATTTTCATAAATTGTAAATGAATGAAAGCACTATTAGTTCATATCACTTGAGTGTTGTCAACGACATTGTTTCTAAGCTTGAATCTATTACAGTTATAATAGATGTTGAGGATCATGGCTTGTGACTCAGCTCGTTTCTCCCATGTTCTCATGAGCACATAACGCCGATATTGATGCATGGGAATGAATTTTTTTTTTCCATAGATGTTACTAGTAAGCTGCTTTCTGAATAGATAATATTTGGTGGAAGTAACGGTTCAAATGAAAATTTTACAATGATAGATCGTGCTTCGAAGAACTATGTGAATAAAGCTTGTCGGAGTGTGGACAACATGTCCCACATCAAGAAAAGTTGTTCAAAAGCTGGAGCAGTACTGGTGAATTTTCTCATGATTTGTGAGTTTGTCATATTAAAATAGTATATTAATATTATTTTTCTTTTTTGTCTACGTATCTTATTTTGATAATAATCCTTCCGATAATCTAAATGGTCATGTATTACAAAAAATTCCAATATACGTCGATAGATTAATACACCAACACACATACTAATATATCTATATATGTTTATAAGTTTGAATGTATGTTATTGTATGAATCTGCACGATATATAAACTTGATACATAGAAAAATTTCCCCATCTTACATACTTCAAAATCTATTCATATATTGTAAAAAATAAGATCTATTTACATTGATCATAATGAAAATAAACAGAATACGCAACAAGAATTCATAGAGTAACGTTTGTTCAATTTCCTCGATATTCCACAAAATGGGTCCCAGCTACCCAATTTTCAACAGAAAAAGTCAGTATTTTGGCCTTTTTGCCACCACATAGAAATTTTCAAAGACTGAATATCAGCCGTTAGATCGTAATCAACATTTGACTATCGTCCGGTTCCCCTTTCGTCTTCTCCCATATATTCCCCCTCACTCTCCTCTCTACATTCACATTTCTTGAATTCCGTCAACAAAGATTAACTTGCTGCAGAAAACTTTCGAAATTGGAGATTTATGGTGACTCTTTTCACTCGTCAGCAAAAAATGGCCGTGGAAATGCTCGGCCATTCGAATCAAAACGATCAAATGGCGATTCAGGATGCTGCATTGGCTGGGATTAAATCAATGGAGCATTTGATTAGAGCGGTTTCTCAGAATCAGCAGAAGCAGAGCCAAAATCAGCAACTCGACTGCAAAGAAATAACCGATTTCACGGTTTCTAAGTTCAAAAAGGTTATTTCTATTCTCGACCGTACCGGCCATGCCCGATTCCGCCGTGCTCCTCTTCAACCGCCGCCTTACTCCGCCGAGTCAACAGCTCCTCAGTTTCAAACCCAAATATCTGGATCTACCAAACCTCAAAACCCGGCTTCTGGGATCTATCAACATCAGCCTCCGAGTATGTTCTCCAAGTCCACTACCCATGCCGCGGTTCAGCCTCTGACGCTTGATTTCTCCAAACCCTCGGCGGTGCCCTTGGGGAAGAAGGATACTTGCGAGGTAATGGGAAAGGAGGGATTTAGCTTATCGACGGCGGTTACGACGTCGGGAAACTCGTCTTCAACTTTTCTGTCTTCGATTACTGGTGAAGGAAGCGTTTCAAATGGGAAGGGTGGTTCACCGTCGACGATTGTGGCGCCGGCTGTATCCGCCGGAAAGCCGCCACTGTCAGGGAAGAGATGCCGCGAGCATGACCTCTCTGAAAACTTATCCGGCAAGTATTCGGGTTCCGGCCGATGCCACTGCAAAAAGAGGTATTTTCTTACCATATTTTGTGCTGAAACATCTCACCACATTAATTTATCAGCTGCCCTTTTTTATCATCTATTAAATTTACAAGAATTTCTTGTATCATCAAATCGAAACCAAATTGTTAAGATGATAAAATTATTATCAATTTTATGCAATACAAAAAACAAATATTATGCGACATAACTCTGTTATTTGGCGTTATTGAAGAAGACCATGCGCTAGCTGGCACACAGATAAAATTAATATTTGGGTAGAAACAAACTTAACAGAGATGAAAAAGAAAACCAAAAGAACTGTTCCGGTGTAGAATAGAGCCGGCAGTCACAGTGCGAAAACCCTCCTAAGCCGGCTGAAATTTATTGAATGAGGAAACATTTATTAAAATTGCGTCGTTTTACTGCAGAAAATTGAGGGTGAAGAAAACCATTAGAGTGCCAGCCATCAGCTCAAAAGTTGCAGATATACCCGCGGACGATTACTCGTGGAGAAAATACGGTCAAAAGCCAATCAAGGGATCCCCATACCCACGGTAATTTCGGTGCACCAACACTGATCTACCTGAGATTCAACCAATTCTCTCATTAATCGACAAACATTTTCGCTAATCTTTTTTCGCAAATTTTCAGGGGTTATTATAGATGCAGTACGGTGAGAGATTGCTCGGCGAGGAAGCATGTGGAGAGGGCGAAGGATGATCCGACGATGCTGATCGTTACTTACGAGGGGGAGCACCGGCATGTGCAAGATGTGTTGCCGGAGATCCCTGCCGCAGGCGCCGGCGGCAGCGGCACCCAACTCGTGTTTCAGTCAACCCGAGGTTGAATTAGAGATTGTGAAAGGGGAAACGTGGGCAGTTGTAATTTAATTAGAATTTGAGAACATTTTTTTTTAATTTTGTAGGAGTAGTGGACTCGTACAGTAAAAAGGAATATGTTTCATTTTGTACATTGCTCGTTAGTTCTAAATTTTTCAATTTTGTTTTAATATTATTAATTTACTGCTCAATAAATTAATAATATTTTTAAATGAATAAAATTTTATAATTTTAATATTATTAATTTATAGAGATTCTATCGTATAAAATATTTCGAGTTTTCAAAGCTGATTTAGCATAATTAGACTGGTAATTTATGTGTACATCAGTTCACTTGAGTTCAATTCCGAGGTTTATTTTTAGTAAAAAGATTTGGAATAATTGAGCTCTGGTCTAATCCGCTTGGTAAAAGCTTATTTTTATTTCAAGAAATATTTGTGTTCGAGTTACGCGGTCTACGAAAAAAAATCTTTAACCCCTCCTCGATAAAAAAAGATTTGGAATAATCGCTGGATTTCCTCATGAGTATTTTTATTATATCGAAATCAATTTTATATTTTTCTAATCTTTATAAATGTTTGGAGGAACGTATTGTATTAAATGCTATAATAATTATATAAAAAAAATCGTTTGAGTCAGCAAAGTCAAAAGGGTTAGGTAGCAAAATGTGATCGTGTTTGACTAGCCTACTTTCTTTGACTTTTATCATTTGTCTCCTTTTATAATGAATACTGTTTCG
Organism: Haberlea rhodopensis; assembly: GCA_907163345.1. Classification (NCBI taxonomy): domain Eukaryota; kingdom Viridiplantae; phylum Streptophyta; class Magnoliopsida; order Lamiales; family Gesneriaceae; genus Haberlea; species Haberlea rhodopensis. Next base: position 4,401,828 of record CAJQUN010000030.1, read on the forward strand.
TCCACTTCCTATTTAATTGTTTTTGTTTGATTAAATTTCTAAATGGTTTTATAGAATAAAGTTTTTTTATATTAATTTTAATTTTTTAGAACTAATCTATAAATTTCGTTTTTAATTAAAAATAGTATTACATAAATATTTTTTTACAAATTTAGCCGATATAAATTATTTTTTTAACAAAAGCGATATCATGATTGAAATATGGACTTTATAACAGTTTGGGACTGATATTGCATACACTCCAATTGACGGGGTCATTTTTTTAAATTTATCCTTAATTGTTATGGCAATCTAAAAATAATTAATAGAAAATCACACACACACACAAAGATATAATTTTAATCCAGAAAATCCACTCCATCCAATTTTATATCAAAAAACCCATAAGGTATTTTTATTGGTAAAATATCATTAAATATTATCTAATAATGTTGTAAAATACGCATTTCATGCATTCATTATCTGTTTTTGTGAGCCAAATATTTGTGAAAAATATTTGACTTATATAATGTCGCACATGAAGAGGCGTGTTGAGAATTATTACACATTGAGAGTTTATAAGATATGCTATCTCTTTATAAGATACATGAGCTACTCCACATATTACCAATTGATTTTGAGTTAAAACCACATATATTCATGTTCAATTTATAATCTAGACTAAGAAACAATATATTTGGTCAACTCTGGTTAAAAATAATCGCAAAAATCCAAACATTTATGTATCCAGCCCGCCCAACCCGACATAGATTGGGAGCTACTAAATTATGATAATAAGTATAGGAAAAAATGCAAAAACACATTCTGGTGTTGTTTACAAAGTATTAATGTAAAAGTTATTATAATTTCTTCTTCTTTATATTCTAACTGGGCTGTCCAACAAAGTTCCTGGATTCAATGATCCACTATTAATCATCATCGAGACCAAGCGTTTGAAACAGATGGAATAGAGAATTTGGGCTTGCTTGTTAAAAACAAGAGAAAATTACATATTAATATAGCTTCATAAAATATTTTCAATTAAATCTATACAAATATTTCTACATATTTTTAAAAAACAAGTTTTAAATAAGTCTATTTTATCACAACATAATGAACTGCAGTATCCGAATCTCTGTTGAAATACATTCCAAGTCGATCGAAAAATGGCGTCAACCTTCATTGACGGTGAAACAATGCCATTCTTTGGCTTCCTCGGTGCCGCCGCCACTCTCGTCTTCTCCTGTGAGCTAAGCTTCACGATCCATCCCAATTTCTTTTTTCAGATCTAACTATCTAAGAGATTTGTTTCATTTATTCAACTCCGTCTTGGTAGGTATGCGAGCCGTGTAAGGCACGACGAAGAGCAGTGTCGGGGTGACATCAATGGGTGTGATGTGTCCAGAGTTGGTGATGAAATCCATTGTGCCTGTGGTTATTCCTCCCTATATAAAAAAATATCGAACACACACATGCACACATTGGTGTTGACGAGTAGGGATGAATTGGAAAGGCCTCACGGTGATGAAATGAAAGTGCTGTAAGGGATCCCCTATTCCCCTCCCAATGAAAACCTATTTTCCCCCAAAATCAGAGAGGAAATGTGAGGACCGATCTTAATCATGTGTTTAATTATGATATAATGATTAATTTGCGTAAACAGCGGAAGAATATAGTAATACTACTGGGAAATGAAAAAAATGCATAAATGTGATATCCAGGAATTAATTGTATTAATCACGGAGTGATTATAATCCTTAATTGATTTCGATCGTGGTAATTATGATATAATTACGGTGTTAAGACTCACGAGAATTTTAATCAGATATCGGGGTTGTTGGATCCAATGGTTGAGATTTTATTCTCATTGACGTGTCGAACTTTGGAATTCTGTTGGTTGTGAGATTTGGAGTCTGGGGAGCTTTCGATTGAGGTTTGCGATGTAATTGAGTGAGAGAGATAATTATTGAACACGCTTTGATATTTTAGAGTTTTGGTACGAGTATTTGAAACTCGCGATTTTGGAGCTTTGGTACTATATATACCATGTGTACTCGGTGTTCAACTATTCTCCACTCTCTTCTTCACTCCTCATCTCTCCTTCCCACCTCTGCCCTCTTCCCTTTCCCATCTTTCTCCCAAGGAAGAAAGAATCGAGCAAGACTCGATTTTGGAGCAAGATTTCTCGAAGATTTCTGGGTAATCTTCATCCCCTCTCTCTTCCCTAACTTTTGATTATATTTTTGTTGTGTTTGGTTAAGTATGGAGATGTGTTTGAATTTTGGGGGATTTGGAGGGAATTGTTAAATTGATGTATTTTGTGTTTTTATTGAGTTATAATGGAATTTTGGAGATGTAATATTTATGGTAGATTTATTGATCGCGGGAGGTCTGGCGATCGATCGTGGGGTCTCGACGATCGATCGCGGAAGAGTAAAGGTTGGCATTAGGTTTTTGCGATCGATCGACGGCGATCGATCGGGGCTCATGTTTTATATTTTTTAAAATTTGTTAAATGTTGGGATTTGGAGATGGAATATTTATGTTAGATTTATTGGTGATTTCTACATTCCAATGAAAATATTACTCATTTAAATGATGTGACATGAGTTGAACTGTAGTCGGTTATGTACTACTCAATTGAATTAATTGATAACTCAATGAACATAGAGTAAAATGGGATGCCTTGAGTAGTATACAGAGTTTAGTGATTGTGATTAATCATCATGATAGGATGATGTATAAGGAGGTTAAGTACGTGCTTGAGTATGTGATTGTGTGCACGTAATTGACTGTGAGTTATTAATTGTATATAGCGAACAATTCACCGGAGCACGGGGCAAAGGCAATGATTGACTCTTGCTATTGGATTATAAGGTACGTATAATATACGGTTATAGTTAAATATATTATTGTCATGGTTAAATGAATAATATGTTATTGTTGCGATGAATGTATATGTGTTAAGAATTGTGGTAATGCCGCTGTTGAGCGAGCAATGAGTATGATGATGCCGCTGTTGAGCAAGCAATGGTTATGATACCATCGATGTTGAGCGTGCGAGAAGTTAGAGTGCCACTGTTATTGAGCGAGCGATGTGATATAATGAATTATGATTATGATAGTGTTGATTTAGAAGTATTTTAATTCCTGTAAATCATTATTGCATGATTTAGATATGATTGATTCTGGAACTGGCGGTTTGAACATGTGTATAACGAATCATTGTAATGAATAGCTGATTTTGGAGTTTGATGATCTTGACTATTGTGAGAACATGAACATCATGTGAGATCCCTTATGGTCATGATATACATACATGGAGTATTTTATGAATTTGCAGTTTTATATTCTGTAAATTGTGAATTGTGAGATTGATGATATTGTGATTGTGTCATTGATATGCTCACCCCGTGTGTGAGCTGTTTTGTTGAAACAGGTAGAATAGGTACATCATTGACTCTGGAGATGAGTTCGAGCTATGGAAGAACGATGCTCCAAAGAGCTCGGTATCAGTGTTGGTATGAAAATAATTCTTATACAATTGATACACAGTTATTGGTTCAGTGCTCATCTGTGAGCATTTTGATATGTGTATATGATTTGTATAAGGGTTGTGAGATACATAGTTATTGGTTGAGTACCCCATTATGATAAATAAATAAATCACGTCAAGAATGACAAAGTATCATGCAATGCATACCATGTATAAATGTGATGCATGAATGTGTACAAAGAATCGGATATCAAGATACCAAAATCGGAGTCCAAAGGAAGTTATCATCAATCAATATCAAGCTCGAGCAGAGGGTTGCGGCAACACGCGACATATCTCCTCCATTGCGGTGCCAATCATCCCTCGTGTCTAGGTCCCGCGATAACGCGCGTGACTACAGTTGCTATCTAAACTACATGTCATCGCCGTGCCCATCGTCCCCATGATACTATATATTTCAATCATAATCAAAGGGTATCAAAGAAGTAGAAAATCAATATGATATGCCCAATGAATCATCTATGCATCATGCGACATATGCAACTCAATATGTCATGCAATCTCATGTGAAAGTCAATATAATTCATGTAATCCACATAAGAAATCAAATATCTCATATAAATCAAGTAATGTCATATAAGATCATACATTAGCATCATTATACGTCTTTGCCAGAAGTCATCATAAAACTCTTTGCTAATCTATAGAGTACTCCTCGAATCAACCCCAGAATCTATTAATCTGGTCATGTAAATTCCAAAATGACACTAAGTGTTCAAGTAGTGCATTGAATCAAATTCAAGTTATAAGCATTGACCCTTAGCTATTTTCTTACATTTTTCAGCCTGACCCATTTTTGTAGAAAAATCACTATTAATTCATACAACATCAAAACGACTCAAATCTAGTGCTCAAAAGTTCAAAAACGCAAAATATTACATTGCATATTTGATGATGTCAAGCTGGTTCATCAATCTAAAAGGAGTTTGAATACTAAAAACGTAGCATTTCAAAATCTGTTTTTCAGCTTGGGCGGTGTTAGTACAAATACGATAACTTTTTAGTTTCAAATCCAAATTGAGTGATTTCAGTGGCATATTACAGCCAGCTCGAAGTACTACATTTGCTATTTATAGACATTTTTCCGGAATTCATAGCCAAAAATGCTCAGGAATCCGAAGAACACACATCATGGGTATTTTCGCCCACATGCAGGACACATATTAAGCACTTAAGGTATAAAATCCATAACTAATTCAAAATGAGCCGAAATAAGTCCTCTTTTTTAAAATTTTTTTGAAGAGAATTAAAAGATCTACAATTTTCATTTGAAGAGCGACATCAGATTATTCAAAAGATAAATTGGTCAAAAGTTCAGAATTCTTCACTGGATGTGCATTTACAGTACATGCATAGCCCAATCTGGCACATCTTAGTAAAATGAGTATATCTCACTCATTTTAAGTCCAAATCATCTCAAATTTCTGACACAGTAAGAAAACTAAAATATCTAAAACTTTTATATTTTGTTCAAAGTCAGATTCGAAGATTAAAACTCTCAAAAACACGAAGCAACAGACTACCAGAAGCATTTTGTTCTACAGATTATGTTTAGACAAAAAGAACTTGAAATCTTCACGTTTCTATTGCGAATTTAATCAACCAATTCCAAATAAATTTAGTTTGAAAAAGAAGCATACCCTTGTAGATTCAAGAAATTATCCACCAAGCTAAATCAAGACTCCATCTTTGAAATTCCTTGAAGGGGTCTTGCTTCTTACCCAAAATCCTCTTCAAATTTGGTGTTGCATGTAAATTTGAACCAAGTTTTCTTATGGTAATTTTTTTTTATGGTGATTTAAAAAATGAGGATAGAAAATGGTGTGGAAGAAGATTGAACCAAATGACTAAACCTTGCTTGCTTAAAAAGAGATGGGGCGATACCCCCTAGACTAGCCACCATTTTTATTTTTATTTTTTAAACAATTGAGTGTTCCATGTGTCCAAAAATTATGTGCTTCTTGCATGGCCAAGTGCCATGTAAAATGTATGTATTCATGTATATTTTGATGTATTTTATCTCAATTAAAAACAAGATGTTGTGATCCGAAACACCTTAATTCGTAGTCTCAACATTTAATCACCCGGGTTTGCTAACTCGTGATTAATCATAATTAATTAGCAACAGTGCCTTACATGAAAGCATCATCTTTTTTGACTGGACAAGGTTTGTGCCAATTGTGACTGTCGGTGCGTGTAATATATGTGTACCTCACGAGTTTAGTATAATATATGCACTGCACTAGTCTAGCGGTGCACATAAATGTAATATACATGCTCCACATGAATCTACCGGTGTACGTAAATTATGTGCACCGCTAGTATCATGTGGTGCTCGTAAATGTAATATATGTGCGCCGCATGAGTTTAGCGGTGCATGTAAATTACGTGCGCCGCTACACTTAGGTGGTGCACAAGTGATATTTTGGTCATTTTGACATAAAATAGAATTGGTTGGAAGCAAAATATTTTGGTGCACCGGGCCGAAAAAACTTATCCTCATAGTACAACCCAAAATTCTCCCTTAAAAAAAATAGGCAAGAAACGAACACACTTGGCTTAGGCTATGCACATCCAAAGCCGATACCATCCCGTGCAAGCCGCTCAAACCGGGTGAGTAATTTAACCGATTCGAATCAAGCTGAAAAATCAAAACAAAATGATATGTATTGATTTTAGTCTAATACGATTTGGATCGTTTTAAACCAATCAAATCGAAAAAAATGGTATGGTTTAAAGATTATATAAAAAAATACAAAACTAATCGATCTAAACCAATTTTAAATATAAAAGTTATTTAATTCACTCTGTCGTGATCTTTTAATTGTAGAAACTTATTTTATTGGTACAATTACCTACTTTGAAAAAAAAAAAAATTTATTATAACTTGTGACATTTAGTTGGGATAATAACGGTAACAAATGAACCCTTATAAAATAATTGTATACAATATCACTCATTTAATTTGTAATAGATATAAGAAAGTTATAACCGCCCCTATGATTTGATATAAAAACAAATCATATGAGATATATTATTGTTTAAACTAGATGATTGAAATTTATTATTATTTAAATTAGAGGAGTTTAAAAAAAAATTCACATCTGATCGTGTAAAAACTTATGTGATTAAAAATTACAATTCGACAACAGGATGATGGTTTCATTGTTGCTGCCCTTAAGGGCACTGCTCTAAAGGGTATCATCCATCATCCATCATTTATTTGGAATCCTTTTTTTTTTTTTTAAAAGATTTCAAATGAATGGTGATGATCCCTAAAGAACTATACTTAAGGGCATCATCAAACAAACCCAGGATGATAATATGCTACATTATCTGCAAAAGGAAAACTCCCAACAGTTGCTTTGCTGCTCCTGCGAGAGTAGAGTAGTGCCGCATCTTGAGTCTCCATTGGCACATTGCCAACAAACATGCTTATATTACTGCAAAACTTGCCTATCCATGGAGCTTCAATATTCTCACATCCATCAGCGGCATCATCATCGCTTCTATGCTGCACTGGAACGACTGCTAGGCATACACGCAAACACTATCCGAGCAAATTGCCTCGCTACCCCTCGGACCCACTCAATCTCAAAATGCTCACCTCCCGCGTTGTACAACTCACCCGCCGCCGGCAATTGAATCAGGTAATGTCATTCATCTGTTTTCTAGCTCGTTTTTTTTTCGGTTCTGGTCAATTGCTACTGTCTTTTTGGATGAATCGTCCAACTGCAGCCGCGGAAAAAATTTGTGTAGAGTGTGAATTTACGTTTGCGCGTTCATCGATATGCGTGTCTGCTGAGATTCTAAATGGATCCGCGAGTTGAAAAACACGTTTTAAGCGTAGGTTTCAATTAGCAAGGAAAATTTTAAAATTGCTAATCCATTTCTACCACGGGTACTGTGGGATTAAACTCTCGGCAGCATACAAAAATGTAATAACATACTATAGACAGCTTTAATGAAGTCAGTTCAAATTTTAGTTTATATTTTGTTTCAGATATTTGAGGAGATAGAGATTGCGAAAAAGCTACATGGAAAGCTGAACACAATTGTGATGAATGCCGTGATGCAGGCATGTGTTCATTGTCATGACATCGAATCAGCTCTCAGAGTGTTTACTGAAATGTCGAAGCCAGAGGGCTGTGGGGTTGATGTTATCACATACGGCACACTTTTGAAGGTACTCACACTCGCATATGGCGATATATCCTGTAGCGGTTGAATTGTACCGGACTCGGGATTTTTTTTTTTCATTTATTTTTTGAGAAACTAGGGTAATGTTTGAAGCATCTTTAAAAATATATTCGTACAAATTATATTACATTTCAATTACAATTTCACAAAATTCTGTTTTCTTTCAATCTTATATTCTCCAATACAAATACAATATTCCAAAACGTTCTCCCGAAACACTTAAAACACTACGAAAGATTGCCTAATTCATCACCCTCGTTTGTGGCTTCAATGTTCACCTGACATTACAATGATGTTACATGCTTTATCGAAATCCAACTATGGCCACATTTATTGGGGTGTAAACAGGTAGTTTTTGAACAGTGGACTCATACTAATAATCAAAACCGTCTTATGTTACATATTCCGCGTGTTAGAGTAGATTACTTATATTCAAGAATAACTGTGGTTTTCTTTTCATGAAGGGATTGGGCGATGCTCGGAGAATTGATGAAGCATTTCAACTGCTTGAGTCTGTGGAATTGGGCACTGCTGTTGGTAATCCAGAATTGTCTGAAGCTCTTATTTGTGGTCTCTTGAATGCTTTAGTTGAATCAGGTTATAATTTCCACTCAAACTTCTAGATCTCTTTATATCAGTCAGAGTTAGATCTGTGAAATCTTTTTTTAGCCATATTATTGAATTTGAACAACGAATATGTTTGATCTTGCCAAAATCATTTTTTTACATATAATCTCTCACTATCAGTTGTCTCCAATTTCATTTCCCTGCTTGCTGACACTGCCTCTCTGTCATCGACGATCTAGTGCAGGGGATCTCCGCCGTGCAAATGGACTTCTTGCGAGATACTGCCATGTGCTTCAAGTAGGTGGACAACCATCCATTTTGAGTTTCAACTTATTGATGAAGGTAGTTTAGAATCTTCTACTGTTGCTGAACCCCTTGCCGTTCGACCATTCATGGGTTATAAGCACACATTTAGTTTGACAAATGTTTTTCCCTTTGCAGGGATATATTTGTGTTGGTTGTCCTCAGGCAGCAATTGGCATACATGATGAAATATTGAGACGGGGTCTGAATCCTGATAGAATCACATACAATCATCTAATTTATGCATGCATCAAGACTGGAAACTTGGATGCGGCAACAGAGTTCTACGAACACATGAAGGTATCTGCACTTCTCTGAAAGGCCATTTTGAAGCTTTGGTAATGATTGCGGCGATATAAATTTCAGTTTCTCAAACAAGCCAGATATTTATTGCAGGAAAAAGCTCTAAAAGATTACCATTACAATGATTTCCCAGATCTTGTCACTTACACTACATTACTACAGGTCAGTCATGCATGCTACCCACTCTGAGTGACATAGTTATACTACACCATTTTTTCCCATTTTTGGTTTTTTTTAGTAGACAATCTTTACCTTTTTGATCATTATGATAGGAAATTAACTTCTCTAGATCATTGCGGGTGCTCGTTATAAAGTTTAATCATCTGTTAAAGTTGTGCCAGGTTACTTCCTATTTGATCCATAATGCATGATATATTATAATGATGGTTTTTGTTTTTGCAATATTTCATTTTTGGTGGTTTGATTTACCGCCTATAGTGTCCACACTCTTTATTATTAGAGCTTCTATTCATTTACTGTTTGAAATTAACCTTTCGTTTCATTAATCACCTGCAGTGATTATAACTCAAACGTATCATGTTTGTAGGGTTTTGGGCACGTAAAGGATCTGCATTCTATTGAAAAGATCTTGATAGAAATGAAATCACGCCACAAATTACGCATTGATCGTGTTGCTTACACTACTATTGTGGATGCATTGTTAAATTGTGGGTCAATTAAAGGTATTCTTGTTCTGGATTATGTAAGTTTTTTTCTGTTACTCGTCATCAGATGGATCTGTAATACCAAAAGAAGAATAGAAAAATGTAACCTTATCAGCATTTTGATAAGCCAAACAGGAGCGAGTGTTCGTTGTGATTAATATTACAACTTGTTCCTATCAAACAGAAACTTATGCAGTCGATCTCTGTACAATGAGCAGGTGCTCTCTGTGTTTTTGGAGAGATGATAAAGCAAGCTAAGGCAAATCCTATCTTAAGGCCGAAGCCTCATCTGTTTATGTCAATGATGCGTGCATTTGCTGCCAGAGGAGATTATGGAATGGTCAGAAGGCTCTATGAGCGTATGTGGTTTGATTCAGTGGGAACGATTTCATCTGTGTTGCAAATAGAATCTGATCACCTTTTAATGGAGGCAGCCTTAAATGAAGGCCAGGTAAGTTTCTTAAGCATGCCAAGTGATGGGTTCAATTGCCAACTTGTGGTGTCTCTAGTTTAAAAAATATTCTTGGTTTATGTTTCTCGACGTATAGCTTCCAAGTCATTTTGGAAAAGGGAAATTGTTTGGATTTTTTTTTGAAAAATGACAAATTGAAGTCAATGTGTAGAGAACATCAGGTAGTGAATAATATCCTTAAATTTTTCCACCTTCTTAGCCAGTGCTTCCGGATCTTATAGATCATCATATATAAATGCAACAATTGCACTGGAATGTGGAAGATGGATCTTTCTTCGTTAACAGTGTTGATTTATAGAATTGAGATGTCTATACTTTCATAACTATTACTCGTGTTTGAGATATTAAAATACCACCTGTTTGGATGTTTCTGAACAATGAAAATCATATCTGATGTCCAAAAATGGTTGTGACTGTAGTCTGGAAACTCGTATTCTAGTTTCACTACAGGTGTTTCTTTATCTAGACATCAGAAAATTTGAACCTTATAATTGACAATTTTTTCTTTCTCACGAATTTGTCCCATTAGGTTGTGCTGGACTTTCATAGGTAGATTTTGCCCTTCACGTTACCAATCACGTGCTGATAAGTCTTTTCACCAATTACATACAGTACTCAGTTCTGGATTTTCCTGCAGGTTGAATTGGCTTTGCAGAAACTGAGAAAAGTTATTCGTAAATGGAGGGATATATCATGGAATAGTAGAGAAGGCATGGTATGTTATTTCTCACTTTCTGGGGTCTATGACTAATAAAACTTTGATATTAATCTTGTGTAATAACAAGCTTGCTCGTTTGTAATTGTTTTGGTGATGGATGAAGCACTGACTCATCCTCTAAGAAGTCCATGTGACTTTCCCATCGTTATTTTCATACTTGAGAGTTGAGGCTTTAGAATTTGTCTGTTGGGTAGCTAGCCTTGAAATACATACTTACGGCTGCAGCCCAGACTTGGCCTGTAAAAGCCATTAAGCATTAAACCAGTACATGTACCACAGCACCTTTTTCTCTTAATTTTCTTTTGCAGATCAAGTGGTTATTTGGGATACCTAAAAATCGTTCCCCTCTACAGGTAAACTGTTGATATTTAGCCTCAAATACCCCTCAATCCGACTGTCACTGGTGTAAATGCATCCCTTGCATACATTGTTAAAAATACACCTCTTGATTGGCAGCAAGCGAGTGTACTTAGCTGTGCGTCTATAATCTAATATCTACCCATTTCATAACCCATTTCCTGCTCCATGGCAAGCATTACATGATCCCAATTGGTAAAGGAGACAAGTAAAGGAGACAAATAGAGAGTGCAAATCTTTGGACATTTCTGATATCTACCAAAAGAGTTGGTTCATAATTTGGAACTCCTTTAATCTAGCACCACTTACTGGCTAGTACGCTGTTGGGTGCTATCAAGAGCAGACTCATAACCAACTTTCACCTGAAATAGTTAACTTTATGGTCTTGGATTGCATATGTGCATCATTACTCTTGTTTCCAACATGGATGGCTTCTTCCTGGGTTTGCTTGGTTCATGTAGCATATTAAAGGCTATTATATCTGCAGTAACTCTCATGCAATCTTGACCATATAGGATTTTTTCTGCTGCCTAGTTATCCGAATAATTTGCCACTTACAGTGAGTATACGGTATTCCTCACATGGAAGATTTTCAATAGGGTGAATGGGTGATGTAGACCAACCTAGCTGTCTACGACCGTTGCTACTATGGCTACTTTCTTGGAGAGTTTTTCCAGTATCTTATCTCCTCTGGTTATACATTACTTTAGTGATTTGTAACCCAACCACCAGTTACAGTATATTGTAAAAATGATTGCTAATCTCCTTAACAAGTTTCTTATCTACGCTGAGTATATGCTACCTAAGTAAAAGAATGTAAAAAGTGTCCCATCTGCTACACTATATTATAAAAATGATTGCTAGCCTCCTTTTAAAAGCTTGAAGGAAATACTTTTATCTAATTTTACAAGTTTATAGGGAATTAATTAATCTTCAAAATTTCCTCAATTTTGATATTTATTTTTTTGCCAACTCGATTCTTAGACTTTCTTTAATGGTCCTACTCAGTTGAATGTTGATGTTTTCTATATTGCTATCTGCCTTGCATATAATTATTTGAATGACACTACAGGTTGCTCTACGACTTGAGGCATTAATGGGTTTAAACTCATCGATATTGTGTCCTATCGTGCTTCCTCAGGTATTTAAGATTTCTTTCTATTAAGCATGTAATTGACACTGATAGATTTCACACACAGTTTGAAGTCAAGTAAGTTTCATTTTCTATCTAATATCTCATCCAGATATCACTCAGTGGCACGATTGAGAGTATCATGATGCCATTTAATGAAGCTCAGCCACTACCAGCTACATTGCACTTGGAGAAAGTGGTTATGCGGTTCTTCAAGGATTCTGTTGTGCCCATTATAGATGACTTTGGAGGCTGCGTGGGGATAGTGCATCGTGAAGACTGTGATATGGTATGTTAATTTTATTTTATGTAACTGCTCCTCCAAAGTATTTTAAATGAGGAAAAATGGATCTTCATTTGCTCCAAAATGGTATTAGAGAATTGGATTGCAAGAAGTAGCAGAAGCTTTATCTGGCTTCACTATGACAGCTTTATTATAATTGAATTTGTTATGTATATGTAAATTAACTTGATTGCATGTGTATGAGGAACTGCAATATGTTTTCACTTGATATTAAGAAAATCTGGGGTGAGAATCAATATTATTGAAGTGCTGTCCAATTAAACAGGCTTTTTTAGATCTGATTGGTAGATTTATTTTGAGAATGAATATTTTTGCTAGTCATCAGAATGCATGAAATTCCTGTTTAAAATGTTACAAGAAAGGCCTGGAAACAAATAGGTCAATATCCAATTTATAAGGGTCTCTTTTGTGATATTCGATGTACCAAGATGAAACTAAAGGACAGTGTTTTTATTTGGTGCCTGAAGGTAATGTTGTGAGCTGCTGATTGTGAATTGTGGACATTGTGGAAAGACACTTCAAATATATAATTCTTACTGAAATATAATGAATTGACAAATTATGTAGCATGATGTTAGGAAAAAGTCTTGAACATATGTGTTAATTAGCGTACATGAACATAAAATTGGAGAGAGATGTTTCTCTATTATTGTGGTATATTATTCCTATACAATTACATTGCTTAAATAGAAAAATACATGATATCAAATCTCTACAAATAAGGAAATATCCTAATCTAAATCGTATTCAAATCTTAATAGATTTATTCATTGTTTAATCTAAATCTATCGACACTCCCCCTCCATTCGGTGCAAAGATATCTCTTATGCCCAACTTGCTAACTTGAATCTCAAAAGGATGTTTAGAAAGCCCTATGGTTAGTATATCTGCAACTTGCAACAATGATAGAACAAATGGGATGCAAATTGTTCCTTCTTCCAACTTCTCTTTTATGAAGTGTTTGTCAATTTCAATGTGTTTAGTCCTGTCGTGTAACACTGGATTGTGAACAATACTGTAGCTGCCTTGTTATCACAATATAATTTCATAGGAAGGCTATTGATCTCTTTAGTTCTTCCAAAACCTGCTTTAGCCAGAGTATCTCACATGTTCCTTGAGCCATTGATCTAGATTCTGCTTCTGCACTGCTTCTGGCCACAACACTTTGTTTCTTGCTTCTCCAGGATACCAAGTTGCCCCAAACATATGTGCAGTATCCTGAGGCGGGTCTTCGATCGGTGATAGAGCCTGCCCAATCAGCATCTGTATATACTTCAACTTCTCTCTCTTCAATTTTTTTTTGAATAAGAGTCTTTTTCCAGGTGTACCCTTCAAGTACCGAAGAATTCGATACACAGCTTCAAGGTGTTCTTCGTGTCGTGAATGCATAAACTGACTAAACATACTTACTGCGAAGGCTATGCCTGGACGTGTGTGAGACAAGTAACTCAGTCTCCCAACAAGCCTTTGATATCTCCCTATGTCGACTGGTTTGCCACTGTTTATATCTCCAAGTTTAGCATTTACTTCAACTGGAGTATCTGATGGTCTGCACCCACTCATTATAGTATCCTTTAAGAGATCAAGGATATATTTTCGTTGTGTCACCATAATTCCTTCCTTGGATCGTGCTACTTCCATTCAAAGGAAATACCGTAACGGGCCAAAGTCATTGATTTCGAATTCCTTATCAAGCTTTCCTTTTAATCTGTCACATCTTCCTTGTATCATTTCCTGTCAGAATTATGTCATCAACATAAACAATAAGCACATAAATCTTGTCATTTTCAGAATGTCTGGTAAAGAGAGGGTGGTACGATTGCCCTTGATTGTAGCCTTGACTTTTAACGAATCTAGTAAATCTCTCAAACCAAGCTCTCGAAGATTGTTTGAGGCCATAAATAGATTTCTTCAATCTACATACTTTTGGACCAAACTGATCAGCAAAACCTGGGGGTGTTTCCATGTAGACTTCTTCTTCCAGTTCACCGTTCAAGGACACATTCTTTACATCTAGTTGATTGTGTGGCAATCAAGATTTGCAGCAATAGATTGAAGGACCCGAACTGTGTTCATTTTTGTCACAAGTGAGAATGTCTCAGAGTAATCGACTTCATAAGTCTGAGTGAAGCCTTTAACAACTACTCGGGTTTTATATCTCTCTAGAGAACCGTTTTGAGTTATACTCTATGGTGAACAACCACTGCCAGCCAACATAGACTTACCAGAATGTAGGTAGACTTTCTCCCAAGTAGAATCCTTCTCGAGAGCTTTCATTTCCTCAAAAATCGCATCCTTCCACTTAGGGATCTTTAAAGTTTCTTGTACATTTGTTGGAGTTGTGGTACTGTCAAGTTTAGAAAAAAATGCGCAGAAGGAAGGTGACAGGTTCTCATAAGATATAAAATTTGACAGAGGGTGTTGTGTGCATGACCGGACTCCTTTTCTTAAGGCAATAAGAAGACCTGTTTGGCTTGAAGAGTTTAAGTTAGGCATACCTTGAGTGTTATTTGAGGCATCATCACTTATCTCGGGATCTTCCCTTTGAGTAGACTCATGGTTTTGCAATGGGACAATAACTTCTTGTTTCTGTCAGAGCTAAATCTCTTGTGTAAACAAGGCCCTTAAACCGATTGTTTTGTACATTTTCATTGTTAGTATTTATATCCGTAGAAGTGAGACTATTCCCAGTGTCACAGTTAAAGATGAAGTCCGATTCATTTAGATAGTCATCTTCCTGATTGTTCTTCCCTTGAAGATGAGAGTAGTAGTAGGACTGTCCTTTGAAAAAAGTAACAGCCATAGAGACAAAATATTTTTTGGAAATGGGATCAAAACATTTATAGCCTTTTTTGATTTGTCGGATATCCAACAAAAATGCATTTTGAAGATTTAGGATCCAGTTTAGATTGTCTAGAATCGTGATTGTGGACAAAGACAATACTACCAAATTTTTTGAGGGGAATATTTGTGATGAGACGACAATCAGGATAGTATTTGAGAAAGGTTTTTTGTGGAGTCTGGAATTTTAAAATTCTTGTAGGCAGTCGATTTATTAAATAGGTAACTGTGAGAATATCATCAACCCAAAGATATTTGGGCACTTTTGTTTGAAAACTGAGTGCCCTCGCAACTTCGAGTAGATGTCTATTTTTTTTTCAGCTACACCATTTTGCTGTGGTGTATACGTACAAGAATTTTGATAAATAATTCCCTTTTCAGCAAAGAAGTCGCCAAGTAAAGGATTGAAATATTCTTTGCCATTATCGCTTCGAAATATTTTAATCTGTGTTTGAACCATATGATAAAATTTTTTAAACACAGTTTCAGCATCAGATTTATCCTTTAAAAGAAATACCCATGTCATTCTAGTATGGTCGTCAATGAAAGTGATAAACCATCGTTTGCCAGACATTGTTACGACTCTAGAAGGACCCCAGATACCATTGTGTATGAGAGTAAAATGTGCAGACTCTTTATAAGATTGAGAGGGAAATACTGCACGGTGATGTTTAGCTAATTCACAAGACTCACATCTAAATAGAAAATGACTTTTATTCAAAAATAAATCTGGTAATAGCCGTTGCAAATGATGACAATTCGGATGTCCCAAACGAAAATGCCATAACATAATGTCACATTCATAAGAAGCAGAATTAAAACAGGTCTTCACGTCTTGTTTTTCAACAAGAGATTCAGCTGTGAAGATATATAGTCCATTGTCTTGTTTAGCATTGCCAATCATCTTTTCCGAGGCCAAATCCTGAAACTTGCAATGAGAAGACATAAAGACAACACGACAGTTAAGATCAAGGGTTAGCTTATGGATAGATAACAAACTATAGGATAAATGGGGGACATGTAAGACATCTTTTAGGATCAAGAAATTAGAAATAGGCACGTTTCCTTTGCCAGCGATGGTAGCAAAGGAACAAGAAGTAAGTTTTACCTTCTTATTACATGCACACGGTGTATAGGACGAAAAGACTTGCGATATACTTGTCATATGATATGTGGCTCCTGAATCTCCAGGAACCAATTGTGTGTGTGTTGGCCATATAAACAATAGGAAATATACCCGTTTGAGCCAAGGAGCAAGAGGGATTGGTTTTTTCTACTGACTGTGAGAAGTGCAAAAAGCCTTGGCACACAATAGAAACTTGTTGGAGAATTCATGGCAAGCCAGAAAACTTTAAGAAAAAAACAGGCGTCAACTTTCGGTCCAAATCAGGTGGTGGACATGCTCTGAGTTTGCATAGTTTCTTTTGTGTGTTCGGTTGGTCTTCTCCTTCTATAGACATGAAGTTCAGTGCCGTGAGTGGTGTCAAAATCGGGACTGTTTTGGCTGGAACAAGAGCTGAATTCGGATTTGAAGGCTGATTTTGTGGAGTAAACATGATTTGTGATTCTTGAAGGAGATCCCAAATCTGATATTCCCTTGAACTCTCCACCTGAATGTCGGATTTGGGAAAGTAAGGTTGATTCTCGAAGAATGTTACATCCATGGATTATATATTTTCCTTGTAATGGGAGAACAACACTTATAACCCTTTTGCTGTGAGGAGTAGCCAAGGAAATTACACTTGAGAGATTTGGGTTCAAGTTTAGTGCGATGACTGTGGTGGATATGAACAGAGGATGAACAACCAAAGACTTTGAGAGGTAGCTCGGAAGTGAAAGCAAGGATATGTGGATGTGTGGTGGTGAGGACATGACGAGGAGTTTGAAATTTTAGTACACGACTAGGCATCCTGTTTATGAGATATGTAGCTGTGAGTATGGCTTCCCCCAAAAATGTTTAGGGGCATTATTGGTAAACATATTGGCACGAGCTACCTCAAGTAAATGTCTTTTTTTCTTTCAGCCACTCCATTTTGTTGTGGAGTGTCAACACTAGAACTGATGTGAATTATACCATGTTTTGACAAATAAGTACCAAGGATGGAATTGAGGTAATATTTAGCATTGTCGGTTTTTAGGACCTGGATTTGGCTTTTGAATTGAGTGGAGATCATGATATGAAATGATTGGAAAATGGTGGCAGTTTCGGATTTGTCTTTCGTAAGGAAGGTTCAAGTGGTTCTTGTATGATCATCTATGAATGTGACAAACCACATAGCCCCATTGATGTTTTTCACACGTGAGGATCCCCAAATGTCACTATGAATTATAGAAAATGGATGTGAGGGTTTGTATTGTGAACTATGATATACATGTCTAGTGTGCTTTACTAGTTGACAAATTTCACATTGATAAAAATTGGAATTTTTATTGATAAACAAATGAGGAAACAATTTTTCTATAAACAAAGTTTGGATGACCAAGGCAATAATGTCATAACATGAGCTGACTTTCAACTGAAACGGACACAGTATTGGAATTGGAAACAGGCTCAGAATTGGAATCAAACTCAGATGCAGACTTTGGATTGGACTCTGCACCACAACTTGACAGATGGACTTGTGTATGCTGGAGATTCTTTTGTTTGAGCAGATATAGACCACCATGCATATCAGCACTACCAATCACCTTCCCCGAATCCACTGTATGAAAATCACAAAAATTGGAATGGAATTTAGTAACACAATTGAGATCCCGAGTGAGTTGACTGATGGAAAGTAAATTGCAGTTTAATTTTGGAACATAAAGAACAGATGAACGATGAAATCTTCTGTTAAAGGGATTGATCCGGTTCCTGCAACTGGGGAAGTGATCCATCTGCAATTCTGACTCCTGATTGATTGGTGCACGGCTGAAAGTCCGTGAGAATACTGACATCTCCAGTCATATAGTCCGAGGCACCTGAGTCAACTCTCCATGGTTTTGACTGATTGTTTTTAACACTAAAGACGAGGGACTGAATATCTCGGCGATCTAGTAAACTGGGGTGTTGCTCAGCAGTGACTGGAGATGCTTGGTTAGAGACAGAAGTTTGACATGCTTGGTTAGAGACAAAAGTTTGACTGAACAATTTTTGCAGTGCCTTAATTTGCTCTCTGGTGAATGGACTACCTTCTGCACTTATGTCAGTCGTAGCAGCAGCATTTGCACGGGTTTCCCTATCACTCCGACCACTGGACGGCTTCCAATCTGCAGGTTTTCCGTGCAACTTCCAGCAAGTTGCCTTTACATGTCCTACAATTTTCACACCATGGATGCCCTTTGTCCAGCCCTATTGTTCTGCGATGAACTATGAGTGTATAGGGCTGAACCTTCAACTGCAGGGGTGATATTAGCATCTGGCAGCATCAATTTCTTTCTGCTCTCCTCCCTTCGGACCTCGGCAAATGCCTCCCGGATAGTGGGTAATGGTTTAATCCCCATAACTCACCCCCTGACTTCATCTACGTCTTTGTTAAGCCCAAGAAGAAATCTGATCGCCGACTTTTGCTCAACAATCTGCCTATACAGTGCAGAATCATTAGCACACTTCCAAGGATGGACCTCATATAAGTCCAATTGCAACCAACAGCGGGTAAGGGTGTTAAAATATTGAATAACACTCATACCCCCTGTTTCAGGTTGTACAGCCTTGTTTCAACCTCAAACAATTCAGAAGTATTCTTTGTGCTAAAATACGTCTCACGTGCTACCTCCCATATCTCCTTGGCTGTCCTATGAAGCAGGAAATTTTCTCCAACTTCAGTGGTCATAGAGTTTATCAGCCATGACATGACTAGGTGATCATCAGTTTTCCAGGATCAATATTTGGGATCCGTAGCCTCTGGAGCGACCGTATCACC
This sequence comes from Haberlea rhodopensis, assembly GCA_907163345.1. NCBI lineage: Eukaryota > Viridiplantae > Streptophyta > Magnoliopsida > Lamiales > Gesneriaceae > Haberlea > Haberlea rhodopensis. The sequence continues at coordinate 4,421,127 of CAJQUN010000030.1, forward strand.
AGTGAGATGTCCATCATTCCCTCGGCCGCAGACAAACATGAACACAGATTGGGACCATTGCTTTTTGGCCATTGAGTTTGTGATTCGTAACAAGATGTGGTGAAGAATCGGTAATTGTAGGAAGAAGAGGACTGGGCTCGGATCTGGACGTGACTTCCGAGGAATCAAATGGTGAACCCATGCTGTATATGATAACAGAAGAGAATCGGGTGGATGAATGAATGAAAGGCCAGACGAAGAGAAAGTATTAGGGCTCTGATGCCATGAAGAAAGAAATTGTGAATTTTCTCATCTCATTAAACAAAAGAATTACATCCTAATATAGGGCATACTAGTACGATAAAATAGGAAACTAACTAAATTACAGATAATAAATTAAGGAAAAACTATAACTAAATCTAATCTAATCTTTTAAATTAAGAAAGTAAATTTCCTAATTTATTTACAAAATTTGATTCATTTTTCTACAAGATTTTTTCCTTGTTAATCTAAATTTATCGACAATATGCTCCAAGTCGAGAACGAAAAACTATAGAAAATATGGATTTATGATAAACTCTATTACTCTCTGACATCCTCTGATAAAGTGGATCTAATCTCTAAAATTTTGGGGGTTCATTTTGATTAGTAGGATTCAGTTAGGTATAATATGGCAGGATGCTTTTCCACAGTTACAAATCCGTACTTGTGGCCACTGCCTACTAGATAGAATTTAAGGCCATTATTAGAGAAAAAAGTTGATCCTTTCAAAATTTGATTAATTTGGCCAATGAATTTGTATTGCTCTTGGAAATGCAATAATTTTTTTATTGAAATGCTACGAACTTCGATTATTTATTTAGATGTACTAAACCTCAATTCATGGTTTATGGTCATTGCAAAAATTTACCGTATGTTAGCAGAACAGCTTTTGACTATATTTTGAAATGGATGAGTAATGACTCATGAGAATATTACCTTCATGAGTTATTTTTTATGCTTCTTGCTATTGGTTTTCTTGCTTTTTTGGCATCATGGATGACATAATAATATACAATTAATGCTCTTCTATGCAGCTAGATGTGCCTCTCGCAACACTTATGAGAAGTCCACCTCCATGTGTCACAAGCTCAACATCTGTTGGATATGTCATTGATCTTATGCTACAGAAGAAATACAAAATGATAATAATTGTTAAAAATGGTGACTTTCATGGTTTATCTTATGGCTCAAGTATACGTGCCATAGGAATTTTTACACATGAACATCTGAGTAAGCCTACCAAAAATTCATCATCAAAGTTAACTGATGATCATTTTTACTTGTCAAGAGGCAAAACAAATTCTTGAGATGGGTTCTAGTATCTGCTTTAATTAGTCATGCCTTTTGGCTTGTTCAGTTAACTAAACAATTTGATGATACTAGTATGCTAATGAAGAAAAAGGGCAAACAATGATTGTAGGATATATGGATCCAGACCGGGAATGTTTTTTCTACTACCAGAATGGGAATTTTGCGTCAATCTGCACCCCTGAAAATTGTGTTAGCTTGTAAATACTTGAACAAATCAGAATTTTTCTCCCGTACTACATGAACAGGTACCATGTAGACAAGATCATTCTAAACCTAAATTGGATACGAGACCCAACCATATGACACATGCTCTCAGAATATCATTACATGTTTTGATTAATTACACATTCTACTACCAAATTTTCTGCAAGTCTGTGTAACCTACAAACCTCTGAAGATCTTTGAACGTGCTATAGTCATTTGATTACATCATGTCACACCAAACAAGGATTACTTTTTTCTTCGTAGTGAAATCTAGTCTTTTGCTTAGATTTCAGGAAATATCAGTGTTCAGGCTTGTTAACCCATAGCTATAACATTTAAGAATGAATGCTATTTCTATACATCAAAACATGTTTAAGATTGCAGACCCATCATATGAATGCCACAACGCTCCTTGCTTAGGATGGAGATTCAGGGGAAGATGTAGCTTTCTGCAGCTGAAATGTCTTAGGAGTGGTTATTGTTTCATGTGATAACTAGCAAGTACGATTTCAATAATGGATACCAATATATCAGGCTTTTTTGGCAAACTTAACTGCAAATTTCTGGTTCACTTGCAACATGGTAGCGACAGTATTTATTTGCAAGTACGATTTCTGAAGTCTTTTCTTTTCAATTTTAAAGAGAAAAAGAACACCCTCCTTGTTTTTCCTTGTTGCAAAGTTCAAAACATGAATTTTGTTGCTTTTTCCTCTCTTTTCTGTGATGGTCCAAGTACGGCTGTGATAGTTATGAGTTGTAGATGACCTAAAATTTGTTAATATAGCTACAAATTCCTCTCAATATGGAGCGTTGTTTAATCATATATTGGAATGAATATCCGTAAGAAAATAGAAGAGACCATTGTTATTTTTGTGTTAACTATTAACAAAAGTTAAAGGGAAACTTGTGCAGAGGTCCTTGATTTCTAATAAGGTACAGAAATTTCTTGAAGTAAACATGGTGGCAACGTGCAACCCTTGAAACTTAATATGCTTGATAGATGTTAAAAGCCAAGGAATTAACTGATATTATGATCACAGATTAAGGAAACATCAATTAGAATGTAAACTATTCAGACGTGTACAAAATTTCAGTTATTACTATATGTTGGTGTCTTGCTATTGCACATAGTATAATGGTGTCTTTGTACAGATAACTGAAAAAAAGAAGAGAAAAGTACATGTTAAGTTTCGTATCATTCTCTTGAATATTTAAGACAAGTTCAACTGTGAAAACAAATTCAAGTAAAAGCATTCTGCCAACCATTCCTCTGTGAGTACCAGTAAGTATATTGTATTTATTTTTGAACTTTACATGTGTTGTTTTTACTTAGGCTCCTGCAAGGATATGACAGTTTCAAATGCCCCTGCAAGCGCTTTGACCTTGTTTTTCCTCTGCTCCCGGAGCTTGCTTGCAGTTTCCTCAATCACATCATTTGAAACTGCAGAATCCTTCTTTCCTTGGGGTACTTGTTTCTTAACTGCCACATTTACCGCTTCTTGCTTCTCTTCTACTTGTTTCTTAACTACCACATTTACCGCTTCTCGCTTCTCTTCCCCTGCGATTTCTTGCACTTCTGTTTCTTTAGACTCGGTAGCTTCACTTCCGCTGGCTGCTACTTCTTTGTTGTCCAATTCATGTTCTCCATCCTTCTCTTCAACTTCAGCAGTGGGAATATCCGAAACACTTTCCTCAGTTTGATTGTTACTGCTTTCATTTGAAGTGTGTTCTTCTAATTCCTGATGTTTGCTGGCAGTTTCTTCAATATACGGCACTCCTTCTGGCCCTTCTGTCTTGACGCCAAATGAGGCATCATCTTGTTCCGAGATGGTATACGCCTCCTCAGTCTCAACCTTGACATCCTCACCTTTCGCCTCTTTAATCCTCTCCAAATCTTCCAGGACCAAAGTTTCAGCTCCCGTCTCATTGATACTCTCGACTTGAAGTGTCTCTTCTTCAGCTTCGGCAATGGCCGATTCTTCATTTTCTTGTTTTATTTCAGGCTGTGGGACGTCATATGCCATGGAAGTCTCGAGTTTCTCAGAAGGGCTAGTCTCTTGTTCCTTCACCATGGCATTACCACTTCCGATAACCTGCTTTTTAACGTAGATGCCACTCTTCTTTGCAGTACTTACAGGCCTGGCATACAGGGAACTCTCTTTTCCAGCATCCTTTGACTTTTGTGCCGTACTAGTTTTGCTCGAAAACGAGGAAGATCGGAGAGTAGGATTTGGTGAAATCTGTGTCTTTTGTGTGCGAGAAGCCGATGGGGGCTTATCAAATGATCTTCTTCTTGAAAGACTGGGCTTGTGGGCACTTTCGCTGGCAACCGGTTTCTTACCTTGTTGCTTTGGAATGTCGTTGCCTGAACTTATGGTGGGCTTGAGATAGTTTGGAACTTGCTTTTCTGATGTAGTTGAATCTTGGTTTTTGGCAGGAGAGCTTGTTTTGGAATGGCTGGGGCGGCTTCTATGTTGTGGCGCAGGTCCGGTTTGAGGAGAATTTGAAGGGGATGTTCCCCTCTTCTCCCTCCCAGGTGCACTTTCTTTTGTTCTTGTTGCCATCTATAACTAGCACTTTATATTCTACCTGCATTGAGGAACATACACACTAGTATTATGGCCGAGGGAAATTACGGTCAAACAAATTAAGTTTAGAAATTTTAACATAGTTCTAAAGAATTAATTCATTAATGATTAATGATATCAGAAGATCGGTGGAGTAGTAGCTGGGGGTTGACCCAGATAATGCATTTTCATTGGATGAAAATGTAGTCCCCACATTGTAGGGCCCACATTTCCAATGCATTTTTTGGGGTTGACTTCAGTGGGGTCAACCCCAGCCACTCCTTCCCCAGAAGATCGGAAATCAAGTAATTGTATCAAATAGATGATATACTTTAAGCACAGAAAATACATCCGATCAACATATTATGTCCTGCGATTCAATGTCAGTAGCCTACAATGGTCAATTCTGGATAATATGAGCTTCAACATCATTATGATATTCTCTATCAAAATCTCCCCAAAATATCGCACGTATTATATCAAGTTATACTCACTCATATCACCAACAAATTCCAATTAATGAATGACATTGCAGCATGAAACAACTTCATTCGAATGTACAAACAAAAAAAAAAGCTACAAAGAAACGCCGTACCTTAAATAATGTAAAATTATGAATGCCTTCTCCATTGAATGTTGAAGAGAGAAAATGAATAGTTATTGTAATGATAAAGATTGATATATGAAGAAATTAGAAGGGATGAATGGTTGGCAAAGAGAGGCGTTTGGGCGTTGGGGTTTGTTGGTAGAATGCATGCGTAAATCATGCACAGCCTAAGATCCCAATAGGCAAGGAGAGCACGTAGAATTTATTTCTTAAGTTAATATTATATATATTATTTCTATATAATAAGTGTCTAACACTTATGAATAGTAATGAATAGTAAAGTACTATTCATTTTTTTGAACGTCTAACACTTATGAATAGTACTATTTTAATGAATAGTAATGAATATTAAAGTACTATTTTTTTTTTCAAATTTTTTTGTTTTTTTTAATTTTTGTTTTTCAATTTTTTTTTAATAATTTTTTTTTTGTTTTTAAATATTGTTGAAGCTTGTGTTTGGCCTGAACCGATTAGGAAAAAATATATCTTAATTGATTTATGTACGCAACTTCAAATGTTATTTTTTCAGATTATATAATAAGATGAACATTATTTTTTTTTCAAAAGATAGAGTTGTCATTTGGTTATTTTTTCCCCATTCAATTATTATAGCATAGTCGTTTTTAAAAAAAAAATTTGTTAAAATCTGTCATTTGAATTGTAATATTTTTCGATCAAATCAGGAAAAAATCGACCAACATGCTGGTATATATATTACTCTCTAAGTTCTTACCAGTCGCACAGTGTGCTACTTTGGGACAAGGTCTCGAGTTTGACATTCATAAAAAAATCCCCCAATCCAAGAAATACCACAACTAATCTGGAACCTCGATACTTTGATTTCCGCTAATGTACTGATTAACTTATATGTATTATTATGTTCTCCAGTTGATGGAATCAAGATGAACAATCAAAATTAACAAAGATGTGATGTACCATGTAAGAAAAGACAAATCGACGAGATGTTCAAGAAATATATAATTTGTTAATAAGGTATTAATGAGTAATTAAGTCAAGCTCAGCTTTTTAACAAACATATATGTTACTCTATATACATTTTCAAAAAAAAAAAAAAACAATATTGTTATTTGACTATTGACTATAACAGTTGAGAATAAGGGTGCTCTTTCTTGTGGAATACATTTTTCTTTGAATATAAAGAAAGTTTCTTTTTTATCATTATTACAAAACGGGGTGAAGGTTTTTGCTTTAACGTGAATTTCAATTCACGCCTCTCTCTATTGGGAGAGGTTTATGCCACTACATCATAAGAGTCGTGCGGAATATCAAGAAAGATTCTGATGACACGTTTTTTTATGGAGCACATGTTCAGTGGCTAATTGCAATTCTAGCAACTACCTTCAACATATATCAAAAGCCCTTAATCTATGATTATTAGCGGCTGACCGTGCTTAATTTAACAAATAAACCAGCTATGTACGATTAATCGCAAGTGCACGACATCAAATTTTAGTATGGTAAAATTGAAGTACGTGTGTCGAACCCACATGGACTAACTGTAAGTACCAAATAAGATGTTTTAAACTATATTTAACCTACAATAATGAATTTAACAATTAAACTAATTAACTAAATTAAACTACTACTATTCCAACAAAGTCAATCAAAGATAACGAGAAAAATCAACTTGAAAAGATTATCAAGACGTCGGTTCACCAAAGTAATCCCTACAACCTTCTTACTACGCTCGATTGAATATCCATATATATCTAAGGTGAAGAATTCTCCGATTTTATTCAATATACTCTGTCGAGTTATATCAAACCTAACATTAAATTGCAGTAAGTTACTGCCGTGTACTTACTTTAACAGTTAATATTACAATGAGTTCTATGAAAACTTTTAGCCTTTGGTTCTGGTTAACTTATTGCTATCACATGTGTATTTGATACATCTTTCGATCTCAATATGAAATCTACTGCACAATTTACTATATCATATCATAATATCGTCTGTCGATCTCAATTATGATAACTAAAATCAATTCAATGGCAGCTACTCCTTTGAAGCATTAAGAAAATAAATTATGCACGTAGGATATATGAATTCATTCAATATATAATAATCAAGTCATACGTTCAAAACAAAGGCTCTCATAATCTTGATAAACAAACTTAGTTCATGATTATGAAGAAAAACCTATGCTTAAACATGTCTTGCAACAATCTAAGCATGATATAATCAAAATAAACTAAAACTAAAGCTTAAGATAAGAATAAACTCCCGTCATCGACTCCGTTTGTAGATCCTCACTTATTCTCTTGCTTCTTTCTCAACCGCCCCTTAGATTTTGTTGTTGGGTTGTTCCAATTCCTACGAGGTGTAAAAGTGTAGTGGTTAATAAAGGTGTTGGATGAAGGTGATGTAGGCGTGTGATTTGGATATCTCCTAAGTTTAAAGTGTGTCCTATCCCCCTTTTGTTCGATCAAAAAATCCCTTAAATAGTAGGATGAAAAAGGCACATGAAAAGAGTTTCCTTGTTGGACTCAAACTCTTGAAAATAAAATATTTTTCTGCAACGATCGATCGGCGATCGCGAGCTTCAGCTTTTATTTTTTTCAACTATCGACGTCGATCGCCATTTGATGTCCCAATCGATCGCTTAATGTCAAAATTTCCTTGGTCTTTCACGTCCTTGTGCGATCGATCGTGCAGTTCCTCAGGATCGATCCGCCACTGATTTTCTTCCAACTCAAGGTTTTGGTCCTTCCTAAGACGTGTTAGTTCGTTTGGGTCTTTTTCCATCTTTTTAATGTTATTTGGGGTCGTTTTGTCAATTCATCGCACTTCCACTTATATTCCCGAAACATATAAAATAGGATTTTTGGCAGATTACCCCCCATGGTTTCCCAAATAGGAGGATTACCCCCCCTGGGGTTTGAAAATAGACATTTTACCCCTCGTGGTTTACAAAATACAAAATAGACAGTTAACCACCTATGGTTTGAAAATATGCATTTTACCCCATGTGATTCGTAAAAATAGGCATTTAACCCCCCTGTGGTTTACAAAATAGGTAGTTTACCCCTATATGTATGATGTATTTCACACATATTCACAAACTATAAGGGGGTAAAATGTATATTTTCACAAACCAGAGGAGTGTAAAATGCATATTTTCAAACCATAGGGGTGTAAACTGCATATTTTATAAATCACATGGGGTAAAATGCCTATTTTCAAACTACATGAGGGTAATTTGCCTATTTGACAAACCACAGGGGGGTTATGTGCCACTAGCTCACAAAAATAATAACAAAAGCATAATATTGTTCCAGAATCACTGTAAAAATCCATAGATAAACATAGCAAAATAAGTGCAAAAATGGCACTTCTCAGCGGCCAGACACAATGCATATCAGCAATTAAAACGAGAGTTATGAACATGTAAACTCGAGTTGTGGCATGAGTGGTAAAATCCTTTCTACTTGTTTCCATCTTATTTTTCTATCGGAAGTTGTGTATTTAGCAGCGTAGATATAGTATACTCAGATAATTACTTAATGGTCGTTTCTTGGCATACTAGTGTGGATTCATGCTAGAAATAACAAGGTCCTTGGGTCCCAACCCGACCAAATTTAATTGGCATTTGTAAAAATTTAGATGGAATAATAGATGAAAGAAAGATTTAGGTGTGATGGCACAAAATGTTAGGGGAATATAACTTCTTGCACTTGACTAACCTTATTGCAGAAGCCTCCTATTAGCTATGAACCAATGCCTTTTCCACTCTCATGAACACGACACCCATTACACCTATATCTAGTTTTCGAAAACGGTCTTTGTCTAGTTCTTTTTGTTCTAAATGTGGTTTAGATCCATGGAGATACATCCATATGGTATAATAGATCATTGGATCACATTAGTCCTACATTAATACACAAGAGTCCACAAAATATTGATAATTTCCGTTATTTATGTATTTTATCTAATAAAATTGAAAGGATAAGTAAAAAATTGTGAGGTGTTGTATCAAGTTTCCATAACATTCTTCCTAATCCACTTTATTCGATTCAATTTTCTTTTCTTTGTCAAGTAAATCACTCAAACTTGATGTTGTATGCGTATATATTCTTGGCCAAATTCCGTTGGGTGGATACATAATTGTCAATTAATCTTCAATTTCAACTAAGAATCTTTCCTTTGATGTATCTTATGTCAACTTAACAATATTTAAGATTTCTTGCACTCAAGGTAGACTCAAAAGGCGTCAGTATGAGGTGCTCTTACTCAAATTAGAAATTATTTACAAATGATTGCATGTAATTAATATTTTATGAAAAAGAAAAAAAATGATTTTTTGAGTAGTTATGATATCGAATTTATAATTAAAATGGTTACAAAAAACAATTTGAAATTTATGGAAGATCGAGAATCATTGGGTTTTTTAAGTCATCAGATTACAATAATGTTTATGTTAGCAAATTTAAATTATAAAAAATAATAGCCCATATAATGTAGAATATAGCCTATTTTGTTTATTTTTAAATGTAAACAATGTCTATCCTTTAAAACATATCAGGTCTCGAGTAACACAAAATTCTCTCTTGATTTTCCATTACCCAAAAAATGAACAGATTGTCACCAATATTGCTTCTTAAGATGGGTTCTTTTTTAGGGTATAAATTAATTTTCCATTACTTGCCAATGGAAACATTCTTTCTTGGGAGAAGCTTTTACGATGCAATCAACTAGATAAACCCCTAAGTTCTTCCATCTTTCATGCATTACCGAAGCCAAAATGTTGACTAACCTATAGCCAAGCGACAAGTGAAAGATGGACATTTAATTTGTAACAATAATGGATTCCAAATTGAAAATCATATGCGAAAAGTTTTATAGGATGCAAATTGTTTTTGTAGAAGGATCCAAATAACATTAATATTTTTTTTATTTGAGTAGGATAATGTTTTTTACTCGGTTGTATGTTTGCAATACTTTTGAGAACTGCTTATCTGTTTTTCGGACAACAAAAAGATTTTGAGTGTTTTATTTCCTTGTTTCTGCTATTGTTTCTCTAAAAAAACAGCAGGTAAAAGCAGAAGTAGAGAAGAAAATCACGAGATTGTTTTTTGCTACTTTAACTTATGTGATGATGATTTGTAATAAATTAAAGTTCATTAACCAGTTTTTTTATTTTAATAGCAAACACTTAATGTTTTTGCCTAAATGCAACTTTTTTTCAACTTTAAGCAAAAATAATATAAAAATATTTTGAATAAGCAATTATAAATACACTTTCAGTCCAGTACAAAACAAAAATAAATAACTCAATAAAGTAATTAGTCACCACATATTCACATGTTGTGATATGTGGTTGTGGAAATTAATAAGTTCTCACGTGAAATTTATTAAAAGATTAAAGTTCACGATCCAGAAAGGGTAAACCTATGCATTTCTTGAACATATAAATGTCTCGTGAAAAAATTCTGGACTATTCAATGCATCAAGTGTGGTAGAGGGAGCCTGGATGATTCAAGAAAAAGCATGATTTTCTAAGTTTAAGTTGGTTAACTTAAACATTTAACTCGCTAATAAAGAATATATAATTGTTGAAAAATATGTTTAATGAATTGAAATTGAACATAGATAAATTGAAAAATCGAATGAAAAATCAGAAAGAAGGAAAAACATTGGTGTCGGGAAACAGGGGAGGCGTGTTCATGCCTCGTTGGTGGCATGACCACGCCACCAGTTCTGCCATGTTTTGGCTAGGATGAAGGGTGACGCGTTTAAGTCTCTCTGGTGGTGTGAACGCGCCACCTGTTTTGCCTGGCTCTTCCCAGGCAGTAAGCGGCGTGAATGCCTATTAACGTTTTATGATGGGTTTTTGCACCCTTTGGCATTTGGCTGCGGATAAAATGCTTCAAAATGATTTTTTTGGTGACATCCAATGGATGCGTATAAATAAAACAATCATCTTTTAAATTAAACATACATTTCCAGATATTAATCACAAGATTAAAGCAAAAAGCTGTGTATCCTTCATCGTTCTTGTTCAAAGTTAGAGTGCTTTTAAACCTTTGTGTTTAAGGATTCATTATCTGAAGTGCTTTTATCCCTTTGTGTTTAAGGATTCATTATCTGAAGTGCTTTTATCCGAATCATAGTAGTTAAATCTTGGGACACGAATGACCATCGAAACGGGGAGCACTATAGCGGGACAATATTATCTAAGAATAAATAGTTGAACTATTGCCTTGACATTCATCTTAAAAGCTACTATGTTATTTTGATTGCTATTAGACCAATTATATATACCAAAAGGTTATACCCTTACAATAATTACTATTTTATAATTATTAATTATTATGTTTGTGGTCTCTTATATAGATTAACACACACACAGTCATCCTTGCCAAACTCAACAATTTTGTATCAATAAATAGGAACACAAAAGGGGGGAATAAATAATAATATGATATAAAAGACTGAAACAAAATTAGGAGGCTATTGTTTCTTGCATGTGAAGTTATGAACCTAATTCAAAACTTTTGGGGTTCTATTATTAGAACTTGCCTTGCCAACCATCGATTTCATCATTATAGAAAACTTGGCTACATTTGGCTAAATAATTTTATCATCTTTATTTTCAGATGTTTGGAATTAAATCTCATATTTTCTAATGTATTATACTGGTAAAAGTTTAAGCGTCCGTAAGAAAAAAATTGTTACGTGCGATGAATACATACTTCAAAAATATTGGGTATGTGTTTTGGATTGCTTATTAAATTTTTTATTTTTTTTATATTTGCTTAAAGATGGATTAAGTTGTTTTAAGCATAATCACATAATATTTGATATTCAAATACAAAACTGCTTAATGAATTTCAATTTATTATAAAATTATCACAGCTCAACTTAAATTAGCCAAAAATATATCATGATTTGTTTATCCACTTATGCTTTTACCTGCTTTCCTTAAGAAAACAATAGCAGAAACAAGAAAACAAACATCCAAAATGTTTTTTTCTCTGAAAAATAGATAAGAAATTTTCAAAAGCAATTCAAAACACATCCTAAATTCGATTCATATATAAAAAATTTAAATTCAACAATTAATATAAAATCCTTCAATATTCAGTCACTCGTCTCCTCAATTCATCAATATCTTCAACATACTTCTATAAAAAAAACCTCAAATGAATTTTTTTAAAAAAGTAAATGAGCTACATATGCGTAAAAACATCAAATAAAATATTTGGTAAACTAAATAATAATTTAAATTTAATTTTTTTTTAAAAAGAAAACATATTTAGATATGTGAACCAAAAAAAAAAGTTTTCCATTAAACTGAAAACTTCTTAATATAATTAATTTTTTTCAAAATGATCTTATATAATTTACATAATGATTTTTGAAACTGGTAAACATATTTTTAAAATTAAAATTTTAGGGGTCTAAATATTATTATTAATTAATATAATATATGAGGTATTATCTCTCAAAACTAAAAAGGGTGAGAATATAATACATGCCCCAAGAAAAATAAATGATTCTTTCCCTTTAATCTCGTTGCATTTATATGGGACTCTTCGCAAACCTTCACGACTCATACAGCAGCAGTCATCCATTATATTTCTCCACTCCATAGAAAACAAAGTTCACATTTTTCCTCATTTTCACCACCAAAACTCCTATTTTTCTTTTCCTCTGGAAAAACTTCTCTTTTTCTCTCTTCTATATAAGAGGCGCTGTGATTCTTGACCAGTTTTTGTTTCATTCGAGCCATTGGAGTTGATTTCTTAGAGGTTTATAATAATCTTCTCCCGTTCCACTTTTTTTAGCGGTTTTTCGAGATGGGTAGCGCCAAGACTCTCAGTCTTGAAGAGATAAAAAGTGAAGCTGTTGATCTGGTTTGTTTGTATATTCTTTTTAAATTCCCTTCTTTGTTTTATTTTTTACGTTTAAGTGTGCATGATTACAGTGTTTTCGTGTGATTTCATTTCCCAGAAATGGTGGGTTTAAATGATTTGGCAATCAAATCTCAATGCATGGGACTTCATGTTCTTATGTGTGGTTGCATTGAAAATGTCAACGTATTAAATTCTTTTTTGGCATGATTTGCTGTGAATTGCATAATTTCTTGACTCGTCTCTACTTAAAATGTACACCTACACAGTCGTATGTGTCTGATTAAAAGTCAGGCCTTTCTTTGTTTTCCTTAATTCCCTTTCTCCCATCCTAAACTATAAAACATGTGTTTTTTTATAAATCTTAAAAAAGATTCCAAACAATGCCCCAAGGACTACTTAAGGGCGTCATCAAACAAACCTATATTCAAATATAGTGCAAGTTGGTTTATAAAAATGGTAGAAACGTGTTTTGCTTTCATTTTTCATTTTTTGGTCAGGAAAACATAGAAAAGCCAGCGAGAAGACAGTTGTTTATTTTACGAGAAATACAAAGGAATATAAAAAAAAAATTGAGTGACCAGATTATTGGATTTTTTTATTTTCATAAATTGTCTAAGTTCATACACAATATGAGTTTGAGTGTGTGCGTTTGCTCTCTTCTTCTTTTAGGATCGTGTTTGGCCTTCTTGCATCGTTTGATTTGTTATTATGACCCATAGTGGGCAAAAAATTGAATCAATACGTGTCGTCACGTGGATAAGCGTTGATTTATTTTAATTCCAAATTAAAGAGAAGAAAATGTTAATTTATTACAGTGTAATTAATAATTCTACCCAACCAGTGCTTTTACTAAAACCGTTTTGCTCATTATTTTCTTGTCTTCTTGATGAACTTGGCAAACTATATTCATTTATGACATCACTGGGTGTGCAGTTCTTGAAAATTTGAGCTGCTAATAATTGTATGAGATTTCTTTTGTCTGACAGGGAAAAATTTGAGTGAGATTTTATTTTATAATGATCATAATTCTAACAATTTCATGTTCACTTACTTCTTAATTATTGAGCTCTTGAAATTGTATTCTTTCACATTACATATGCAAAACACATGCATGTTACAACCGCCTAGTTTTTGTCTTTTTCAAGGCAGACGAGAGGATTGAGTAAGACAACCGCAGTGATAGGAAAGACCATAGCGTTAGTACTTCTAAGCCTAATAGATTAGATATGCTTTCGTCAAATTAGCTTTCAGACTTGGTAGCCAAAAAAAGGATATTTGTCTATATACAGAAACCCGCTCAAGTGTAGGAATATGAGCCATTAGCAGCCAAAGTTTGTTACATCATTAATACTGTAGATTAAGGGAAATATTTAAATGGTTTCAGTGACCAAAATTTTCACCCAGTGAATGTAAAATCTGCTTTGATTTCCTGAATAATTCACAAACTTGCTGAAATCTATTCCTTGACTCTAACTTGTCAGTGGTGCTGACTTGGTAAATAATATGCCACGGTAGCTTTCAGTAAATCCCATGCATTCCTGTCGACAAAACATCGGATGCCTTTTAGTTCCCTAGTTGCTATAACATGTTAATTAACATAAGAAAATGACCGAGAACTTTGAAGAGAGAGTCAGAAAACAAGTTGTGGATGAAGTTGTGTGTGTTCTCAATTTTTTTTGAAATATGTCAATGTACAGGAAAGAATTCCTATTGAGGAGGTGTTTGAGCAGTTGAAATGCACAAGAGAAGGCTTGTCATCGGAGGAAGGAGAGAGTAGGCTCAAAATATTTGGTCCAAATAAATTGGAAGAGAAAAAGGTGTGAAAATTGAACTGATAAATTGTTGCCTCTATATTTTGTTTCAAAAGAACATCATTATGAAGCTTCATTTCTCATCAGGAGAGCAAGATCCTCAAGTTTTTGGGCTTTATGTGGAACCCTTTGTCGTGGGTTATGGAGGCTGCTGCATTGATGGCTATAGTCCTAGCAAATGGGGATGGAAGGCCCCCTGATTGGCAGGATTTTGTGGGTATTGTTGCCTTATTGTTTATCAACTCTACAATAAGTTTCGTTGAAGAAAACAATGCCGGTAATGCTGCAGCAGCTCTTATGGCTGGACTCGCTCCCAAAACCAAGGTTAGCAGAACTAATAATGCTCCAAAAATGTAAGATTATAGTAGAACGTAAGTGCTTAATAATTGCATGCAATGTAGGTTCTGAGAGACAATCGATGGAGCGAGCAAGATGCATCTGTCCTTGTTCCAGGGGACATTATAAGCATAAAACTGGGAGACATCATCCCTGCTGATGCTCGACTTCTTGATGGTGATCCCTTAAAAGTTGATCAATCTGCTTTAACTGGAGAATCTCTTCCAGTCACCAAGAACCCATCGGATGAAGTTTTCTCTGGATCAACATGTAAACAAGGAGAGATCGAAGCAGTTGTCATAGCAACCGGTGTTCATACTTTCTTCGGTAAGGCTGCTCATCTAGTGGATAGCACCAACCAAGTTGGACACTTCCAAAAGGTTCTGACTGCCATTGGAAACTTTTGCATCTGCTCAATTTTTATCGGAATACTCATTGAGATCATAGTGATGTACCCAATACAGCACCGGAAGTATAGGGATGGAATTGACAATTTGTTGGTTCTCTTAATTGGAGGAATTCCAATTGCCATGCCAACTGTGTTGTCTGTCACAATGGCTATTGGTTCCCACAGGCTATCTCAACAGGGTGCAATAACTAAAAGAATGACCGCCATAGAGGAATTGGCAGGCATGGATGTTCTCTGCAGTGACAAAACTGGAACTCTAACCTTGAATAAGCTGACTGTTGACAAAAACCTCATAGAAGTGTTTCTGAAGGGATTAGATAAAGATCAAGTTATATTATTTGCAGCACGGGCTTCGAGAACTGAAAATCAGGATGCGATTGATGCTGCCATTGTTGGGATGCTAGCTGATCCAAAGGAGGTAAGTCACTATTCATATATCAAAGTAATTAGCTAAGTGTTATTTTTAATATTTATTGCTCCTTAGTGTTTTACTAGTAGGTATATGTGTAAATATTTTTTTTAAAATATTTTTCTTCCTTCACAATTTTGTTGACAGGCAAGAGCTGGTATTAGGGAGGTTCATTTTCTACCTTTCAACCCTGTGGACAAAAGGACCGCATTAACATATGTAGATTCTAATGGAAATTGGTACCGTGCCAGCAAAGGTGCCCCTGAACAGGTATAGCTCCTTTTCAATCTCAAAACCATAGCCGAAAAAAATTCACATTTTGGTTTGAGACTGAATGATGACAATAGGTTTTTTCCCTCCTTACAGATATTAGAACTTTGCAACAGCAAGGAAGATGTTCGAAAAAAGGTTCATGCTGTTATTGATAAGTTTGCAGAGCGTGGGCTTCGTTCTTTAGCAGTTGCCCAACAGGTTTGCATATTTTTCCTTGATTCATTCATCCAAGATGATTTCTCTAGGTATTAGTTTTCTAACAATATCTTCATTTGTCTCACGCAGGACATTCCAGCGAGAACAAAAGAGAGTCTCGGAGAACCATGGCAGCTCGTTGGGTTGTTACCGTTGTTTGATCCACCTAGGCATGATAGTGCAGAAACTATTAGAAGAGCACTTATTCTTGGTGTGAATGTTAAGATGATCACTGGTAACAAACTGTGTTTTAGAGCGCTTATCATCACGTTAGACATATTTTTAATACTAATTTTTCCTCGTTTGCTTAGGTGACCAGCTAGCCATAGCTAAAGAAACAGGTCGCAGGCTTGGAATGGGAACAAATATGTATCCATCTTCATCGTTACTTGGCCAAGACAAAGATGAATCTGTTGCAGGACTTCCAGGTAGATGAGTTAATCGAGAAGGCCGATGGTTTTGCTGGAGTATTTCCAGGTAAGTTTACTTTTATGCTTCATTGTGAGTATCATATAATGTTATAGTTTTTATGGTATAACTTTCAATAGTTTCCTCTTAAGACAATCTCTTGAAGGACAATAATTGAAGATCATTTTAAAAACTTCCGGTTGTTTCCGCTTAACAAACTAAACTTCTTTATTTCTAGAGTTAAACGACGCATTAATACTGGTTTTCTATGGTTCGATATATTTTCTTGTAGAGCACAAGTATGAAATTGTGAAGAGACTGCAAGAAAGAAAACACATATGTGGTATGACTGGAGATGGTGTAAACGATGCTCCTGCTTTGAAAAAGGCAGATATTGGCATTGCTGTTGCTGATGCAACTGATGCTGCTAGAGGTGCATCTGACATTGTTTTAACAGAACCTGGGCTGAGTGTCATAATAAGTGCTGTGCTAACTAGCAGGGCTATTTTCCAAAGAATGAAAAATTATACGGTGAGCAAGCCAGCCTTCTGTTATTATATTCAACTTGATCCTCTTTGGAAAAGCCTGATTTTGCCATCTTTTTGTTGCATCTTTTTCAGATATATGCTGTTTCAATTACTATCCGTATCGTGGTGAGCATTTTGGAAACACAGACACTTCATCTATACCATATTCTATAATGGAATAATTTTTCTCATACTTGTACTCGTGCAGTTTGGATTCATGCTCATTGCTTTGATATGGAAATTCGACTTTGCTCCATTCATGATTCTTATCATTGCGATCTTGAATGACGGTGAGATAAGTTCCAACAATTAACATATCAAATAAATAAATGCTACAAATTTTGATTGATCTTTGATACCTCCAGGAACTATCATGACAATTTCAAAGGACAGAGTTCAGCCATCTCCCCTACCAGACAGCTGGAAACTTAAAGAAATATTTGCCACTGGAATTGTGCTAGGAGGCTACTTGGCATTTGGAACTGTATTATTTTTTGGGCAATGAAAGACACGGACTTTTTCTCTGTATGGATTGAATTCCTTGTCAAATATTCCCTCTTTTTAACCATTCCTCAGATGAAACTAAGCCATGTATTTATTCATATCTCTTTGATTTATTTTGCCACTGCAGAACAAATTTGGCGTAAGATCTCTGAGAGAAAGTCCGATGGAATTGATGGCAGCATTATACCTGCAAGTCAGTATTGTGAGTCAAGCACTCATATTTGTGACAAGGTCTCGAAGCTGGTCTTATGCTGAACGTCCCGGAATGTTCTTGCTTGGTGCTTTTATATTAGCTCAGTTGGTAAGAAATTTGTGTAAATGAACACTACCATTTGATGAACTTTAAGTAGCTTTTTTGGAGCAAATCAAACATCCCTTTCTGTTTCCTTGTAAAAACAACCATTTTAATGTCACAGGTTGCCACCTTAATAGCTGTTTATGCTAATTGGGGATTTGCAAATATAAAAGGATGTGGTTGGGGTTGGGCTGGTGTCGTATGGCTTTATAGTGTGATGACATATGTGCCACTAGACATCCTCAAGTTCGGCATTCGTTACATTTTGAGTGGAAAGGCTTGGGATAATCTTCTGGAAAAAAGGGTACATTTTCAATACAATAATCATGCAATATCAGGAACCAAACTTTCTTGATTCCGTTTAGCTAATATTTGATTGGATATGTTGATAGACTGCCTTTACAACGAAGTCCAACTATGGTATAGAAGAACGAGAAGCACAATGGGCAGCTGCACAGAGGACTCTTCATGGTCTTCAACACGTGAAATTTCTAACATTTTTCCTGAAAAAAGTAGTTACAGGGAGCTTTCCGAGATTGCAGAGCAAGCTAAACGACGTGCAGAAGTTGCTAGGTAATCAATATGTTCTCGAATTTTGACCAAGTTTTAAATATTATGATGCATCTAGTTTCTTGTGCTGATTCAGGCTCCCAACTGATACATATTCTTTAATCTTTTGTCACGGTACGATTTTTACTTTCTGACCTGGAAAGATGAATTCGGGTGCAGGCTAAGAGAGGTGCACACGCTGAAGGGGCACGTTGAATCTGTGGTGAAGTTGAAAGGGTTGGATATTGATACAATCCAACAACACTATACAGTTGATCAATGATCCGATGAATACTAACGATGTTTTCAGTGTACTGGAGAACTTCAATGTAATAATATTGAGTATAAGTCTGAGAAATTTATTTAGGTTGAGGATGTATGCTTCTGTAATTTGGTTCCAAAGAAAATAAAAATGATAAAATGATTGCCTCCCTCAAAATGCAAACATTTTCAATTGTTAAAATGAGTGGCTTAGATTTGTCATGAAAGGAAGCAGCCAACGGAGGAGATTTAATCTACTACAGTCTACACATGAGGAATAACTGATCTTTTGGAACTAGCTGTTAGGTAGTTACGAAAGGAAGCTTTGTATTTTCTGATTTTGTAGCTAATAAAAGGCGTAGAGACTTTTGATATGAGATCATTCTAATATGTATACTCTTCTTTAATAATCTTTGTTTTTGCATCAAAGTTCCGATCGTCTTCTTTGTCAATTCTCATGGCCATTGATCATCTTGTTTTAGTCTTAAATTCGATACCTCATGGGGAATTTCTGTCAAGAATGGGTTCCGTAAAATTCGATATCAAGAAGTTCATAGGGAAGAATGATTTTGGACTATAGAGGCTAGATATGAGAGCTCTTCTCATTCAACAAGGTCTTGAAGATACGTTGGATGGTGAGAAGAAAATTGTTGGCCGGTGGCCGGTGATGGCTATTTCCAAAA
Organism: Haberlea rhodopensis; assembly: GCA_907163345.1. Taxonomy (NCBI): domain Eukaryota; kingdom Viridiplantae; phylum Streptophyta; class Magnoliopsida; order Lamiales; family Gesneriaceae; genus Haberlea; species Haberlea rhodopensis. Next base: position 4,440,374 of record CAJQUN010000030.1, read on the forward strand.
ACTTTGAAAATTCTTGGACGGTGGCGGTGGCTTTGAACATTGTCATTTGGAGGCTTTGAATTCAAAGATGGTAGAATACAAGTTTGAAGTTGATTACCTCCGAGAGGGTTTTTGCAACTATAAATATCCCTCAACACATCCTCACAAAATCATCCACTCATTCTATAATCTCTTCATACAACATGCTTTTAAGCATTTGTTTCTGTTTCTCTGAATTGTGAGGTGATCCTGGAGAGTTTGTAAGTCTCATCTAAATTTTCAATAAATTGTGTTTGCCTCCGTGGACGTGGGCAATTGCCGAACCACGTAAATATTCGTGTTCTTGTATGTATGTATGATGTTTACACTTTATTTTAGGTATTTTGGTACAACAAATGATATCAGAGCAATGTCTTCGTGAAAATGCCGGAAATTGAAAGTGTCCGAAATTGATTTCCGATCATACCACTAGATTTGTATCGTCGACGGGATTCCGGAACAATTTTTGGTTTGTAATTTCGACTTCTGAGTCAACGGAAAATCGAAATAAAGAGTTGCAAAATTCTGAAATTTTAGTACGTAAATGTGCAGAAAATTTGGGGAAGAAATAACCCATTTCCAAATTTGAATAGGGTCGGCCCATGACCTGACCCGTCGACCCAGGAACTGGCCCAGCATTATTAATAGCCCAGTATTATTCATAAGCCTAATACTGTTCACAGTCCAACACTGTTCATCGGTCCAGCACTATTCACAACCCGATACTATTCAGACCCAACACTATTCATCCGAACTGAAATTGCCCGATTCGGTTGATTTTTTGCCCGTTATTAATAGCCCAATTGTAGCATCCGTTTTTTCTGCTAAATAGCTACCAAAAAAAGGTCAAAGTAATGGATCAAAGCGTACACTAGCGGTTCAGTGAGACGAACCATGCTATCAAATACAAAGTTCGAGGTGGAGAAATTTGACGGCACGTCACCAACAACTTTGGCATGTGGCAATGTGAAATATTAGATCTCCTATTTAGTGAAGGATCTAATATAGTCTTGGAGTCCAAGCCAAAGGACATGTCACGTGAGGATTGGAACTATGTCAATATGCAAGCTTGCGGCACGATTCGTCTCTGCTTATCCAAGGAGCAGAAGTGCTTTGTCATGAAAGAGACCTCCGCAACGAGTCTCTGGAAGAAGCTGGAAGACAAGTACATGACGAAAAACATAGAGAACTGGCTCTATCTGAAAAATAAGCTTTTCCGATTGCAATATAAGAAAGGTACGTCAATGATAGAGCATCTTGATAATTTCAACGAAGTTATTGACGATCTGTAAAATCTGGAAGTTCAAGTTAAAGATGAAGATATGACGTTACTATTATTGAATTCTGTACCCGAATCTTATGATCATCTGACCACGACTTTGTTATACAAGACGAAGTCAAATTCATGGATGTTTCCAATGCATTGGTAAACAATGAGAGGAAAGACCAGCACGATAATAGAAGATACCACATCTGAAGCATTGATGGATATCCAGAGGGAGAATAACAACAGGCAATCTGTCAGGGGACGAGGCAGATCCAGATCGAAGTCCAGAGGAGAATCAACATGAAGACGTCCTGCAAAGGATGAATGTGCCTATTGTTATCAGAAAGGGCACTGGAAGAAGGATTGCCCTAACAAGGATAAGTCAAATGCGAATGTGGCACAAACAAAATTCTAACAATGGAGATGATTCGGCATTCTCAGTTTGATCATCTTCATTCAATTCATCTGATAGATGGATTCTGGATTCTGGTTGTTCTTATCATATGTGCCCACATCGCCTCAGATTTGAAGATATCAATGGTGGAGTTGTCCTAATGGGCAACGATAATGCCTGTCAGACAAAAGGCATTGGTACAGTCCGCTTGAAGATACACGATGGTACGATCAAACAACTTACAAAGGTGAGATATGTTTCTGATCTGAAGAAGAATATGATCTCACTTGGAGTCCTTGAGTCCAATGGATACAAAATAACAATGGAGTGCTGAATTCTGAAAGTTGTACGAGGTGCACTCTTAACGATTAAAGGTACTCGAGAAAGAAATCTATATTTTCTGGATGGTCACACAGTTTTTGGGAGAGTTGCAGTCTCCACGAGCACCTGAGATGATTCACCTGATACCTCACGGCTCTGGCATATGCGCTTGGGACATGCCGGTGAGAAGGCTCTGCAAAACATAGTGAATCGAGGTGTTTTGAAAGGTGCCAAAAGTGGGAAACTTGACTTCTGTGAACATTGTGTCTTGGTCAAGCAGACACAGATCAAGTTTGGTATCATTATCCATCGTACCAAATGGATATTAGGACTATGTGCATACCGACGTTTGGGGACCTTCTCAAAATGCTTCATTGGGAGGTAAACGTTGGTTCGTTACTTTTATAAATGATTTCTCGAGATATGTCTGGGTGTATACTATGAAGAACAAGGATGAAGTTCTGGACATCTTCCTCAACTGGAAGAAGATGATCGAAACCCAGACCAAAAGAAAGTAACGAGGCTCAGATCTGATAATGGTGGGGAATACAAGTCAGAACCATTTCAGAAAACTTGCCAGAAAGAAGGGATAGTCAGACATTTCACCCGTACCAAGCACGCACAGCAAAATGGTGTAGCAGAACGGATGAATCGTACTCTGATTGATAAAGTCCTGTTGCATGCTATCCCAATCTGGACTGAGCAAGGCATTCTGGGCTGAAGCCTTGTCATGTGCCTCTTATATAATCAACAGGCTACCAACTTCTGCATTAGACGAAAAAACTCCGAATGAGCAATGGTCTGGACGACCCGTTCTTGATTATGATTCTCTGCATATATTTGGGTGGTCCAGCATACTTTCACGTCAGAAAATCAAAGTTGGAAACCTAGAGCCGAGAAAGCTGGTTTCATGGGCTTTAGTGAAGGAGTTAATGCATTCCGTGTATGGAACCCTGAGTCAAAGAAGATTGTCTTGAGCAGAGGCATTACCTTTGACGAACCTGTAATGCTGAACCAGACAAAGTCAGAGATAGAGAACCGAGATCCGAGTTCTCAGTTGCAGGTGGAGCTTGAGATTCCACAACTCCAGACCGACCTGTTCAAATTGATGATCATCCTGAAGAAGACTCTGACGATCAGATTGATGACTCTGTTCAAACGGAGGTAATCAGATTCAGCATCAGTACTGATTCTATTGCTACCAGTAAACTAAAGAGAATATATCCGGAACCTGCTCGGTTTACTGATATGATAGTGTTCGCGTCTTCCAATTGATCAAGATTGTATTTCGTACAACTACATAGAAGCTATGTATAGTACAAAAAGGCCATGTGGAAGACAACAATGGATGAAGAAATGAAATCGCTTATCAGTAATAAAACTTGGAAGCTGGTTCCAATTCCTAAAGGAAAGAAAACGATTGGTTGTAAGTGGTCTTTACAAAGAAGGAAGATGCTTCAGACAAAGACAATATCAGATACAAAGCTAGACTAGTAGCAAAAGGATATGCACAGAAGGAGGAATGACTATGATGAGGTTTTCTCACATGTTGTCAAGCATTCGTCTATTCGACTCTTACTAGCTTTGGTTGCATAGTTGATCTTGAGCTAGCCCAGCTTGATTTCAAAACAGCATTCCTTCATGAACTTGGACGAGGAGATCTATATGGCTCAACCTGATGGAATCAAAGTTCCTGGTCATGAAAATTGGGCTTGTAAGCTCGACAAGTCACTATATGGTCAGCCACCGAGACAATGGCACAAATGATTTTGACGGCTTTATGAAGAAACAGAGGTACACACACCAGCCATTTTGATCATTGTGTCTACCTGAAGAAACTCCAAGATGGTACATTATCTATCTGCTCTTATATGTTGATGATATGCTGATCGCAATCTAAAAAAAAGATAGAGATCGACAAGCTGAAGGCTCATGAGCTCAGAGTTCGAAATGAAAGATCTTAGAGAGGCCATGGTCACACCGTGGACGTAGGCAATTGCCGAACCACGTAAATATTCGTATTCTTGTATGTGAGTATGATGTTTACACTTTATTTTAGATATTCTGGCACAACAAAAATGTCGAGTTATCACTTAAAGAGAAGAAGAGTATTCTGATAAGGCACAAAGAGCTTAGATTATTTGCTTAGGAATAGACCCGACCAAGGGTCATACCGACCCTGAATCGGCCCAATGGTCAATAGACCGGTAATCGGATCAATGGTTCGAAGGCTCGGACCCGTAACCGGCCCGTCTATAGTTGGGCTGGTTAAGGGTCATAATTTTGCTACCCGTGAACCGTCGGTTAACTTGCGGTTCAAATGTTTATTTTAATTTTTTTACATTTTTAAATTTAAAATATATGTTATGGTGCCTCAACTTAAATAATTAGCTTTCAACCACTAAACTATAAAGAGCCTTGTTAATCTAATATAATGTTATAATTTATATATATTAACCAAACAAATATACCTTATACATTTTGATTATCCGAGCTTGAATTTATTTCATATTTTATGGTTTAATTAATGAATGAACACACATTCAAACAATTTGTTACAATTTACTTCAAATTTTAATAAGTATTAATTTTTTTTAAATAAGGGTAAACCGTAACTGTACCGTTGGTTAACCGTAACCGGCGGTTCATGAACCGTAACCGGAACCGTCAAGGAAGGTTAATGTTAAGGGTCGATGTTTTTTGAACCGTCGAACAGACGGTTCTGAACAGTCTAACTGGTGGTTCTAAACCGTGGTCAGGTCTACTTATGAGACAATGTTCTCGGGGAGGTTTCTAAAGAAAAGTCGCAGCAACGATCTGGGCAAATTTAGAAACTTTCTACGTGACAAAGTTGCTGGCTAGTAGATTGTACCTGAAGCATAAACTACACTCCTTTAAGATGATGGTGGGGACTTGAATAAAATCATCCTGGATCTTGAGAATGTTGAGATACAAGTTGAGAGGATGAAGTTCAGGAGCTGCTTCTTTTAAAATCATTATCAAGTATAACAACAACAACTAAGCATTTAATGAAATAATTACCAAATGAGTTCAAAAATTTGTCAAACACACTGGTCTATGGAAGAGATACCTCGAGTCTTGAAGAGGTACAAACATCTCTTCTCGAAGGAATTAAGAAGGAACCATAAGGAATTCAAGATTTTAATACATAGTCTGAATATTAGAGGAAGAACAAGAAAGAAAGAATCAAAGTCCAGAAAGATAATCGGATCCAAGTCCAAGGAGAACGGAAGTATTTCTTGTGCAAGAAAGATTGTCATTTAAAAAGGGATTGTCCTGATAGTAATAACAAAAGGACTTCTGACAATAAGCATGAAGATGGAGATGCAGATGTGGCCTCGGAAGAAGATGGAAGTGCTGAAGTCACAAAGGAGAAACTAATTCAAGACTGGGTTATTGACTCCGGATGTTCGTATCACGTGTGTCCTCACAAGGACTTGTTTCTCTCATACAAAACTTGTGATTGTGGTCAAGAACTACCAGGAAATAAATAAGTCCTGCAAAGTTATTGGCATAAGATCAATCAAATTGAAGCTGGCTGATGATGTAGAAAGAGTTTTGCATGACGTAAGACATGTACCACTATTAATTTCAAGCATGCAACTGAAAGTGCGAATTATGAGGAATGGCTAAAAGCATGATGGAGAAGAGTAAAACATTATATTTAAGAATCAAACTTGGGAGTTGATAGAAAGGCCATCGGATCTGTTGTACGCAGGAGCGGACCTACCTATAGGTTTGTACCGTTAAAAAAATTATATTTGACCCTATACATCTACTGTCAAAAAATTTACATTTGACCCCGTACAATATTTTTTGCCCAATTTTTTTTATAAAAAAAGCCGATCCCATAATTCCTGCCCACCCGGAAAAAAATTTAGACCTTAGAAGAGAGAATGAAAAAAACGAAGAGGAGAGTAGGAAAAAGATGGAAAAAATAATGGAGAACAAATTTGTTATTAGAATGTGGAATCCGTCCGAAAGGGGTCGGGCCGGGTTTAGCAACCCGGCCCCTTAATTTTTTTTTAAATATTTTTTAAACCGGTTCCTATAGGGAGGGGCCTTCAATAAATGAACCGTATTGTAAATGTGCATTTCAGTTTTCGGCTGACATTCAGTTCTCATTTCTTGAAGATACCACCATAATGGCGGAACCGAGGGTATCCCACCGCACGCGATCAAAAGCAGCCCCAGATTGGTCGGCGGAAGAATGCTTAATTCTCGTAAACGAAATCAACGCTATCGAATCGGAGTGGGGCGCCACTCTGCCTTCCTACCAGAAATGGAAGCAGATTGTCGATAATTGTAATTCCCTTGACGTCAACCGGAACTTGAATCAGTGCCGCCGTAAGTGGGACGATCTTTGAGCGAGTACAGGAGGGTGAAAAACGGTCCTGGAAAATGGGTCTCTTCAAGGCGAGCTGTTCGATGCCGTTGGTCAGTGTATTAGTGCCAAGGGAAAAGGAGCGGTGACGAGGTGGAGGAGGATGGGGTTGAGGGCCTTGAGGCGGCGAAGCTGGAGGATGAGGAGGAGGAGGAGCAGGCGGTTATGGATACAGATCCGGATTCAGATCCGGAGGCGCAGGGGCGCGTGACTAAATTCTTCTTCGAAACGGGTAATATTTATTTTTTCTATTTTAATAATATAAAGTGGATATATCTGTGGAAGGAGAAGGAAAAAGTTCAATCTTTGAGATTATATTTTGTGATTCGTGAGATTTTAAACTAGTTTATGCCTAGTTAAGATGAATTATAAATCACTTTTAGGGCTAGGAATTCTTCAAATATAGTTAGCTATAACCTGTTGGGTCAAGAAAAGAAGGCTCGAAAGGAGCGTGTGAAGGTTGAATAATATAGGCTTGGATGAGAAAGATTTATCATATTTGTTCTTTTCACGAAACAATTATAGATTTATCATATTTGTTCTTTTCACGAAACAATTATTAGAAAAATTACATTTGAAGACAGAAAACAAGTCTTGAGTTGTGAGAATCACTATCTGATAACAATATTTCCCCACTCTAGAAATATGTTTTTCTCACTATCCGATAAACAATATTTCCGCACTCTAGAAATATGTTTCGTAGGATACAACAAAGCAAGAAAATTCTTATGAGAAAGTACATGAAAAGTGAGAAATTCTTCATTTTTTCTTATATTTATAGATTGAAGATATCTTTTCAAAGAATCACAACCATTCAAAATAAACCATCACAACCATTCGATATAAATCATCACATCCATTCAAAATGGTTATCAGCAAAAGTCACAACTATTCGAATAAATGTGTCTTTTCAATAAATATTTTCGGTTTAATTAACTAAAAAAAAAAAAATCCGAAAATATAAAATTAATTTGAACTCCAAGTGCCCCAAGCATACTTTCATTGAGCCCATTGATAAGCCATTGGTCAAGCCCATACTTAGGGGCATTTGGTCTTCAAATTGAGCCCATTGATCAGCCACTAGTCAAGCCCATACTTAGGCCATACTAATTTTAATCTTACTATTGGGCATCTCTTTATAAGCATCTATTTTACATAATGTTCTTTCAATGTGAGATTCTCATATCTCACTTATTAACTACATACAAATTATACAACAACAATGTCACTACTAAATGGCGGAGTTTATTGGGAACTGCAATGGGAAACGATTACTGTATGTCTGATAGAATCATTCAGAGAGAACTGAAATTGAGCGCTTTGGTAGGAGATAGATTATTTGCATTTTTTCATATATAGTTTTGCATCTTTTTGCTGGACTAATTTGTCATTGCCTCGATTCCGATTACTCAAAAGCTTATACGAAAATGGTTAGAGAAACCAAGTGTCACATTCACATAGAATAAGAGACTTTACATTTGGATGCTTCAATCTTAGGATCCTGTTAACTGTAAACGGTAAAGTATTTCTTTAGAGAAAACAGATAGTGGTGTAAGGTTAGTTCACGAACTGTAGGATTTAATGCAGAATGTTGCTTTTTACTAAAGCGACATTTCAATTATTGAGTCTGCTTTTAACGATTGACTGAGGGAAAGACTAATAATTGATGTTTATGATCTTTTTGCCATGGTGATTGTATTGTATGAGGGGACATCATTTTCATATGGGAGACAAAAAGAATAAGGTTGCTCCAGTCACCTCCATGGCCTTGCATGTGACACATTACACAAAGGATTCCGCTAGCAACTACTTCTCATCAATCCCTTGTTTACGAATATATCAACCCTTATCGAATCATTGTCACAAACTTGCGGGATGGGGGAATTACAGTTCCCTTATGCAGTTACCTGATATTCTCCATTATTCTTGTTCTTAGCTTGTTCTTGCCGATCAATAACATTTCGTAGATATTAGCATGTATATGGATGTTGAGATCTTGTTAACTTAACAAAACAGTGACGAGCATTTGCATATTAATCAAGGAACAAAGAAGCATTCTTAAGTCACATAACATATACTGAATTCAAGTGTTTTTTTCCATATAACTTAGGTTCCAAAAAACAAAAGCGTAGGATGAATCGCAAAAAAGAATTGAAAAGTTAAATCCATGGGGATACTTCACAAGCCCAAAGGTAAAGCTTGAAGACTCAAGCAACATAAACGGGAAGTTGGAAACACAAACAGCAATGTTGGAAGTTTGCCTGAGGAGAGCACCGTGGAAACGAAGGAGCAAATCATGTGTGCGATCCTTCGGGAAAATACATTACAGATAAATGCGATACTTGAAGGTAACATTGCTGATGATGCAGATAACATTGCGATGATGCAGATTACAAATTGGCTGATCTGAAAAATACTGAGGCTGTGCAGATGGATTTAACGAGACAACGGGGCGATAAGCTTATCGTTTATCTTGAAAAGATTTCGAATACACTGAAGGATTTTTATGAGCTGGTTGAACAATGCAAATGATGTAATGTTGGATTGTTTCTTGATTTTCTTGTATTTTGTAAAGGCAAATGATCATTGTAGTCCTCTAATTATAGTATGCTGCAATTGTAGTCACCGGTGTATCGGATTATGTATTGTAGTGCAGTAACTAATTTTCCATCAAAGTTACCCCATTTTGGCTATTTCAAGAATAATAACTAAAGTTGGTACCGCATATAAAATGATTCGTTGAAGATTTAAGTATTGCAACCAATTAAGTAGGTTTTAATTTTAGTCTTGTAATAATTATTCAGTTTTAATTTTGAATACTCTTGTCCAAGTATCTTAAATTGACAAAATTTGGTGGAAAACTTAAAACATTTACGTAGGGATGGCAATGGGGCTGATTCGGGGGATTTGTCAAACTCGGGACCTGCCACTCTACAAAAATGGCCGCAACCGCCATGCCCTGCCATGCGAACCAACTTCTTCTTAAAAAAAAAAAAAAAAAAAATTTGTTAGCTAGAAATCAATTTTAAATCACAAAAATTGAATTTCGTCGTAGAATGTCATGTTTTTGTCTAATAAATATTTATAATAAGTTTTGTAAAATTATCTATAAGCTAAGATTTGCTATTATTCTTATCGAAATTTCCAATTCTTTAGTATGTACACATGAGTTTTAATATAAAATTAATAATGCTACATCATGATTCAACTAAATATGTGAAATATATATTCGATATTAAATTCTTTAAACAATAAATTTAATATGTATAGTGGGTTCAAAATCCGGTTGAAGCGGGTCCAGACCCGACCCAACGGATCGGGTCCAATACGGGTCCGGTTCTTACCCGGCGCCATCGCCATCCCCACATTTACATGATAATGAATAATTTACCCGGAGCCATTGCCATCCCCATATTTACATGATAATGGATAATTTAATTGCTTGAAAACTATTTAATTCCATTCATCACATTATAGTTCTAAATATGACATTTTGCCATTTCAAATATAAGGGGTAGTTGAAGATGTACTCTATAATAATATTCGAGTTTTATGTCAAATATCTTAAAACATTATTGGGAAAATTTCGGGTCGGTACCAAGAGGAGAAAGTTTTTTCGTTCCAGTCCACCAAAATATTTTGCTTTCAACTAGGTCCATTTTAGGTCAAAATAACGAAAATATCCATAAACTATCATCTTCCTCGCTGTGTCTCCACACAACCGAACCGTCTTCTCCATTTTATCTCTGTAATTTCTCCATGTTACACAGAAAAATACTCAAAATTTCCTGTAATTTCTCACCCATTCCATCGAATCGTTTTCTTGATGGATTAATGTGAGAAGATGAGGTATTCGCATTTCCAAAAGATGAAGCCGTACAAAAATTACGTAAAAGAATAAAATTGGTTGGGCTTTCTGAAATGAAATAAAACATTACGTAAAGATGAGGTATCACAAGAATTTTCCCATTATCATCAAATGAGATATTTACTGAAATGAAATAAAACATTTCATTGGTCGGGCTTTCTGAAAATGTCAATGGTTTCAGAAAATATAAACTATTGGTGTATCTATCAATGTTTTTTGATTAAAAGACAAACCTGAGTCTATTGGTGCATGTAATTTACATGCACCGCATGAGATATGCATCTCATGAGTCTAGCGGTGCATGTAAATTACATGCACCGCTAGACACAAGAAAGTGAAAATGATGATATTAATGAATAATGTGAAGATTTTCTATTTTTGACAGAGATTAGTTTTTGAAAATTCATAATGATGGTGAAATCCATTTACAAAGGGAATTAGGAATTGATTGTTGCAGTCTTGCAGATAAAAAGTGTTGGTGAATCAAGTTATTTACATGCACCGCATGAGGTATACATCGCATGAGTCTAACGGTGCATGTAAATTACATGTATCGCTAGACACAAGAAAGTGAAAATGATGATAATAATGAATAATGTGCAGATTTTTTCTATTTTTAACTGATATTAGTTTCTGAAAATTCATAATGATGATGAATCCATTTTCAAAGGGAATTAGGAATTGATTGTTGCAGTTTTGTAGATAACAATTGTTGCAGAATCAAGTTATTTACATGAATCTTGAGATATTCATCGCATGAGTCTAGCGGTGCATGTAAAATACATGCATCGCTAGACACAAGAAAGTGAAAATGGATAATAATGAATAATGTGAAGATTTTTCTATTTTTAACTGAGATTAGTTTCTGAAAATTCATAATGATGATGAAATCCATTTACAAATGGAATTAAGAATTGATTGTTGCAGTCTGGTAGATAAAAATTGTTGGTATAATCAAGTTATTTACATGCACCTCATGAGATATGCATCGCATGAGTCTAGCGGTGCATGTAAGTTACATACACCGCTAGACACAAGAAATTGAAAATGATGGTAATAATGAATAATGTGAAGATTTTTCTATTTTTAACTAAGATTAGTTTCTGAAAATTCATAATGATGATGAAATCCATTTACAAATGGAATGATGAATTGATTGTTGCAGTATTGTAGATAAAAATTGTTGGTAGAATCAAGTTATTTACATGCACCTTATGAGATATACATCGCATGAGTCTAGCGGTGCATGTAAATTACATGCACCGCTAGACACAAGAAAATGAAAATGATGATAATAATGAATAATGTGAAGATTTTTCTATTTTAACTGAGATTAGTTTCTGAAAATTCATAATGGATGAAATAAGTTTACAAATGGAATTAGAAATTGATTGTTGCAGTCTTGTAGATAAAAAGTCTTGGTGAATCAAGTTATTTACATGCATCGCATGAGATATACATCGCATGAGTCTAGCGGTGCATGTAAATTACATGCACCGCTAGACACAAAAAGTGAAAATGATGATAATAATAAATAATGTGAAGATTTTTCTATTTTTGACTGAGATTAGTTTCTGATATTCATAATGATGATGAAATCCATTTACAAAGGGAATTGGGAATTGCTTTTTACATTCTTGTAGATATAAACTATTTGTGAAATCAAGTTATTTACATGCGCCACATGAGATTTGCATAGCATGAGTCTAGCGGTGCATGTAAATTACATGCACCGCTAGATACAATAAGTGAAAATGATGATAAAATGAATAATGTGAAGATTTTCTATTTTCGAGTGAGATTAGTTTCTGAAAATTCATGATAATGATGAAAAGAAATTCATATTAAAGAAAAATGAAGTAGAAGAACCCAGATTCCAAATGAACAAATTCAAACTTTTCATTTACAAATGGAACTAAGAATTGATTGTTGCAGTTTTGTAGATAAAATTGTTGGTAGAATCAAGTTATTTACATGCGCCTCATGAGATATGCATCACATGAGTCTAGCGGTGCATGTAAATTACATGCACCGCTAGACACAAGAAATTGAAATTGATGGTAATAATGAATAATGTGAAGATTTTTCTATTTCTAACTGAGATTAGTTTCTGAAAATTCATATGATGATGAAATCCATTTACAAATGGAATTAGGAATTGATTGTTGCAGTATTGTAGATAAAAATTGTTGGTAGAATCAAGTTATTTACATGCACCTCATGAGATATGCATCGCATGAGTCTTGCGCTGCATGTAAATTACATGCACCGCTAGACACAAGAAATTGAAAATGATGGTAATAATGAATATTGTGAAGATCTTTCTATTTCTAACTGAGATTAGTTTCTGAAAATTCATAATGATGATGAAATCCATTTACAAATGGAATTAGGAATTGATTGTTGCAGTATTGTAGATAAAAATTGTTGGTAGAATCAAGTTATTTACATGCACCTCATGAGATATGTTCGCATGAGTCTTGCGGTGCATGTAAATTACATGCACCGCTAGACACAAGAAATTGAAAATGATGGTAATAATGAATATTGTGAAGATTTTTCTATTTTTAACTGAGATTATTTTCTGAAAATTCATATTGATGGTGAAATCCATTTACAAATGGAATTAGGAATTGATTGTTGCAGTCTTGTAGATAAAAATTGTTTGTAGAATCAATTTATTTACATGCACCTCATGAGATATGCATCGCATGAGTCTAGCGGTGCATGTGATTGGTGCATGTAAATCACATGCACCGCTAGACACAAGAAATTGAAAATGATGGTAATAATGAATAGTGTGAAGATTTTTCTATTTCTAACTGAGATTAGTTTCTTAAAATTCATAATGATGATGAAATCCATTTACAAATGGAATTAGGAATTGATTGTCGCAGTATTGTAGATAAAAATGTTGGTAAAATCAAGTTATTTACATGCACCTCATGAGATATACATCGCATGAGTCTAGCGGTGCATGTAAATTACATGCACCGCTAGACACAAGAAAATGAAAATGATGATAATGAATAATGTGAAGATTTTTCTATTTTAACTCAGATTTGTTTCTGAAAATCATAATGATGATGAAATCCGTTTACAAATGGAATTAGGAATTGATTATTGTAGTCTTGTAGATAAAATTTTTGGTAGAATCAAGTTTTTTACATGCACCCTCATTAGATATACATCGCATGAGTCTAGCGGTGCATGTAAATTACATGCACCGCTAGACACAAAGAAAATGAAAATGATGATAATAATGATAATGTGAAGATTTTTCTATTTTAACTGAGATTAGTTTCTGAAAATTCATAATGATGATGAAATACATTTACAAATGGAATTAGGAATTGTTGTTGCAGTCTTGTAGATAAAAAGTGTTTGTGAATCAAGTTATTTACATGCACCGCATGAGATTTACATCGCATGAGTCTAGCGGTGG